>JACEEZ010019099.1:141228-162949 GCA_016584305.1 Chionoecetes opilio | reverse complement strand
TTATGTTAATTAAAAGGCAATACAAAAAGTATTTATTGTCCCAGTACTGACAAGATATTTGTTCTAATTTTTGTTCTAATATTTGTTCTAATATATTTCTAATGATGGTCATGTAGATTTATTATAGTGCCAACAATACTTTTTATTAGCATTCTAAAAATGAATTTTGAGAAAATTGGTCTATGTATTTCTCCTGATTTTTGTTTTTGTTTGGTTTTTTGTTTTGTTTACCTTGTTTTTTTCTTTTTTTTTTCTTCTTTTTCTTTTCTTTTATGTAATTGGTAGTGACGTCCTAGATAAACTTGTTTGTAAACTACAGAGATGCTGCCCGAATAGCCGTATGGCTCGTATGGGCTGCTTTACACAAATTATTTATATAACTTTTTAACGTATGTATTATGTATGGTAAGCATATTAAAGTGTTTCAAGTGTTTCAAGTGTTTCAAGTGTTTCTGTCAAGATGACACTTCTGTAGAATTCTTTCAACAGCATTGTAAAGGAGGAGTGTCAGACTGATGTTCTTGGCATGAATTTTAGGAGGATACTGAGACATTACTTCGTTGATTCCTATTTTATAAGGTTGAGTAGGGTCCCGGTACTCAGGTCAGGTGTGGACTTGTTAGATTGCACATTAAAGCTTTTGGGGTAGTCAAGTCAGGTCAGGTCAGGGGGGATCTTTGAGACCGCAGGGTTAGGGGAGCGTAGACTGCAGGGCCCATACTTATAGAGATTTAGGATTCGTCCTAGGATTCGTCCTAACCCTGCGTCCTAGGGTTCGAGGAAAGTCTAAGACGCGTCCTAAGACGGCGGCTTAGGACGAAGCGCTGAGCGCTACATTTAGCAACAGTCCAATTTGGATTTCATGAAATATCAGTACTAAGAGTCATCAGAAAGGTATAAAAATATCAAAAAACTGAAGATTAATATTTTTATGATAATTGCTGAAGACTACAACGAATGAATTCATCTATAAGAATAATTGTACCAGATATGCAACGTTCCGTTCAAAAGACACAAACATTGACATGGTCTTCGCTCTATCAACGAGGAAAGATAATTACAACAATAATTGTTTTCAGGACGACTGGACGAGACTTTCATCCTTGGCCAGCTCTTTCAAGCAAGGAAAAATGTCCTATGTCCTGCGAGGGGAATTTTCCATGCCGAGATGATCGGCGAAGAGCAAGGCAGATGCCTGACAGGCCATCGCCAACCACATGATCGCCGCCTTCCATAGCGAGAGATACGTCAAGGACTACCGGCTATAATGGACGAGGACTTCGCGGTCGTTTCAAAGACACGACTATTTTTTCTGGCCTACAATAGGTGCTTTTTCTAATGGAGATAGGGTTAATGGACGAGAGTTTCGCGGTCGTTTTCAGAGACACCGACTATTTTTTCTTGGCCTACAATAGGTGCTTTTTCTAATGAAGTTTTATTTTGCGCAAAAACCCCTAATTTTTTTTTTTTTTTTAAAAGTATATTTGTGGATAAGGTAGGTTAGGTTTTTATTAAAACCTATATGGTTAGGTTTGGTTTCATTAAAACCCATAAGGTTAGGTTAGGTTTTATTAAAACCCTATAGTCCGGCCGCTAAGGGGCCAGATTTCAAGAGGATGGGACATGCCGATAAAAGCACCAAATTTTGTTCAGGCATTCTACAGGGTCCTAGCTATGATTTTTAGAGGGGAGACAAACGATCCAATTCTCAGAAGCCTCTATGAACCATTTTTGTGATAACGGCTAATTTTCACTTAGAAAAATCTAAAAGAAAAGTCATCGACCATCCGTTGCACACAGTCCGCACAGTTAGAGCCTGTGGCAAGAAGCAGTATGAGACATACAGAAGTCAGTGCTGGACAGATGCTACACAACTCCATCCCATGACCCAATTAAGAAAAACAAATTGCCCCCTGTTAGATCGCCAACACCAAAAGACGAAGATTAAGCAGGTCGGACAAGTGCTATGAGAAGGATGAAGTGGCCCTCTTTTCCCGTCCTTACATGTCCACACCAGCACCGTGATGCGGACCTGGGATCACTTCTTCAAGCATGAGATCACCCATACCCTCCTTATTTGCTGAAAGAGGGAAGTGCGACAAGGAAGAAGTCGATCTCACCAACATGCTGGCCGAAGACGGCAAGAAGACCCTCGTGCTCATTTGAGTTAGGAGTGCTTCGATTGTGCTGACGGGTTACACCTCCTCCCAGTGACTGGCATCACTAATTGACGATATGCAATGGGAGTGTTTGTTCCCACATCATGAGGCAATGAAACCTCTATGAGAGTTAGATGTGGTATGGACACAGCGTACCTGGACAACAGTATCAAAGAACTCACCAGAGAGAAAACGGGGGCAAGGTGTACGAAGGAAGGTTGGAAGGCCAGACCAAGGTACCAGGCAATTGGCCCGATTCCTGCGCATGACCACAAAACAAGGTAGAACTCTTCCAGTTCCTATCAGACGCAAGATTGTATCCACTACCTTCCCAGACGGGCAAAGCAGGTTCTTTGCAAACATCGGGGAGCATCGTAGTCTGCAGTGGCACTGACAACTCGATGCCGCCATGATGAACACGAAGAGGCAGACACAAGAATTGTGGTCCATCTACCAGATGCCTAGAGAGTGGAAGCACCACATGCTGGTACGCACCGTGGAAATGACGTCTTGTCATCCTCATCGGGAAGTTATCACTTTACTAGCCAGGCAAGTATCCATCGGCTGACATCTGGGCCGCCTTCGGCGTGGCAAGAACTTCCTTTTCCTTACACATCAAGGCCATCTGTAGTACTTGGGCAAAGAGAAGTCCACGCGCTACCCCAGTGGTCCACAGCTTCACAGGTGTGGATACGCTTATTCTTTCTTTGGAAGGGGAAGAGAAAAAGTCGGTTGGAGCATGGTGCCTTATACCAGTCACAGATGCCTTCAAACTTCATCGTAGAACATCCAAATGCACAAAATTCACCGTGGATGCCAGGGTTTCAGATGCTGGAACGTGTCACAGTCCGTTATATATGACAAGACCAAGCCCTCTGGTTCGGTGAATGAGAAGCAAGAAAGGAACTGTTCTGCCAGAAAAACAGACGATGGAGAACATTCCCCCACTAAACAGGCCTGCTGCAGCACAACCAAGCGTGCATGTGTTACCTGACTGGCATCTGGACAACTGTCACCCGGCCCAAACAACAGACACAACTGCTGAAGGCTTGCGCGTTGGACAACTGGATGCCAGAAACAAAGTCTGTGGTTCCTGTCTGGAGCTCGCAGCCTGCGCAGCAAAGGCTGTAAGTGAACTTGTGAAGTGTGCCTGCAAAAGTTGCGCAGGTTGTGGCGGGAGATGTTCATTGCAAGAAAGCCAGCTGAATGCACCGAACTGTTGCAGCTGCAAATGTGAGAAGTGACACATAATTACCAATTATGAATCATACCTGCATTGTGATACTGCGTGCTAACAAAGACATGGCATCCTGCAGCTGTACAGGAGAACATGATTGTTGTATAATGAGATAATGAATACTTATTTTTCATAAGGCACCGTCAGTAGATTAAAGCACTGTATTTTGAATTGCCAAGGAGGATGTTTAATTCGGTTTCGGCTAATAAACTACATGGCATTCGCGATGTCCGATGGATTTTAAAGTCGAATAAAATATTGAATTTATGATTTTTTTGACAGCCATATGGGAAAATATTTTGTTCTGGAGTTATTAAATAAAATAATAAGATAAATTGCCATCCAATAAACATTATCCTTAGACTATCTTTTAAAAAACCCATTTACCTAATTTTCCACAGCGGAAATGTCCAAAAATAATAAAGAAGCGTTCCTTATACCATTTCTGAGTGATGGGACATTGTCTCCCCTCTCAAAATCATAGCTAGGAGCCTGTAGAGTGCCTGAACTAAATTGAGTGTTTATATCCGGCCTGTCTCCCCACATTTCACTAAGCTGCCCGGGAACTATTAACAGTTAGTTAGGCTCATTAAAACCTATAAGGTTAGGTTTAATTGTATTTTTGTTTCATTATTTTTTTTTTTTTTTTTTTTTTGCAGCAAAATAAAAACTATCTCATTAGAGGCAAGCACCTATTGTGTAGGCCAAGAAAAAATAGCCGGGTCTCGTAAACGACACGCGAAAATCTGTCCATTATTACCGGAAATAGGTTTATTTTGCGCAAAAGCCCACAGTTTTAAAAAAAAAAAAAAAATCATCAACGAATGTTATGGTACCATTCATTAAAAAACACTATCTCACGAAAAAGCAACTAAAACTGCCGGAAAAGATTTTTCACAGTCTTTTAGGTTTAAGAATCCTATAATGTCAGGTAGATATACTTATGGTAAGGTAGGGGTAAATCTTAAGAACAAAGGCTCCACCTATATCTTCTTTTCTTATAGCCAAACAAAGTTGGGGACATTGTGGGAAACCGGGGTTTTGGGTAGGGCGACACACACATCAAGGGAAATATGGGCCCCCCCACAAAAAATCCCTAAACTAGGGAATATTTCCCTAGTTCAGTAACCTTTACGGGGAAATATTTCCCCGATTAAGTGTACTAGGGAAATTTCATCTAGTTTAGGGGGATTTTTTTGGTGGAAGCCATATTTCCTTATGGAGTGTTGCTCCTTTTGTGGGGGAGCACACATATAAGGGAATATTCCCCGATAAAGTCCATGAACTATGGGAAAATTTCCATAGTTTAAGGATTTTTTTTTTTGTGGGGGGCCATATTCCTTATGTGTGTGCTCCCCCACCCAAAAAAAACCCAGGTTTTCCACCCATGTCCCCAAAGCTTGTTGGCCATTAAAAAGAAGATAGGAGATTGAGCCTTTATTACTAAAGATGACCAAATCTACAAGGACCGAACATAAGCACCTCATTCGAGCCCCTTGTTGCTGGTGCACTAACCCTAACCTAAACCTACCATGACCTGCCCTAACCTAACCTAAAGGCTGTTGCTCAACTGACACTTTTTTCCGGCATCTTTGGTATTTTGTACCAAAAGATGGCCCGTAGTGGTGGCAAAATATATGCGCGTTCGTCACCTCACCGGCGTTTCGGCTAACGAGATCTTCTACTGCAATCTTCCGGGACCCACAACCAAAACTAAATCATATAACATAGGGATCGCTGAAAATTTAATATCGGCCATGTAGGGCAAAGTAGGACGCGCAGCACCATTAATTATAAACAGATGTCAAGCAAGTAAGTATAAATACGTAGAGCCCAACATTTGTGTGTCAGCTTAAAAGCGTGGAGACCTTGTTTTAAGATTTCAGGTTAGTTTGGTTCATTATAACCAACAGGTTAAGGTTAGGTTCATTAAAACCTATAAGACCATTGAGCTAATTTCTCCCGGCCCAGGTTTAAGTGCTTTTCTGATGGAGATACAGTGTTTTAATGGAAACGGTACCATTAAAATTCGGTGTGATTTTTTTTTTTTTTTACTTTGGGTTTGCGCCAAAATAAAATATCTTCATTAGAAAATGCCCTATGAAGACCAGGAAAAAAAAAAAAAATAGTCGGTCTTGTCTCTGAAAAAACGCCACGAAGTCACGTCCATTATTACCAAATCTGCTGAGTTAGGTTACGTTTAGTTAGGTTAGGTTAGATTTTTGTTATGTTAAGGTTTGGTTTAGGTTATGTTAAGCTTAGGGTAGATTGATTAGGTTTATGTTGAGTGTTTAGGGAAAAACAACTAATTTGATGGTTGCGCGATGTCCGGGTGGGTGGGTTTTGGCACCGCCAACTTCCTGCGGAATATTTACCGTTGGTTGGTTTATCCTAGAGCCTGACAATTCTAACCGTTCATAGTGTAGATTTCTTCATTCTGAGTCTTTTAAACTCAAGTTCCATGGGCGCAATGAATAATAATGCTGATACACATATACCTAGAATCTAGTTCTTTCAACAACACCGTTGAGTTAGAGTGGGGTGTCTATTAAACAGATGATTATCAAGAACAAATAAGGAAAATATCAAAACTACGGCAAGTGGGAAGAGAAAATAGAAGTTATGGATATTGTCCATAGCTTAATAAATCACGACTTATTCAATTTTTTTTAATTTTTTTTAGTGAGCCTATCTAAACCGCTTTTATTCTCAACATGCTACCATTTTCATCACAGTTTGGTGGAGGATGCACTTCAATAGGTATCACGATACATGATCTCAAGCCAGGAGAACATGACCACCTCAAAGAGGAATAATAACACAACGTGACTGAGTCATGCACGATCGCCGTATTTTTTTCAGGGTTGCTTGATAACATCTCCCACAGTCTGTCAATATATAATCCGTCTCGGTCCAAGCAGTATCGCTTGATTAGTTATGTATCAACAAGTTCGTCCAGTACATCTCTCCTGTCACGAACAAGTTCCTCAGGAGTGGGTGGAGCACTCCATGTTTACGGCTTAGACGAGTCTTAGCGCCGCACTGCTCGCCAGGGAACACCTCAAACCTTTCCTAAGCCAAACATCGAAATGAGGACGAGTCTTAGCGATTTATGTGCGCTAGAAATATTATGACGCCGGCCAGCCATATTTAAGACTCGAGCGAGTCCTTAGACGAATCCTAAACTCTATAAGTAGGGCCCAGGCCCGATGTAGACGCACGCTATAGTAGCACGAAGAGGGTGTTTAGCTCTATACATGTGCACTGGTTTCAGAATGTTATCTTTAGGGATAAAACTGATGTGACACCTCTCCCGGCTGCCAGTCAGTACCGGTCCGAGTTTTTGGTTGGATTTTTCCTTTTTTACACGGAAGACCGTCAAACCATTAAGAATGCCAATGAAGGGGAGAGCTCCGGTCTTGTTCCATCTAGGGGGCGGAGCTTAGTGTCGTGTCCCAGAAAACTAGACTATTACAGCTGCTTTCTGGATTCGAGTGTAAGCGCAACAGGTTGTTATCTCAGACGTACAACGTTGTAAGTGCTCTTGGATCTAGCCCTGGCGCGTGAGCTGGACCAGTTAAGTATTCGTCCATACATAATGATAATATAATGTATGTATACATTTATGACTACATAAACCAGGCAGTGACTACATAGCCAGGCCAGTGAGACATAGCCAGCAGTGATGACATAGCCAGGCCAGTAGTGAACATTAGCAGCAGTGCTGACATAGCCAGGCAGTTGTTCACATAGCCAGGCAGTGACGGACATATAGCCAGGCAAGTGACTACATAGCCAGGCAGTGGACTACATAGCCAGGAGTGCTGACATAGCCAGGCAGTGTTCACATAGCCAGGCAGGTGTTCACATATATAGGCAGGTGATGACATAGCCAGGCAGGAATACATAGCCAGGCAGGATTACATAGCCAGGCAGTGGACTACATAGCCAGCAGGATGACATAGCCAGGCAGTATAACATAGCAAGGGCAGTGACTACATAGCCAGGCAGTGATGACATAGCCAGGCAGTTGACTACATAGCCAGGCAGTGACTACATAACAGGCCAAGTGATGACATAGCAGGAAGTGATGGACATAGCCAGGCAGGATTGACAAGCAGGCAAGTGTGACATAGCCAGGCAGTGACTACATAGTCAGGCAGTGATCGACATAGCAGGGCAGTGATAAATAGCCAGGCAGTGATTACATCGTCAGGCGTGTGACCTAGGCCAGGCAAGTGAGACATAGCCAGGGCCGTGACTACATTAACAGGCAGTGTGATGACATAGCCAGGCAGTTGATGACATAGTCAGCAGTGATGGACATAGCCAGACAGTGATACTAGTCAGGCAGACTGATGACATTACCAGGCAGTGACTACATAGCAGGCAGGTGCTTACATGTCAGGCAGGATGACATAGCCAGGTAGTGATACATAGTCAGGCAGTGATGACATAGCAGGCAGTGACTACATAGCCAGGCAGTGAGACATAGACAGGAGGATGACATAGCCAGGGCAGTGATGGACATAGCCAGCAGTGATGACATAGCATGTCAGTGACTACTAACCAGGTAGTGATGAATAGCCAGCAGCAGTGATTGACATAGCCAGTCAGGATGACATAGCCAGCAGGTGACTACATAGTCAGGCAGTGATGACATAGCCAGGCAGTGACTACATAGCCAGGCAGTGATACATAGCCAGGCAGGGACCTACTAGCCAGGCAGTGATTACATAGCCAGGCGGTGACTTACGTAGCCAGGAAGTGATAATAGTCAGGCAAGTGACTACTCATAAGCAGGCAGTGACTACATCAGCCAGGCAGTGGACTATACATAGCCAGGCAGTGACTATACAAGCCAGGCAGTGACTCTATCGCCCGGCAAGGCCGAATAGCGTCGTATTTCAAGCCAAGGCTTCGTTATCGTTAGGATCCACCGACCCATGAACTCTAACATCGATGCGTTATTCTATAGGAGTGAAGTTTCAATATAAATTAGTATTTCGGACCAACAGTAGTTTAACTCATGCAGAGTATCTAAAGAATCCTTAAGGTGGCGAAACACAACGATTGCAGCCATCATAAGTACAGGTAACTTAGTTTCTACAACCACCGACATGAAATGAATAGAGGTTGGCAGGCATTTGCTAAAATAAATATTCCACGGCCAAGTGGTTAGCACCTTGATGGGGTAAGCTCATGGTCTCGCGAGCGAGTCACTTCGAAAGTATTTTTTTCTAAAAGTCGAGTAGCTAAATAAGATTACCATGTGACATGCTGCCCATCAGCCCCGTCTTCGACGGTGAGTGCATCAGGGGACACAGAGAGGGCAGCATTATCATCTAATCTATCACAGGCGTTACTATCAAAACTCCTGCTTGCGCAACCACTAGCGAGGGCTACTAGCATCACAACCCCAGGAAGAGCTACAAGCACTACAGCCTCAAATATAAAATGCAACTTAACTCATCCGCTAATTTATTATAATTAAATATTGCATCAAACACTCTTCATTATGAATTACAGTAATATATCATGTTCGCTCTCCTCACTCCTCAAGCAATATAATAATATCCTCTGCGAAAGATTAAATTTTTTGTTCTCTTACGTAGGTTTACATCTTGCAACCAGTAATAATTATATTATATCAATCATTGGGGGCCATACGCGGGGGGCGCGCCCCTTGCCCACCCTACAACGCCACTCCTGGGTCACCACGCGCGAGTCCGCCATGCAGGGTCCTTCCCATACCAAAGCATTATTGGGAGGCGGTAGCAGAGTGGTTAGCGTCACCGGTGGCGTTCTCGAAGACCCGTAGTTGGTGAGCCCCATGAGACCCATAAATCCACGTCAAAATATTACTGCACCGTTCAAGTGGCGAGTAAGGAACACCCACATGCCCTGCCCATCAAACTCTACTACGATTGCGAGTGCATCGGAGGACACCAGGGGCAGCGGCATGCAGCCGTATCATCACAGGCGTCACTTGAAAATCCTTGATCCTGCACCACCACGGACGAGGGCCAACCACACAACCCTCAAGAAGCATCCGGGCCTACCATCCCGCCCAATGAGGTCACTGCGTCACTGCTACAGGCGATATAGGCCAAGATGTAAAAAAAAAAAAAAAAAAAAAAAAGCACTTTCGCAGGAGGAAACATCAACTTGCCCCAGCCACGAGTCTTGTGGGCGCCCCCCTTGGCCTCTCCTACGCCGGATTGTCTCTACAGATACAATACGGTGGGATGGATCAGTTTCAGGGTAGCGCTTGACACCATGCCCATAGGAATCGAAGGTGGGCGGACGGGACTATGCAGGTAATAGCCTCGATTAGTCTCACAGTGCAATCATGATTGACACTTCAGAAGCTGGGCAGTAAATACATTGCATGTATTTAATAATAAATACTAAATACAGGGAGAAATGTATTTAAATGCCTAAAACAATTTACGAATGTATTTAATACTAAATACTAAATACATCAATGGATTTAAATACATTGTAAATACATTTTAAATACACACACATTTTTTTAACATGTCCGAAAAAAAAATGGATTCCTTAGGATTTCCTTAGATTTAGGGTATCCTAAAAATTTCCTTAAAATAAGGAAATTTCCTTGAAATTCCTTCCTTGAAACACAGGTTCACTGTAACATCAGGGTTGGCAGATAATTGGGCGGGTTTATGGCCAAATTAACTGATAAAAAAGTATTTACATTTTTATATTATGAGTATTTAAATACGATGTATTTAAATACTCATAAAAGTATTTAAATACTGTATTTAAATACATGACAACCAATGTATTTATAAATACATTCCTAAATAGACGAATGCATTTAAATACGTATTTAAATACAAATGTATTTAAATACTGCCCAACTCTGGACACGTACTCATCCCACCGATACCCCCATGATTATGCGGAGACACATTACCAAAGGAATCGATTCGCCTCTTCAAGTCGCTATATTTAGTGTCCATGTCTCACATCCATTGAGTAAGACAGGGATCACAAGCGATTTGAAGATCCGAAACTTTGGCATACTGCACAAGTACCGACAACGCCAAATACTAGTGTTGAGCGAGTCCATTACACCGTAGGCTATGCAAATTTTCCGTAAGACTTCTTGTCGTGAACCGCTGTCATTCTGCACTGCGCCTTCAAGGTATGTAAATCTTTCCAAAATCTCAATGTACTCGCCGCACGCATGAACAGACTACTGTTCATCTAGTAAGCCTCCAAACACCTGGACCTTGCTCTTAATCCAGGAGACCTCAAGACCCAATGCTTTGCCTCCTCGTGCAGCGCCTCGAAAGCCATTACCAGGACCTCCAGCCACTCAGCAAAGATAACTGCATCATCAACAAAAACAAAATCAGTGATCTTGGTATTGCCGAGGGATGCTCCACAATCAATTTGGTTCATAGCTTTGCCCAGTACCCAGTCCATACATGTATTGAACAGTGATGGGGCAAGGACGCATTTCTTCTTTAAGGACTCTAGCCTCACTCCTATATTCACAGGAAAATAGCTGGATACACCTCCCCAACACTTCATAGCACTCTCAGTCCCAGAATACAGGTCAGTCAGCAGACAAACAGTCCTTGCAGGAACCCCACGAAGCCGCAGAAGATCTCATAGTGACTCAAGATGTACTGAGTCAAATGCCTTCTTGAGAACTACATAGGCTACAAAGATCCCCTGTCGAAACTCACGTCAGCGTTCCAACAGAACACGAGTTTTATATTAAGTATAGATAAATTCGTACTCTGCATGAGTCCATGTAAATATACAGGGACCGTAAGCACCTGTATGGGCAACTGCACCGACTTTTATGATCCCGTTAGAGCCTGTGAATCTCAACTCAAATTTACATGTTTTGCGGACTTCATAGATGATTTGTTTTACATACTTCTATATAGTTGTTTTTTTCATGTCAAAAAATTGTTTAAGTTCATTTAACAAATGTAACATTGGTGCCTAGGATGTATAGAAAATGTAAATAGTATATGCGTTCAATAGTAATTATTTTCTCAATAAAATCAACTTATACATACAATGCCCGATTCGGTAAACGTCTCAATCAATATAACATTATATCATGCTAGAAATTTTGATTAATGCATTAATGAGCAACTGTTGCCATATTCTTAAACTTGCTGCTAGAGCAGTGTACGACAAGTTTCCCGAAATGTAGTTCGTAAACAAACCCATGTGGCTGGCCAGGCCCAAGGCCTTCTAGAACACCAGGCTTCGGAAGGAAACAACAGATCCTCTGTCTCACATGTGCCTTCCTGAGAAAGTTTCAACAGCTCTCTCGCCTTTGGGACCTAGAAGAAGCCTTTCTGGCTTCACCAGACTATATATAACGCACGTGTGGTAGACATTGTTTATGTCAGAAGTGTCGAATTGCGAAATTATCCATGGCTTTAATCATGATTTCATAGAATAACAAATCATACTATCCTGGTGCGAATAGTCTATAGTACTTCAGCATCAATGGAGAAATATATTCACCCAACCATTTAGACGTAACACTTCCTTAGAGGCTATCAGGATATGCAGGAGTGGAGCATAATTTAAAATACTATTTCTTCAAACCAATTTTCATGATATGGACATGAGTGTATCAAAACCATTGCTTTTATTAGTGAAAGCCTGATCTTCAACATAAGAACACTTAAGATTTACCTTATTTTGGTTAAAATAACATCAAATATTGGTCGCTAGAACCCTACTATCCGAAAATTACCTATCTGATCAAGATTTATGGACATTTTGAACAGGATCATAATACTCAGAGCAGCTGCCCATTGCGGTCACAATCAGTGAATTGCTTGACACTATTCCATGACTCATATTGTGCCTGAGAAAATATAACTCAAGGCCCTTTCAACGTTTATGTTCCTGATCTTCTTAGCAACGAACGTCTCAATCTTTTTTCAGCCCCACTAGGATACATGCATTCAAACGTCATCAGAATCTGAGGATCTTTCAGTGAGATCAGAATGTTCACAGCCGAACCATTGGCTAAATCACTTTGAAATTACTGTAATGGGTTTTTTTCGCATCTCATGACACTGACGAGTTTTGTCTTCAGCTCAATCAGATGAGCGATTACTTGTTTCTCAGTATGTACAATTATATATATATAATATATATATATATATATATATATATATATATATATATATATATATATAATATATATATATATATATATATATATATATATATATATATATTATATATATATATATATATTATATATATATATATATATATATATATATATATATATATATATATATGTATATAAATATATGTATATATAATTAATTTATTATATATATTATATATATATATATATTATATATATATATATATATATATATATATATATATATATATAATATTATTATAATAATATATATATATATATATATATATATATATATATATATATATATAATATATATATATATATATATATATATTATATATATATATATCATATATATATATATATATATATATATATATATATGTATATATATATATAATTTTAATTATGAGGGAAAGCAGAATCCAACAAAACTGGCTGTTTCCATCCTTAATTTGACATTTCCAAAGATCGAGCATACATCAAGGATAATTACATTTCAGAATGAAATGGTCAGCGTTTTGGGCAAATAAATTAGCAATCTTTTAGTAGCATATTCTACCACCACGTCTATTCCATGACATTGATTGTAGATTGAATTAGGTGTTCCTTGTGATGTTGCATCGGTTCTGCTCGAATGACGTCATAATATGTGGAGCTGATATTCCACTTTTATAATTTCAGGTCGATGGCGAGTAGGGGAACAAACACAAATGGAGGCGAATCTTTTGAAGTAATCGCGATACACACTAGTTAAGATAATTCCTAATATATTTTCATTTTTCCATGTGGATTCTGGTAGAAATGAAACCACACCCAAATTGAAGAAAAAAAAACGCCGCTGTAGACGACGTATATATGAGAGTATCTTACATAAGTTTTATGAATAATGTGATGGAAAACGAATATCACAACATTGCAATTTCTCTGTGGCCACAATAATATGTGATTAATACTTGATCTTACCAAAATCTTACGAGCGACAAAAGGAATCCCGTGGTTAATACTGCTTCACCAATTTCAGTATTGAAAAACTTCAAGAATCGGGAATACTTCAACACCTGTATGAGCGAGAAATACCGTATTGGTCCATCTGCATGACACCCGAGTCCTTCAGGCACGACCGCAACTCACTTCGGCCGCTGGAATTGCTTGATTTTTATGGCGTGTTCTGTGTCTACCTTGGTGGTAAGCACGACAAGCGTTTCTTTGTGTGTGTGTGTGTGTCATTCACCCATGGTCTTGTCCACGCGAGCCGGACAATGTATGTATGTATGTATGAATGTATGGTGTGTGTGTGTGTGTGTGTGTGTGTGTGTGTGTGTGTGTGTGTGTGTGTGTGTGTGTGTGTGTGTGTGTGTAAATCACCCATAGTCTTGTCCACGGGAGCCGGTGTCGCGTGAGCACAAGTCTGTTTACGAAGGGAAGTCCAAAAGTAATGATTTGCGACAGAAGTTCATAGAGAGAATGTTTCCTAGAATCCAATAAGGTAAATATAAACCATACTCCCAATTGTGTAGGGAATTTCGGTCCTAGTGTAAAATAATACCCGTAAATTCACCCATGATTTACTGCATAAAGACTATTTAATGGTCCTTCACATCAGTAATACAAAAGCAGAGCGCATTATTCGATCCATGAATGTTTTTCCTATGAAAGAATAAAAACAGTAAACCCTCCCCTACTTTAGCGAACATTCAGTCACAAGCGACAAGATGTACATTGTACACACGGTAGCGTGTGCCATCACTGACAAGCGGGCCGGCGGCTTTGTTGATCAACACGTCTTTGTTAGTAAACGGACTTCCCCTCGTAAACAGACTTGTGCTCACACGACACCGGACTTGAGATTGCCAGTTTTACCTACCCGGTACGAGCAAGGAGCTCATATTGACCAATCTTTGGGTAATGCTGGGACCTCGCACACCACACACACCCCATACCCTTGCTCAAAGGGGACAGTACCGCCATAATTTATCAGTAAAAAATCCCCAGAAGCGAGCGAAGATTCGAACGGGCTAAACACTGAATGGAGCGCCATGCCCTAATCCACTGGACCACCAGGCGGTGTTGAACCATCGGGCGGTGTGGACTATCGGGCGGTGTAATACCTGTAATGAATAATCGGGTGGTGTGTGTGTGTGTATGTGTGTCATTCACCCATGGTCTTGTCCACGCGAGCTGACTCGCGATTGCCAATTTCACCCTCCTGGTGCGAGCTTGGAGCTCATTATTACCGATCTTAGGGTAATGATGGGGCTTCACACACCACACACACCCATCCCCTTGATCAAGGGGGACAGTAACCACCCGAATTCTCAGTGGAAAAATCTCCGGGACTGAGCGGGGCCGGGGATCGAACGCCGGACCACAGAAGGGTCCACCTTTGTGGTGGGTAAATTATTGGAATCTATTATTGCAAAAAACATTAGAGAGCACTTAGATAAACATAGTTTGATCAATGATTCACAACATGGATTCACCAAGGGTAGGTCATGTCTCACCAATTTATTGAGTTTTTATAGGAAAGTTTATGAGACGGTAGATAATGATAAGGATTATGATATAATATATCTGGACTTTAGTAAGGCATTTGACAAAGTACCACACGAGCGACTCTTAAATAAGGTTAGGGCTCATGGTATAGATGGGAAGGTTCTTCATTGGATCAGAGCTTGGCTAAGTAATAGGCAACAAAGAGTTACAATTAATGGGTCCAAATCTGAATGGGGATTGGTGACAAGTGGAGTTCCACAAGGGTCTGTTTTGGGCCCATTACTATTTTTTATTTACATCAACGACTTGGATAGTGGGATTAGCAGTGATATCAGCAAGTTTGCTGATGATACTAAGTTAGGTAGGATTATTGGATCACAGTCTGACGTAAACATATTGCAGGGAGACTTAGATAAACTTAACGAGTGGGCAGTCAGATGGCAGATGGAATTTAATATTGATAAATGTAGCGTTATGAATGTTGGTAGAAAAAACCCTGGTAATAGATACACCATAAGCAATGTATCGCTGAAAAGATCAGAAGGTGAAAAAGATCTTGGAGTGAGGGTGAGCCCAGACCTCCGACCTAGGAAACAATGTATTGAGGCCAGAAATAGAGCTAATAGAGTATTATAATTCATTACCAGAAGTGTTAAAAGTAGAAGTGCGGAAGTTATTCTAAAGCTTTATCTGGCTCTAGTCAGGCCTCACCTAGACTATGCAGTTCAGTTTTGGTCTCCATATTACAGGATGGATATAGTGTTGTTAGAAAAAGTGCAGAGAAGGATGACCAAAATGATACAAGGGCTGCGTAACTTTAGTTATGAAAGGAGATTGAAGTTATTAAAATTACACTCACTCGAGAGACGCAGAGTAAGGGGCGATCTGATAGAAGTTTTTAAGTGGATAAAGGGATTTAATAAAGGAGAGGTAGGAAAAGTTCTTACGGCTTTTAACCAGGGTAGAACAAGAAGTAAAGGATTCAAGCTGGAAAAGCGTAGATTTAGAAAGGAAATAGGGAAAAACTGGTTCACAAATAGGGTGATGAATGAATGGAATGGTCTCAGTAGACAGGTAGTTGGTGCTGAGTCATTGGGGAGCTTTAAAGGGGAGCTGGATAGGTTCATGGATGGGGATGAAAGGTGGATGTAGGTAGTGTTAGGTGACAGGAACTACCACGTGTAGGCCTCGCGGCCTCTTGTAGCTTCCTTATTTTCTTATGTTCTTATGTAAGGGTACCAAATGCTCTAACCCACCGAGTAGTTCAGATGGTGTGTGTGAGTGTGTGTGTGTGTGTGTGTGTGTGTGTGTGTGTGTGTGAGACTGAGTGTGTGCGTGTGTGTGTATGATGGAATGAATATTCATATTTGCACCGATAATTAATAGACACCTGTTGGTAATATAAATCAAGTATCCAAACCATTGCGGTGTATTTTCTTTTTTTCTTATTTTTTCTTTTTATCTCATATTTGCACCGATAATAGACACCTGTTGGTAATAAAAATCAAGTATCCGAACTGTTGCAATGTATTTTCTTTTTATCTTATTTTATCTTATTTTATCTTATATGTATATGTATTGGTATGTTGTGGCAGGTGTGGTGGCGGCCGTGCTGTCGTTCGTGGGAGAGATGTGCTGCCACCCCAACACTCGCTGATCACCACTATAGGGTCCCTGTATATAGAGCGACCCTAATCACCAAGACCTTCACTATTACCACGGCCGTTATACATGCTGCATGGAAATCAAAATTTTCTCTGCATTTATGTTTATGAACCTATATTTGCGCCTCATTTTCTTCTTCTGCTGTTCTGTAATTCCGGGTTCCTAACATAATACAAAGTCAATTAATCCTGAGTTCCGTGGCTACCATGAAGTACTACACTCCAATATTGTCCGACTTTTCACGTAACTGTTATTGTTTCTTAACATTGTCAATTTCTTGTATCTTTAAAACTTTGATTGGAAAACTGGAACACAGCATTGTATTATTATCATCATCCGTTATCGCCTAAATACTGAGATATGGCATGTAATTTATTAGGTTCTGACTGGTGATATGATAAACTTTAAAAGTCATTTACAAGTTTTGTTTCTTTGTCTTCTAATGAAGGGATCTGAATGTCTATATTACTTGTGAAATTTGCTCAAAATGTCAGAAAGAATAAACTTAATGGTTTTTTTTACTTGGATGTCCCTTTTCCATGAATTTTCCATATTTTGGTTTAAGAGATAAATAGTTAAAGATAAAGCGCAGTATATGTTTTGCTTGTTTATAAGGGGGTGGGCTATGCTTTACACGTTTTTAAATGAACGTGGAAACAATAACCAATTTGAACAGGGGGCATCCACCAAGGGGGGTTTCTTCGGGGGTGCTTTATGGGGGGGGGGGTGCATGAACATGCGTATGCAGTGGCAGTCTCAAATCTGTTCAATGTGCTCGGCGCCACCGGGTACTGTAGAACTGTGGGATACCTACAACCGTAAAACTCTCCAGGATGCCAAGAAGTGCATTGGGGAGCACCCGAGGTCAAACGGTGGATTTTTCTCGACGGAGACGCTGGAAAATATCGAGAGTATAAGAGAGTATAAGGCCCGTACCGAGAGTTGAAGGCGGTAGAGAGACGAACAGCGAGGTAGCGTCTAGCGGCATACCTTCAATTTGTTACCGAGAGTCAACAGTGGAGGTTGGTTGAGATATCACGCCTGCGACAATATAGTGGCAACAGTGCTGCTTCAAACTGCGTAGCCAGCAGTACGACTAAAATAGTGTATAATGCGAATTTGCCCTTATACTCATAAAAAACATCAACAGAAACGTTGCGATCGGCTATGAAGTTGATGAAATATATATTTAATGAAGTTAATTAACAGTAGAGGCGTGTATACGTAGGTTTCTCTACCGCTCATGTGAACATATGCGGTAAGAGAACCGTCCTGGCGGGTTCTGGCAGCGACCTTCATGATGGCGACGGCTCAAGCCGCTACCCACCCCTCTATCCTCAACCTCCTTCATTATTGTCACTAAAATCACTTATTGCCGCATATGTAATACCTAATAATCTTATACTTATACTTAAATACATATTGGTAAGAAATTTTTTAACATATCTCTTAATCCCTCCAGATTAGGAATGTAATAAAAATTCATCGAAGGTTGAGTGAAGACACGGGGATACCCGTGTCTCCAACCTTGACCGCCAACCGCGTCCCTGCTCTTCGTTCCAAAATTACAGGGTATTTTAACCGTCTTATAGTAAGACACTCATTGTGTCACAATTCATTGTCTTGGGTGACTTCAATGCTACTACTGGCACTGTGAGAGATGGCTACGAGTTGTGTGTTGGTCCCCATGGCTCCGGTACCAGAAACACCAACAGTTCTCTGCTTCTGAACTTTGCAAGGTTCAGAAGGTTGAGAATTGCAGGTTCTTGGTATCAGCGACCAGAGCTGCACCGCTGGACATGGTATAGTAATGCCGGAGGGGTAGCTAAGGAGATCGACCACATCCTCTTTAGTACTCGTTGGAGGATCCTCCAGAACTGCAGGGTTTACCAGAGTGCTGAGTTCTTTGGAACAGATCACAGACTTGTTGTTGCTACACTTAAGCTTTATGTCAAGTCCAGAAGAATCTCAAGAAGTAACCATACTGTGTTTCATCTTGAGAAACTGAAGGACTTGACATGTGCTCATGAGTATGCGGTGGCAGTCTCAAATCGGTTTGATGTGCTCGGTGCTCTCGGGGACCCTGTAGAACTGTGGGATACCTTCAAACGTGAAACTCTACAGGCTGCCAAGGAGTGTATTGGGGAGCGCCCGAGGTCAAGGCGTGGTTTTGTCTCGACGGAGACGCTGGAGAAAATCGAGGAGAGTCGCGCTGCCAGGCTGGCTGGGAACCGGGACCAGCACAGGGCTCTGTCACGCCGGACTAGAACCCTCCTGAGGAGAGACAAGGAGAGGTATGTCAGGAGTCTCGCTGAGGATGTCGAGGGTCATTTGAACGCTAATGACCTCCGACCCGCCTACCGAGCCCTGAAGAAGCTCCGTTCCAAGTCTCCTTCTCGGGCGAGTGCTATTCGAACAGCAGATGGGCGCCTCGTGTCGGACATGGATGGGCAGATGGCTCGTTGGGCTGAGTACTTTGGGCAGTTGTTCACGGTGGACCCTCCAACTGAGCAGCTTCACACCACTGGGTTACAGGCATTGGATGCCGATCCTCCCATTGACGAAACCGCACCCTCTCTTGACGAAGTCAGAGAGGCTGTAGCAAAGTTGAAGGGTGGAAAGGCAGCTGGTGTTTGTAATATCAGTGCGGAGCTCCTCAAAGCTGGGGGTGAGGCCATGATCCGCGGGTTGCATGCTGTCCTGACTGCCGTGTGGCAATCAGGTACCATTCCTCCTGACTGGAAAAGGGGGCTGGTCGTCCCTATCTGGAAAGGGAAAGGGGACCGTCAGGACTGCAACAATTACCGCGGTATTACACTGCTCAGCGTACCAGGCAAGGTGCTTGCCCATCTATTGCTGACACGAATTCGCAGTCATCTGGTGAAGCATCAGAAACCTCAGCAGTCTGGGTTCACGCCTGGTAAGTCAACAACGGACCGTATCCTAGCGCTTCGTGTCCTGGTGGAACGCCGACGTGAGTTTCGACAGGGGATGCTTGCAGCCTATGCTGATCTCAAGAAGGCGTTTGACTCAGTGCATCGTGAGTCACTCTGGGATCTTCTGCAACTTCGAGGGATTCCTGCAAGGACTATTGGTTTGATAACTGGTCTGTATTCTGGGACTGAGAGTGCTGTGAAGTGTGGGGCAGGTGTATCCAGCTTCTTTCCTGTGAATACAGGAGTGAGGCAAGGGTGCGTCCTTGCCCCATCACTTTTCAACGCTTGTATGGACTGGGTATTGGACAAGGTTGTAGATCAAAGTGATTGTTGAGCATCCGTCGGCAACACCAAGATCACTGATCTTGTTTTTGCCGATGATGCAGTAATCTTTGCTGAGTCGCTGGAGGTCCTGGTGATGGCTCTCGAGGCGCTGCACGAGGAGGCAAAGCCTTTGGGACTTGCGGTCTCCTGGCTCAAGACCAAGGTCCAGGTATTTGGAGACTTACTAGATGAAGCAGTACAGTCTGTTCATGCGTGTGGCGAGGACATTGAGATCTTGGAAAGTTTTACATACCTTGGTAGCGCAGTCCATAATGACGGCGGGTCACGTCAAGAAGCCTTACGGCGGATTGGCATAGCCCACGGTGTTATGGACTCGCTCAGCGGGAGTATTTGGCGTTGTCGGTACCTGTGCAGGAGGACAAAGATCCGGATCTTCAAGTCGCTTGTGATTCCTGTCTTACTCTATGGTTGTGAGACATGGACACTAAATAGTGACTTGAAGAGACGAATCAATGCCTTTGGCAATAAGTGTCTTCGCAGAATCATGGGGTATCGCTGGGATGATTACGTGTCAAATCAGCGATTGCACCGTGAGACTGAATCGAGGCCTATTACCTGCATAGTCCGTCAGCGCCAACTTCGGCTATATGGGCATGTGGCACGCTACCCTGAAACCTATCCTTCCCATCGGGTTGTATCTGTAAGAGACAATCCGGCGTGGAGGAGGTCAAGGGGGCGCCCACAAGGCTCGTGGCTGGGGCAAGTTGATATTTCTTGTCGAGAGCTGCTTGGTATGGGAAAGGAGGCTGCATGGGAACTCGCGCTTGGTGACCCCCGGGAGTGGCGTCGTAGGGTGGGCGAGGCGACGCGCCCCCCGGCGTATGCCCCCAATGATTGATTGATTGATTATAGTAAACGAAGGTCTGCCGTTCGTCGTTCTACCGCCTACCGTCATGACTCTCGGTACGGGCCTAAGAGTTGCGCTGCCAGGCTTGCTGGGAACCAGAATCAGTACAGCCCAGTCATATTGTGGCCGAACCCGGAAAAATTGCAAAATAAATGGTTTCACTTGCATGTTGTTAAGATACACCCCAACAATATCAGAAAAAAAATACACATTATTATACGTGAGAGAAATGCCTCAAATTTGCATTATTATGTAAATATGATTCCGCCACTGAGGAAAAACACATTCGTAACTGTAACTTCCTTATTACTCATCCAAATCAGTTCATTTAAGTTCCTAATGTACTGCACTGTTTGTAGTGACCGTATTTAAGAGTGTTGGCAACTCACCTTCCTTGCACTGCGGGCATCTAGATAGATAAAGAGTGGCTTTGTCCAGTCGGAGCGTGGTCACAGGAGTACAAGGTAGTTCAGCTTCTGCTTTCGGGCTCCACTGGGCCCAGACAGGCCTCTGTGCCTGTCTGATGGCAGGCCAGCACTGACCATTGTCTCTTGTTTCTTACAACGCTGTAAATATACCACCTCCATTCAACAACTCCAGCTGAGTATTGATTACCCACACACACTCACAGGTATACACACAGCATAGACATACCAGACCAAGAGACCTACGTGCCTCCCGCTCGCCACACTACCACCGGTCCACGCCGCCACACTAGTATATAAAAAAAATTGTCTAGTTTCTGGGATGCGACACTACACTGTAAAAAATTAAAGGTATAGAAAGGGTATACAAGGGGTATTCCTACTGGTTAAAATAGCATACCCTATAGGGGTATATTAGAACTATAATATACCCTTTACA
>JACEEZ010019099.1:41228-136228 GCA_016584305.1 Chionoecetes opilio | reverse complement strand
AGTTATAATTGTATTTATAATAATATAGGTATTATATATGACGTATTATATATAGTATGACGTATTACATATAGGTATTATATATGGCTGCACATGCAGCCATCACCAACAAGTCATTTTCGGACAGCGGATTCATGTTGTCATCATGGTGGTCCGACGTGTACTGTATATTTTCATGAGGCGGCCGGTGTGTGTGTGGGTCTCGTCCGGCGAACGATGCCCCGCCACTTTTTGGCGGCCGGACAGGCCGCGCCGGTGTGTGTGTGGCCGGCTTACGTGGCATCGTGTTGGGGCGGAGGAGGAAGGAGGGACTAGGCTGCGCCAGCTGAGTCACGTGTCAGAGTCACGTGTTACATCCTCCCCCGCCCCAACACAATGCCACTTAGCCTTTTACTGTATTGTTTATTACATCCATGCTGTTTTCATGTACTGCTTATTTGGTAAATAACATGTCCATTAATACCAATTGTGTTGTTATAAGGAAATGCAATGTTCCATTACTAGTAAAGATAATGATTAAATCATTCATAATTTCACCGAGTGGCAACCGCGAGTACACACTGTATCACTGTATCGTCACCTGGATCGCGTGACGTCATTAAGCCCCACCCCCAACCTGCGCGTCGGATGACCGTTATAGACTGTGGGTGAACCCATGTTGTTTTCATATTTTGCGCACCCTTGTGCCGTTCAATTAGAGAGAACTGCAACTCCGAAATGCCAGTGGTCGCTGGTAGTTTTAACTCACAATTTGGTGAAAAGTTGGTCAACTTGAAAGAAAAATATGGGCTTATTCCACTGCACTTAAAACACAAAAGTATAATTTTAAGAACGATTTTCTTCTATATGTATATTGTATAGAAGCCTGAGTCTGTAAAACATGCATTTAACCAAATAACCAAGTAGGTTATAGTTGAGGAGGCGAGGTAAATGTTACTCTATGATATTATATAGTCAATAACGTATGTTTAGAAGTTATCTATACCTAGGCAGTCATATTTTCCTGTTATTATTGTGTATCAATCAGATAGAAAGCCTGGAAGTGCAATGAGTCGACGCGTGAAGTAGCAATGTTTTGATTCAATCGCCCCGCCACAATCTCCCCGCCCACCACTCCCCGCCGCGGCGTGTCGCCTCCACAATTATAACCTACATTGTCGCAGCAACAAGCCGATTTCGGCATTCTTTATTCTTCGTTTTTCCAAGGCATTGCTTATTGTATTTTGACAAGCGTTTGCCAGACGCAGCAGTACTGTCTTAGAAAACAGTGTGAACATCACCCAAATTTTACATGCCACAATATACATGTAAAAAATATATTAAGCTTTGCTACTCGAGGCGAGTAATTTGCATTAAATTGCTATTATAGAACGTTCCATCGTAATGAATGTCATCCATATAATTAGTAGAACAACAGAAGAACTATATTTTTTGGTATTCAGATGCGGTGCATCAATGTTTATCGCGAAATAAATTTATGAAAAATATTAGTCGCGGAGCCAAAACACAGTAGACCAACCTTTGAGTTAAAACTGCCAGCGACCATTGGCATTTCTCGAGTTTCAGTTCTCTCTAATTACCAGCAGCTTATTGATGCACCATACATCTATCTTTTATCCGTCTAACATTGTTTTATGTCTTGATGGAGAGCGTTTCTGCATGAATGGTATTCTACTTTGAAAAATTTACATTTCTTATCCGCAAGAGTTTTACGCATGTACTATGCAATTTTCCCTTGATTTCTGGATTTTTTTTCTTCGGGTAATATGCCTTACAAACAAATTTAATTCGGTCATTTATCAATGGAATTTAAATCTGTTTATACCACAGGGAACAGGGAAGCCTGTTGAAATCTAGATTTTTTCCCTCCATAACGTTTTCTCGTAGCTAATACGGTTCTTGAGATATAATGGAAACATTGCTTCCCCCCATTTTCCGCAGCCTCGTAATGATACATTCCACGGCTAACGTATTTTTTTTTTATCGAATAAAGGCGCTTCAGTCTTTCAGTGTCCATCTCAGAGACTAGACGTACGCGTGCGAGCTCTCTCTCTCTTGAAAGTCAGTTAGAGGAGACTTGATGAGACGAAACGCTTTTGACTACCCTATATTTATTTTCTTAGTATTATTTTTGTCATGTTTTATACTTGTAGCGCCTTTAAACTTTTATCTTCCATGAGGCCTCAGGTGGTTGGCCTTATATGTTATTTCTAGAAGGCTGAGATGGCTGGCCCTCGCCCGTGGTGTCGCAGGCTGGATTTGTTGAGTGACACATGTAATTAATTGAGGCTTAAGCTTCTTCCCCCTGGTGCCCTCTGCCGCACTTGCAGTCGGAGGTGAGGTTGATGTGGAGGCATGTGGGATTGTGGGTGTCTTCGGCTACTCGACGACGGACAAAAAAGTAGCTCCTGGCGAGTCTTGAACTAGAGACCACTGCCGAAAAAAACCGCTTGCAAGTCCCCATAAAAACTTACTAAAGAAATACAGACCCCTGAATCAAAATGTATAGATCAGCATGATGATTAAGCATGACAAAAGGATAAAACCTTATTTATCTTTTATTATTTTCATAATGATTTACCTTCATGTTCACAGTCTGGTTCAACTTTGGTCTTTTTAGTACATGCAAGGGACAGTCGTTCTCGGGGACATGGTCTTTCCAACTGGATGGGTTCGGAAGACTGATGCCGTAAGAAATAGTGTCACTATTCCAGTAGAAGACAGGGACATGAGTAAGAAGTCAGAGACATAGACTGCCTGTGACGAGTTATATTTGTTTGCCACGTAACCAATTCGTCCATCGGGTACTGCTACTACATATCCCCAGTGTGTGTATGTAATACATTTTATGTTATAAAGTGTGTAAAATTGTGGGTTACGGTGTGCACGTTGCAGTTGCACACAGTTGCCGTGCACAAAACTGTTTTTGACATTTGGCGGTCTAAATACTGGACTGAGAGCGGATTTGGAACAAGTTTAAATCAGGATTTTTGGAGCTCTACAACTTTGCTTCTGTGACTTTTCCCGTATATATACGGGAAATGCGTTCTTTACTATAAAAAAAAAAAAAAAAATTTTGACTGGCAGGGTTGTGAAAAAAATATATAGAACAATTTATTATTGTTCTTCGCAAGATGTACAATTGGTATTGATATCATTTTTACGTCTGTATGAAAATAAAACTACCAAATTTTTGGTAGCTTAAAATGGTCAGAACACTACACTTATAGCGTTTCCCTATTTTTTACCATGAAACTATTGATCCTAGACCAAAAATGGCATGAATACTTTTTGTTAAGTTCAACGAAATCTACCCTAAGCATCTATCCATTTCTTTTTTACTTATATATATATATATATATATATATATATATATATATATATATATATATATATATATATATATATGTATTATACAGATTTTTAGATAGTTTTTATATTTTGCGCACCCTACTTTGCGTACCCTACTATTTTGCGCAATTACCAGAATCACAATTACCAGCAGCTTATTGATGCACCATACATCTATCTGTTATGCGTCTAACATTGTTTTATGTCTTGATGGAGAGCGTTTCTGCATGAATGGTATTCTACTTTGAAAAATTTACATTTCTTATCCGCAAGAGTTTTACGCATGTACTATGCAATTTTCCCTTGATTTCAGGATTTTTTTTCTTCGGGTAATTTGCCTTAAAAACAAATTTAATTCGGTCATTTATCAATGGAATTTAAATCTGCTTATACCACAGGGAACAGGGAAGCCTGTTGAAATCTAGATTTTTTCCCTCCATAACGTTTTCTCGTAGCTAATACGGTTCTTGAGATATAATGGAAACATTGCTTCCCCCCATTTTCCGCAGCCTCGTAATGATACATTCCACGGCTAACGTATTTTTTTTTTATCGAATAAAGGCGCTTCAGTCTTTCAGTGTCCATCTCAGAGACTAGACGTACGCGTGCGAGCTCTCTCTCTCTCTCTTGAAAGTCAGTTAGAGGAGACTTGATGAGACGAAACGCTTTTGACTCTACCCTATATTTATTTTCTTAGTATTATTTTTGTCATGTTTTATACTTGTAGCGCCTTTAAACTTTTATCTTCCTTGAGGCCTCAGGTGGTTGGCCTTATATGTTATTTCTATAAGGATGAGATGGCTGGCCCTCGCCCGTGGTGTCGCAGGCTGGATTTGTTGAGTGACACATGTAATTAATTGAGGCTTAAGCTTCCCCCTGGTGCCCTCTGCCGTACTTGCAGTCGGAGGTGAGGTTGATGTGGAGGCATGTGGGATTGTGGGTGTCTTCGGCTACTCGTCGACGGACAAAAAAGTAGCTCCTGGCGAGTCTTGAACTAGAGACCACTGCCGAAAAAAACCGCTTGCAAGTCCCCATAAAAACTTACTAAAGAAATACAGACCCCTGAATCAAAATTATAGATCAGCATGATGATTAATACAAGGGTGAGGGAAGGGTGCGTCCTTGCCCCATCACTTTTCAACGCTTGTATGGACTGGGTATTGGACAAGGTTGTAGATCAAAGTGATTGTGGAGCATCCGTCGGCAACACCAAGATCACTGATCTTGTTTTTGCCGATGATGCAGTAATCTTTGCTGAGTCGCTGGAGGTCCTGGTGATGGCTCTCGAGGCGCTGCACGAGGAGGCAAAGCCTTTGGGACTTGCGGTCTCCTGGCTCAAGACCAAGGTCCAGGTGTTTGGAGACTTACTAGATGAAGCAGTGCAGTCTGTTCATGCGTGTGGCGAGGACATTGAGATCTTGGAAAGTTTTACATACCTTGGTAGCGCAGTCCATAATGACGGCGGGTCACGTCAAGAAGCCTTACGGCGGATTGGCATAGCCCACGGTGTTATGGACTCGCTCAGCGGGAGTATTTGGCGTTGTCGGTACCTGTGCAGGAGGACAAAGATCCGGATCTTCAAGTCGCTTGTGATTCCTGTCTTACTCTATGGTTGTGAGACATGGACACTAAATAGTGACTTGAAGAGACGAATCAATGCCTTTGGCAATAAGTGTCTTCGCAGAATCATGGGGTATCGCTGGGATGATTACGTGTCAAATCAGCGATTGCACCGTGAGACTGAATCGAGGCCTATTACCTGCATAGTCCGTCAGCGCCAACTTCGGCTATATGGGCATGTGGCACGCTACCCTGAAACCGATCCTTCCCATCGGGTTGTATCTGTAAGAGACAATCCGGCGTGGAGGAGGTCAAGGGGGCGCCCACAAGGCTCGTGGCTGGGGCAAGTTGATGTTTCTTGTCGAGAGCTGCTTGGTATGGGAAAGGAGGCTGCATGGGAACTCGCGCGTGGTGACCCCCGGGAGTGGCGTCGTAGGGTGGGCGAGGCGACGCGCCCCCCGGCGTATGCCCCCAATGATTGATGATTAAGCATGACAAAAGGATAAAACCTTATTTATCTTTTATTATTTTCATAATGATTTACCTTCACCATGTTCACAGTCTGGTTCAACTTTGGTCTTTTTAGTACATGCAAGGGACAGTCGTTCTCGGGGACATGGTCTTTCCAACTGGATGGGTTCGGAAGACTGATGCCGTAAGAAATAGTGTCACTATTCCAGTAGAAGACAGGGACATGAGTAAGAAGTCAGAGACATAGACTGCCTGTGACGAGTTATATTTGTTTGCCACGTAACCAATTCGTCCATCGGGTACTGCTACTACATATCCCCAGTGTGTGTATGTAATACATTTTATGTTATAAAGTGTGTAAAATTGTGGGTTACGGTGTGCACGTTGCAGTTGCACACAGTTGCCGTGCACAAAACTTTTTGACATTTGGCGGTCTAAATACTGGACTGAGAGCGGATTTGGAACAAGTTTAAATCAGGATTTTTGGAGCTCTACAACTTTGCTTCTGTGACTTTTCCCGTATATATACGGGAAATGCGTTCTTTACTATAAAAATCTGTATGTCTGTATGAAAATCAAACTACCAAACTTTTGGCACCTTGAAATGGTCAGAACACTACATTTATAGCGTTTCCCTATTTTTTACCATGAAACTATTGATCCTAGACCAAAAATGGCATGAATACTTTTTGTTAAGTTCAACGAAATCTACCCTAAGCATCTATCCATTTCTTTTTTACTTATATATGTATAATAAAGATTTTAGAGATAGTTTTTATATTTTGCGCACCCATGTGCCGTTCAATTACCAGCAGCTTATTGATGCACCATACATCTATCTTTTATGCGTCTAACATTGTTTTATGTCTTGATGGAGAGCGTTTCTGCATGAATGGTATTCTACTTTGAAAAATGTATATTTCTTTTTCGCAACAGTTCTAGGCATGTATGCAATTTTCCCTTGATTTCTGGAATATTTTTTTCCGGTAAAATGCCTTAAAAACAAACTTAATACGGTCATTTATCAAGGGAATTTAAATCTGCTTATACCACAGGGAAGCCTGTTGAAATCTGGATGTTTTCCCTCCATAACGTTTTCTCGTACAAAATACGGTTCTTGAGATATTATGGAAACATTGCTTCCCCACATTTGCTGCAGCCTCTTACTGATACATTCCACGGCTAACGGTTATTTTTACCGAACAATATTCAACAAATGCGCTTCACAGTGTTGCCACCTGCGGTACAATTGTACCAAAATTGTACATTTAGAGGCTAGTGGTCCTACATTTTAAAATAAGGCCATTTCTGGTACAATTTGCATTCAGCGGTACAATTTTCCTTGTTAACGGTACGATTTGAAGTTCAGCTTGAATAATATAGTAGAAAATAGAATTTTCTCTAAAATCAGTTTTACTAAAAACAAATGGTAAAAGAAAGAAATATACTTTCTGAAACTCATGCACAAGTATTAATTGATTTTGAGCCTTATATACGAGTGGCGTAATGACGGAGTACTACACTACGTAGGTGGAGTGGGACCGGTGTCGTGTGACCAGCTGTCTGTTTATGAGGTGCAGTCCGCCTTTGTTTATAGCGCGTTTTCGCGTATGCTCTGGCCCGGTCTGGACTGGACTACTCCTGGGCGGCCACTGTTTTTGCGAGGCAGTTTGGACCGGACCGGGCTAGAACAGAGAGCAGGACCAGGTTGGACTAGTGTGGGGAGAACTGGCGCATGCGCACTACAGTCAGCGGGGAAGACGACCAGGAGCTTCTCGTGCTGCTGATAAGACATGAAACAGCATGATGACCGACCATAAAACTTAAGTATCACAGGCGTGGTAGTTGTAAAGTCTTCAGCACACGCTAAAAGGCGGACGACGACAAAAAGGATGTTGACAAGATGGACGCCTGCCGCCTCCAGTTCAGTTCAGTACCGCCCACTCGATCCCCCAGCCAATAGGAACGACGAATGGGACGGGGCCAGTCTCGATGTATTTTAGCGAGCATCAAACCAGCCTGGAACGGTATAGACTGGACTGAATCAGGGTGGTGAACGTCACGAAAACGCGCTATTACTAACAAAAGAAAACGCGAACTATAGGTGTCTTGCATGTGACGTCACAGCCCTCGCTGTGCAGGCGAAAAGCGCGGGAAATGACACGGCTTTTCCACAAAAGTAGCTAGACAAAACTCCGGCATGATTACAGGCAAGAAATGTTAGAATATTTTTTTTTTTAAACCCGGATAGGCCCCCAATTTATGTTACAACCCTAGGGTAGGTGTTACATAAACAAAACAAGGCTCATTGAAAATGTGACTTCGTTAATAACTACCGAGTTCTTTGAAAGGAAATACTTATAGCACAAGAGAATATTGACAAATTTAATAACTTTAAATATGGCATACATCTTATAGAACTACCTTAACCTATACCCGACACCAAGCATATATAATAGAAATACAAATAAGCGAACATATAAACACAATAAATAATACACAAGACCTTTGCAAAGTGTTTGGGAGTGGTTGGCAAAGAAGCAAACTTAAACATTACTTAAACATTACTTGAAACAAAACAAGAACACTTAACATTAAGACCAAACACCAAAGGAAGAGAGAGAGAGTACTTATCTGCTCGACTTGGAGGCTCTGCGCTGACTGGATTCCTGGGTATTCCATGGATGTGGTGATGGGCCCTAAATCCCAGTCTACTGCATCTTTAAGGGTGAATCCAGTCACTTCTGGGACTGGATAAGTGCAACAAGATCTATTGATGATGACATCCAGTGGGTGTGCAAAGGGGACAGCTACTCTCAGCATGGCATGTATGAACTGCATCACTTGCTGGAAGAACAGGTAGTGATCATCCCCCCCTTGTTGGAAGAGTGTGGCTTTGATGGTCACCAGTCTATACCAGGTGGACTCTAAGCTCCTGGATATGATGAAAGCCCCCATAGGATCCCCCCTGCTCAAGAACCTGTGGATGATGTTGCCAAACATTGACCCCAGGGTAAGGGCATCAATGACAGGTTCCAAAGAAGGGACACGCAACAGAATCTATCTCTTCAACTCTGCCTCCAACCTGGCATCTTTGCTAATGCCAGTGAACCAGGCCAGCACACGCATCAGGTCTTTCACAGCATTCCCAGCTTCAACATGCTCTAGATTGACTAGGCGTAATGTCCTCACTGAATCACGAGTTGAGCTGCCAATATATAAAGGAAATGGTCCTCTTGTTGTGTTGATCTCTACAAAATCTAGTGGAATGTTGCTTGCTGGCTCTATGATGAGTGTTGCTCCAGTGGGGGGCAGGGTGCCTGGGGCCCGTACTTGCAATTGTTCTATGGGGGAAGGAGTGAATGGACCAAGGACAAGTTCTGTTCCCCTAGTGAAGATGTGCGATATGAAGAACAGCCGTGCAGAAAACGTACACTCAGCATGGTATTGGAACTCCTGACAAAACTCCTCATATGCAGGCCAATGGGTCCCCATTAGAGTCCTGATGAAGGTTGCACGTAACTCGACAGGATGAGTGCGTCTTCTAGTGAGGTCCTGAACTTTCAGCTTGTCACACCTTTCTATATGGTCAGAGAAAGTTGTATCTCCTCTCTGCAAGTTGTTAAGGTGGGTGAACCGGACAAGTGATGAGACTGTGTTGAATCTGTTGAGTACCTGCATAACTTCACCAGGGAGTGACAGCTCAAACAAAGTGTGCAGGATGGATAAGTGTTATGGCCTGAGTCTGGATAGCTCCCTCACAACCTGCTTTCTTACCACATTGGAGCTATGGACATTTTTTCCTTTATTTGTTTGTTCCTGATAGTTGTTGGGTTAGTGCGCAATTCATGCTCCACACTTGCCTTCATTAGTTGCTCAGGAGTGATGGGAGTTTTTACACAGATAGTGCTGGGGTCTAGGATGGCTCGTAGGGTGTTTGACTCAAGTGTCCATATCCAACCTAAAAGCCACTAGTTGAGCAATTAAAGGTCTATACTGTGGCTCGGCAACCCAGATAGCCTGGTAGAGGGCAAAAATTTCTGTCACCATATCTTTGTGCCCAGCATACAGGAATTGTGTTACAGTTAAGAATGGGAATCCACCCAACTCTGAGGGCAGGAGTGTGTAACATAACAACTCATTTGTCGACACACTGGGTGTTCTGACATTCTGGATTCCGTGTGTTAGAGCAGCAAGTCCTTCAATGTATGCATAGATAGGACCAACCAGAGGGGATATGGTTGCTCCTACAAGAGACACACCACTCTGCATGGAAGTCGCAATTTGGGACCCGACTCCTGTGTCCATATCAGATGTTCCTGCACATGGATTTCTCTAATTGGAACTATTCCTTCCGCCCAACTATGGTTGCCTTACTATTGAGCAAGTTAGATGACATCTTTGGAACTGACTTACATAGCCAGAAAGTGGAATATTAATCATGTCATTCAGCCAGCTTTCCTTCAGCACAGTTAAAGGAGTTCTCACTGCATGGCCAAAAATCAATTGAAAAGGACTGAAACCTAGAGTTTCATTTGGGCATTCCCTTATAGCAAACAACATAAGATGAACTTCTTCATCCCAATCCCTATTATTCTCCATACAATACTTCCTGAGCATTGCTTTAAAAGTCTGATGAATCCTTTCTAAAGCTCCTTGGGACTGAGGGTGATAAGCAGTAGCCAAGTATTGTTTAATGCCTAACTCATTCATTACTTGTTGGAAGATTCCTGAAGTGAAGTTACTTCCCCTGTCGGATTGTACACTATTTGGGATACCATAGGTAGCGAAATGTTTAGTCAAAGCCTTTACTACATTCTTTGCAGTGATATTCCTGAGCGGGATACGGTGACACGGCTTTTTTTAGAAATGACACGGCTTTTCCACAAAAGTAGCTAGACAAAACTCAGGCATGATTACAGGCAAGAAATGTTATAATTTTTTTTTTTTTAACCCGGACAGGCCCCCAAATTATGTTACAACCCTAGGGTAGGTGTTACATAAACAAAACAAGGCTCATTGAAAATGTGACTCTTCGTTAATAACTACCGAGTTCTTTGAAAGGAAATACTTATAGCACAAGAGAATATTGACAAATTTAATAACTTTAAATATCATGGCATACATCTTATAGAACTACCTTAACCTATACCCGACACCAAGCATATATAATAGAAATACAAATAAGCGAACATATAAACACAATAAATAATACACAAGACCTTTGGTGTTTGGGAGTGGTTGGCAAAGAAGCAAACTTAAACATTACTTAAACATTACTGGTTATCCATTACTTGAAACAAAACAAGAACACTTAACATTAAGACCAAACACCAAAGGAAGAGAGAGAGAGAGAGTACTTATCTGCTCGACTTGGAGGCTCTGCGCTGACTGGATTCCTGGGTATTCCATGGATGTGGTGATGGGTCCTACCTAAATCTCAGTCTACTGCATCTTTAAGGGTATATTCCACTTCTGGGACTGGATAAGTGCAACAAGATCTATTGATGATGACATCCAGTGGGTGTGCAAAGGGGACAGCTACTCTCAGCATGGCATGTATGAACTGCATCACTTTTTGGAAGAACAGGTAGTGGTCATCCCCACCTTGTTGGAAGATTGTGGCTTTGTTGGTCACCAGTCTATACCAGGTGGACTCCAAGCTCCTGGATATGATGAAAGCCCCCATAGGATCCCCTCTGCTCAAGAACCTGTGGATGATGTTGCCAAACATTGACCCCAGGGTAAGGGCATCAATGACAGGTTCCAAAGAAGGGACACGCAACAGAATCTGTCTCTTCAACTCTGCCGCCAACCTGGCATCTTTGCTAATGCCAGTGAACCAGGCCAGCACACGCATCAGGTCTTTCACAGCATTCCCAGCTTCAACATGCTCTAGATTGACTAAGCGTAATGTCCTCACTGAGTCACGAGTTGAGCTGCCAATATATAAAGGAAATGGTCCTCTTGTTGTGTTGATCTCTACAAAATCTAGTGGGATGTTGCTTGCTGGCTCTATGATGAGTGTTGCTCCAGTGGGGGGCAGGGTGCCTGTGGCCCGTGCTTGCAATTGTTCTATGGGGGAAGGAGTGAATGGACCAAGGACAAGTTCTGTTTCCCTAGTGAAGATGTGCGATATGAAGAACCCGTGCAGAAAACGTACACTCGTCATGGTATTGGAACTCCTGACAAAACTCCTCATATGCAGGCAATTAGAGAGAACTGCAACTCCGAAATGCCAGTGGTCGCTGGCAGTTTTAACTCACAATTTGGTGAAAAGTTGGTCAACTTGAAAGAAAAATATGGGCTTATTCCACTGCACTTAAAACACAAAAGTATAATTTTAAGAACGATTTTCTTCTATATGTATATTGTATAGAAGCCTGAGTCTGTAAAACATGCATTTAACCAAATAACCAAGTAGGTTATAGTTGAGGAGGCGAGGTAAATGTTACTCTATGATATTATATAGTCAATAACGTATGTTTAGAAGTTATCTATACCTAGGCAGTCATATTTTCCTGTTTTTATTGTGTATCAATCAGATAGAAAGCCTGGAAGTGCAATGAGTCGACGCGTGAAGTGGCAATGTTTTGATTCAATCTCCCCGCCACAATCTCCCCGCCACCACTCCCCGCCGCGGCGTGTCGCCTCCACAATTATAACCTACATTGTCGCAGCAACAAGCCGATTTCGGCATTCTTTATTCTTCGTTTTTCCAAGGCATTGCTTATTGTATTTTAACAAGCGTTTGCCAGACGCAGCAGTACGGTCTTAGAAAACAGTGTGAACATCACCCAAATTTTACATGCCACAATATACATGTAAAAAATATATTAAGCTTTGCTACTCGAGGCGAGTAATTTGCATTAAATTGCTATTATAGAACGTTCCATCGTAATGAATGTCATCCATATAATTAGTAGAACAACAGAAGAACTATATTTTTTGGTATTCAGATGCGGTGCATCAATGTTTATCGCGAAATAAATATTATGAAAAATATTAGTCGCGGAGCCAAAACACAGTAGACCAACCTTTGAGTTAAAACTGCCAGCGACCACTGGCATTTCTCGAGTTTCAGTTCTCTCTAATTGGGTCCCCATTAGAGTCCTGATGAAGGTTGCACGTAACTCGACAGGATGAGTGCGTCTTCTAGTGAGGTCCTGAACTTTCAGCTTGTCACACCTTTCTACATGGTCAGAGAAAGTTGTATCTCCTCTCTGCAAGTGTTAAGGTTGGTGAACCGGACAAGTGATGAGACTGTTGAATATGTTGAGTACCTGCAAAACTTCACCAGGGAGTGACAGCTCAAACAAAGTGTGCAGGATGGATAAGTGTAATGGCCTGAGTCTGGATAGCTCCCTCACAACCTGCTTTCTTACCACATCTGGTTGCTATGGACATTTTTTCCTTTATTTGTTTGTTCCTGATAGTTGTTGGGTTAGTGCGCAATTCATGCTCCACACTTGCCTTCATTAGTTGCTCAGGAGTGATGGGAGTTTTTACACAGATAGTGCTGGGGTCTAGGATGGCTCGTAGGGGTGTTTGACTCAGTTTCCATATCCAACCTAAAAGCCACTAGCTGAGCAATTAAAGGTTTATACTGTGGCTCTGCAACCCAGATAGTCTGGTAGAGGGCAAAAATTTCTGTCACCATATCTTTGTGCCCAGCATACTGGAATTGTGTTACAGGTAGGAATGGGAATCCACCCAACTCTGATGGCAGGAGCGTGTAACACAACAACTCATTTGTCGACACACAGACACACACACAGACACTTGAGAGCGGATTTGGAACAAGTATAGGTTAGGATTTTTGGAGCTCTACAACTTTGCTTCTGTGACTTTTCCGTATATATAGGGGAAAATGCGTTCTTTACAATAAAAAAAAAAAACTTCAAAAACATTTTTTTTGACTGGCGGGGTTGTGAAAAAAAATTTATAGAAAATTTATTTTTCTTCGAAAGATGTAAATTGGTTTTGATTCTTTTTACGCTGTATGAAAAAAAAATCCCAATTTTTGGCAAAAAAAGGTGAAAACACACACTTATAGGTTTCCCTTTTTTTCCCCATGAAAAATATGATCCTAGCCCAAAAAAATGGCATGAATATTTTTTGTTAATTCAACGAAATCTACCCAAGCTTTACCCATTTCTTTTTTATTATAAGTATATACAGATTTTAGTATTTTATATTTTGCGCCCCCTTGTCCCGTTAAATTTTACCAGAGCTTTTTAAAAGCACTTACATCTATTTTTTTGCGTCTAACATTGTTTTTGTCTTGAGGGAGAGCGTTTCTGAAGGAATCGTTTTCCCCAACTTAAAAAATGTAATTTCTTTTTGCAAAAAGTTCTAGGTTTTATGCAATTTTCCCGGGATTTCGGATTTTTTTTTTTGGGGTAATATCCCTTAAAAAAAATTTTAATTGGTCATTATCAAGGGAATTTTAAATCTGCTTATCCCACGGGGAACAGGGAAGCCTTTTGAAACAGATTTTTTCCCCCCATAATTTTTCTCGAGCTAATCGGTTTTAGATATAATGGAAACATTGTTTTCCCCCCATTTTCCGCACCCTCGTCCCCCGATAATTTCCCACGGCAAAAAGTATTTTTTTTTTTACGAAAAAAAAAAAGGCGTTCAGTTTTAGTGCCCCATCTCAGAGTTTAGATGTACCTACGCGTGTGAGCTCTCTCTTCTCTTTTAAAAGCGTTAGAGGAGACTTGAGAGACGAAACGTTTTGCCCTTACCCTATATTTATTTTCTTAGTTTTATTTTTGTCAGTTTAATTGTAGCCCCTTTTAAACTTTATTTTCCCTTGAGGCCCAGGGGTTTGGCCTTATATGTTTTTTTCTATAAGGATAGATGGCTGGCCCTCCCCCGTGGTGTCGCAGGCGGATTTTGAGTGACCATGTAATTTAAATTGAGGTTTTAAGTTCCCCTGGTGCCTCTCCGCATTTGCGTGGAGGTGAGTTGATGGGGGAGGCATGTGGGACCTTGGGGTACGCTTTTAGGCCAATGAAAAGGAAATATAGATTTTTTCAAATTTTGGCAGGGTGTTTTTTATGTAAAATTAAATTTTTAAAAGGGTTTTTGTCCTTAAACTTTTGGTTTTGAGCACTTTTTTGCATGCAAAAATGGAACTTTTATTTTTATGCAAAACATAGCTTAAAGTGCGATTTTGATAGTAGAATGCCAAATGCAAAAAGGAAATAGATAAAAAAACGTCTTGAATTTCCCTTTTTTATAGGAAATTGCATGCCAAAGTTTTAGAAAAGAATTTTGTTTTTACGGGGACCCTAACCAGGGTACCAAAATAGTTGGTTGGGTTTCATGGGAGGGAAAGGGCAAGATCAGGGCGATGGGGCCCGGTAGCTATGGAAAAAAGCACCCAAGGTTTATCAGGGAGGACAGTGTCAGTGCAGAGGAGCCCTCTGGAAGGTACCCTTTGGCCCCCTTTGTAGAGGACCCTGTGCCACCGAGAAGCCTGCGTTTAAGGTGGTCAGGGTTCTATGATCTGCGGTGACATTCGACTCCACCGATCATGATCGTACGCAAAGGGATCAAATAGGGCCAACACGGGTGGAAGGGTGGGACTACGCCCCTTTGGAAGATGCTGGTACGGCAAGCTCTTTGGAGTATATGCGTTTGCACAGAAAGAGTTGCCCTGGCCCCCCTTTCACCAGCATCGGGGCCTACCTAAACTGACAGGGTCCAGTGTGCAGTCTGCTGTCCAGCGTGAATGAGATGCAGTACAACGCAGAGTTTAGAGGAGTGCCAGGCGGTGAAGATCTCACGGAGATACCGGAGTATATCCTGGTCAACATGTCCACTGACCAGCAGGTCTAGCAGCTGGTCCAGGCTGTGAAGCGGGGGGGGGGGGGGGGGGCGTTCGTGTGGCAAGGTGTCCCACTCCACATGGCTCACCACAGCCCAGTCGCTCGTGTACATGTGGACCAGAAAGCATGGACTGACTGGCAAAGAACTGAACACCCTGGAAATCCTAGTCAAGTACTGCCTGCAGGTGTACTTCAAACTCTACTACGACATCAAGGTTCACCACAGACTAGAGGACGGCCCCAAGCACATTCTCACGCAGCTCAGAGTGTTGAGGTCGCAGCCCAAGAAAGTCCAAACAGCTGTGATCTTCTACGTGCGGACAGGAGCATGGTTCGCAAACTCAGAATGTGTCCTCTCGCTGATGGCGAGTCAGAGTGAGGACGACCGCAGGTTCGCCGTGACCCAGATTTTGAAGCCGAGGGCTGGCGAGGAGTATGGGGACACCAGTGTTAAGACCTCGCATCACACCCAAGCTGAATTTGTCAGCCACCAGCTTGCAGACACTGATCAGCTGGCAGCCTGGCCAGGTGCACGAGCCGGCATTCACCTGTTTCATTGTCCGGGGATCAGATCCAGGAGATCCTGGTCAAGCCGTACGAGGTTCCGGAGTACTCTATCCTCACTCAGAGCACCGAAAGAGTCGTGAAGCAGGTGACAGAGGCTGCGGTAGCAGTGGTGGGGCAGCAGGCCAGAGACGTGTTCATCCGGGCTCGGGCCCTCCACCGGGAGACCATGCCCTGCTTCAGGTCTAAGAAGGACATGATGGACACGTTCTAGGCCAACGTAGAGGCTGTGACACTGTGATGTAGTGTCTGATGAACCAACTGATTAGAAAGAGCTTACCACGCTAGTCATTTGGAACCCATATTGGTGCATGATGCAATACACAGGACCAACCGGACACTGCGTACTCATTTAAGCATTATTCGATAAGGGTGCAATATAAAAGTGAGATTTTGCATGGTAAGAATTGCTCAAATGCAAAAATGGAACTAGATAAAATCGTCTTAGAATTCCATTTTACATACGAAATTGGCATGCCAAAGTAGAGAAAAAGAATTTTTGTTATACGGCGTATCCTAATATGGGTGTCTTCGGCTACTCGACGACGGACAAAAAAGTAGCTCCTGGCGAGGCTTGAACTAGAGACCACTGCCGAAAAAAACCGCTTGCAAGTCTCCATCAAAACTTACTAAAGAAATACAGACCCCTGAATCAAAATTATAGATCAGCATGATGATTAAGCATCATGACAAAAGGATAAAACCTTATTTATATTTTATTATTTGCACAATGATTTACCTTCACCATGTTCACAGTCTGGTTCAACTTTGGTCTTTTTAGTACATGCAAGGGACAGTCGTTCTCGGGGACATGGTCTTTCCAACTGGATGGGTTCGGAAGACTGATGCCGTAAGAAATAGTGTCACTATTCCAGTAGAAGACAAGGGACATGAGTAAGAAGTCAGAGACATAGACTGCCTGTGACGAGTTATATTTGTTTGCCACGTAACCAATTCGTCCATCGGGTACTGTTACTACATATCCCGTGTGTGTATGTAATACATTTTATGTTATAAAGTGTGTAAAGTTATGAGTTACGGTGTGCACTTTGCAGTTGCACACAGTTGCCGTGCACAAAACTGTTTTTGACATTTGGCGGTCTAGATACTGGACTGAGAGCGGATTTGGAACAAGTATAGGTCAGGATTTTTGGAGCTCTACAACTTTGCTTCTGTGACTTCCCGTATGGTATATATACGGGAAATGCGTTCTTTACTATAAAAAAAAAAATTCACAACTGGTTTTTTGACTGGCAGGGTTGTGAAAAAAATATATAGAACAATTTATTATTGTTCTTCACAAAATGTACAATTGGTATTGATATCATTTTTACGTCTGTATGAAAATAAAACTACCAAATTTTTGGCAGCTTAAAATGGTCAGAACACTACACTTATAGCGTTTCCCTATTTTTTACCATGAAACTATTGATCCTAGACCAAAAATGGCATGAATACTTTTTGTTAATTCAACGAAATCTACCCTAAGCATCTATCCATTTCTTTTTTACTTATAATGTATTATACAGATTTTTAGATAGTTTTTATATTTTGCGCACCCTTGTGCCGTTCAATTACCAGCAGCTTATTGATGCACCATACATCTATCTTTTATGCGTCTAACATTGTTTTATGTCTTGATGGAGAGCGTTTCTGCAGGAATGGTATTCCACTTTGAAAAATGTATATTTCTTTTTCGCAAGAGTTCTAGGCATGTATGCAATTTTCCCTTGATTTCTGGAATATTTTTTTCCGGTAATATGCCTTAAAAACAAACTTAATACGGTCATTTATCAAGGGAATTTAAATCTGCTTATACCACAGGGAAGCCTGTTGAAATCTGGATGTTTTCCCTCCATAACGTTTTCTCGTACAAAATACGGTTCTTGAGATATTATGGAAACATTGCTTCCCCACATTTGCTGCAGCCTCTTACTGATACATTCCACGGCTAACGGTTATTTTTACCGAACAATATTCAACAAATGCGCTTCACAGTGTTGCCACCTGCGGTACAATTGTACCAAAAATGGTACATTTAGAGGCTAGTGGTCCTACATTTTAAAATAAGGCCATTTCTGGTACAATTTGCATTCAGCGGTACAATTTTCCTTGTTAACGGTACGATTTGAAGTTCAGCTTGAATAATATAGCAGAAAATAGAATGTTCTGAAATCAGTTTTACTAAAAACAAATGGCAAAAGAAAGAAATATACTTTCTGAAACTCAGCACAAGTATTAATTGATTTTGAGCCTTATATACGAGTGGCGTAATGACAGAGTACTACACTACGTAGGTGGAGTGGGACCGGTGTCGTGTGACCAGCTGTCTGTTTATGAGGTGCAGTCCGCCTTTGTTTATAGCGCGTTTTCGCGTACGCTCTGGCCCGGTCTGGACTGGACTAGTCCTGGGCGGCCACAGTTTTTGCGAGGCAGTTTGGACCGGACCGGGCTAGGACAGAGAGCAGGACCAGGGGCCAGATGCTGAGAGCGAGCTAGGGCGCCTGTGGTAAGGCGAAACGCCCTCCCACCGCTATTAGTCCAATCAATTTAGCGCGTTTTTACCCCTAACCCACCACAAATTGCAATAGAAACAAAACAATATTTTTATGAAACCTGTTGATCCCCAGAACAAATATATGAAATTATACTCAATTCTAATGAGTGGATCAATTATTTTTTTCAGATTGAACGAGAGCCGTGAACGAGAGGTGGAGTGACCTTGCAGTGAGAAATTGATCGGTGTGCAGAGGACAGTTCAACGCTGCGGTCATTGTGAATGTAAGGAGTATTATATTTAATGTAGGATTGTTTAAGGTTTTATTTTTTATTTAAAGTTTTTAACAAAAAAAAATTCTGTAACATTTTTTAACATTAAATTTTCAACAAATTTTTTTTTTTAACATTTCAATTTATTTTAACATTTCATTAGTACCAATTTGGGCCGTTAACCACTTACCCGATTAACTTAAAAAACTTGGAGAGTATACGCTGCGGTCATTGTGAATGTTAGGAGTATTATATTAATGTAGGATTGTTTAAGGTTTATTTTTATTTAAAGTTTTAACAAATTTTTTTTTTTTTAACATTTTTTAACATTAAATTTAAAGTTTTTTTTTTTTTTTAACATTTCAATTTTTTTTTAACATTTCATTAGTACCAATTTGGGCCGTTAACCACTTACCCGATTAACTTAAAAAATTTGGAGAGTATACTGTATTTGTATTTTGTATGAACATGTATATGAACATGTACATTTATAGTCGGAAAACAGAGGGAACAAATGTAATCCTAAGTTTCCTCTCTTTTCAGCAACATGGGTGACTGCGTCTTCTGTAAGAAACCCCTCTCCTGTGATCCAACCAGTACACTGACGGATAAAGGTTGTACGAGGATCAAAGAAGCTGGAAGTGAGCGTGGTGAAGAAGTCCAAGTCCATCCAGGACGGGCCCAGTTCATACAGATTGCCGGAGGGTGTTCTGTAATGTGAGAGACATTGAACTTTTTTCTGAAGCGAAAACATGTTTCGTCTGATGCAGACAAAGGGAGGTGCCTTCGTTCTTTGGATTCAGCGTTTGACTACCGAACTCAGTGTCTTTTCTGTGGTAATCCTGACAAGTACCAGGGGAGGAAAAAGGATCATATGTTGATCCATGTTAAGACATTCGACTTCCAAAATCATGTGTCGACTGCCTGTGAAAATCGATTAGACAATTGGTCAGATACAGTGAGGAGCAGAATTGCAGTTGTTGGCGATCTACACGCAGCAGATGCGGTATACCATAACGTGTGCAGTACTAACTTTCGTACAAAGAAACAGTTACCACTCAAATTCCAATCGGAAGAGGCGTCTTCATCCAAAAAGCAGAAGTTGGGTCGACCTAAGGACCAAATCAGACATGAAGCGTTCCTGAAGGTGGCAAAGTACCTAGAAGGAAATGATGAGGAACTAACCACAATTAGTGATTTAATTGGGAAAATGGAGGACTTCCTAGTAGACACTGGCTGTGATGCATATGGTTTTTTCATACATGAAGGAAAACCCTTTCCCCAATCAATTTGGTGATAAGATCATAATTGCAGACATGAATGGAAAACCAAATGTTGTGACATTTAGGGGTGTGGCATCGTCGATTCTTCAGGCCTTCTATCGTCAACAAAAGGAAAGTGATCCTGAAGCAGAAAAGTTTGCGCCTGATCAAGACAGCCGCTGATCTCATTAAAAGTGACATAAAACAGGTATCTCAAATTAGGAACATTACCCGACTACTATCGACATGTCCACTGTCAATGCTGCAACCAAGTTCCTACCAGAGTCACTAAAGCTTTTTGCTGGAAATGCTCTTGTGGGGAAAGGAAAAGACTTAAAAATCTGCTCACTCGGACAGGCGATCATGCAAGCCACGAGGCCTAGGATCCTTCAAGCTCAAGAAGGAAGAGTTTCTTCGGAACAAGAATAACAAGCAACAATTCATAGACATCCTTGGTAAGAAACTGGAAGAATCTCATTGTGAAGTGCTTCATGCGAGTGGAGATGCGGACCTACTCATAGCAACAACTGCAGTTCGTAGTTCTTCAAAATCCAACACTGTTCTTGTTGGCGAAGACACTGACTTGTTGATACTACTGTGCTATTATTTCAGCAAGAATAGTGCGCACAGTCTCTACTTAATGTCGGAGCCGAAAAGGGGTTCATTGAATCCAAGACAATACTTGGACATTGGCAAAGTCAGAGAGGCTCTGGGTGAGACTGTGTGTGAAAACATTCTCTTCATCCATGCATACCTGGGATGCGGACACGACATCAAGGGTCTTTGGGATCGGCAAAGGCAATGGACTCAAACTGTTCAAGGACAATGATATGTTCCGGCAAGCGGCCCTAATTTTCGGCAATGAATACTCAACACAGGATGAGATCATTGCTGCAGGAGACAGAGCAATGGTTTGTGTGTACGGAGGGAAACCATCAGACAATTTAAACGAATTGAGAGTAAAATTTCATGCTAAGGTGACAACAAAAAGAACAGCATTGCACCCACGGGTACTTCCGCCAACGAGCTCAGCTTCCAAATATCACAGCCACGGGTATTCCATCAGGTTCATGATGGAAAGGACACAAAACTCAATCCACTTGACTGGGGATGGAGTATCATGGACACCAGGATGATCCCTGTGCATTCTGACCTCGCTGCAGCACCAGAGTATCTCCTAAAGCTTGTTAGATGTTCATGCAAGGGTGGCTGCAGTGGTAAACGTTGTGGTTGTCGGAAAAATTGGGCTGCCTTGCACATTCGCATGTGGACTGTGCAGAGGTAGTTGTTCAAATGCAGACGAATCAGTAGACGTTTTCGATGCTGGCTGATGATGGTGACCATGGAAGAGATGAAGTGACGTTTTAAATATGTGAACGGACCTAAGTTCATTGTGTACACATAGTTTGGTAGTGTATCCCAACATTCCCCTATATGATATAAGACCTTGTGTTTGTAATTGTAATTATCTATATATGTATATGCCTACCTATCTAACTATATTTCTTGACTCACTATTAACTAATTAAGTACTAGAAATTACGAACTTTATTCAGCTCAAAGAATATTTTTTCACGAAATTCCCAGACTCACATCAGCTCAAATTTAATACCCGGTATCACCTTTACGGGTAATGTCAGTTTCCTGAAGAAGACTAGCAATACATTTTTGGTGAGGGGCTATATATAAATCAATTTTTAATTGCTGCATTTCACAGCTAAGGGGGGATCAGAATAATGGGTTTAAATGATAAGCGTCACATTTTAAATATAAATTTAATCCCATATTTTTGATGTGCAAAAAATGATAGGCATAATATTTTGTTCATTATTGCATGTGACAGTTGTCATTTGCCATAACCAGGCCACAACTGGTTAAATAAATAATTAAAAGTTGTTTTGTTGTATTATTAAGAGTGATATTGTCGTATATTTAATTTCCAATTATTGCGGTAGTCCGAAAAAGTAACCAAAACGCAAATGACCTGAAAAACCATGTTCCACTCAAAATATTTAAGTATAATCTTGGGCAGATATTCAGTAGGCATCAAGGTTTTCAGAAAAATATAACTTCGTTTCTATTGCAATTGTGGTGGGTCCATTCATATTTTGACTGGACATATGCTCAGTCGAGATTGCTGCCTTAGTGGCAAACCCCTAAAGGCGCTGAAAATAAGGCATGGTCAGACCCTGACTTAGTGAGCTTTCTGTTGGCCTTTGACAGACATTCATCTTCTGTTTATAAGGCAAATACAGCCTTGTTTCAGTTCCTACAACGTAACAATTGGTGTTTACGTATAATAGTGTTGCAAGGTGTGTATGAATTGATCGTGAAAGACTAAACGCGGCACTGGCACTATAGGGTGTTTTTATAAGCTTATATGCTGGCGATAAAAATGTGTTGTGTGTTGGTTGGCGGGCGGGCGGGCGGGCGGCGGGCAAAGCGACTAGACAAATGTCACCAAGGGTGCTCCGCACGCACAAAAATGTTGCACTATTATACGGTATTATCATATTACCAGATGATATTTAGGACAACTGAACATACCATCATCTTCACGAGACATTAGTGCATATCATTACTGTATAAAAATTACAGTAAACTATACCTATAATAAGATAGTGAGAGCAAAATGAGATAGTGTATAAACATTTATTTTCTTTCCCCTTTTTTTTATTCAACTCCTCCTTACTCCTGTACTTTTGCTTGCATTAAATTTTCACTCATAGTCTCGGAATCACCACAGTTTTCCGATTATCATGGTATGTGTGTGTGGCACGTCCCAATGCAAAAATATATAAATGGTCAAAACCTGTGATGAATGTCATACTTGTGACAAACAGTTTTCGGCGGGCCGCAGGGCGAGCGTTGCCTTATTGCAGAGGTGAGGGAGGGACTAAAATTCTTGTTTTGGTGTTGAAGTGTTCAAGCCTTGTGATTGGTCGAAGCTGCCTAAACAGCGCTCAGACAGGCAGCGTGATTGGCTAGTAGGATTCTCGGACCACACCCACGCTTTGGAGGTGTATGGCAGAGCAAAAGCACCTGAAATATCGACTGTACATAGCCTTGAGCCGGTGCCTTAGCCGGGCCTGTTACAAAAGCGCCTGAAGACCGGTAAAGCGCTCTTTTCGCCTTACCTCTATGGCACTTCTCAGCATCTCCCCCCCTGATTGGACTAGTGTGGGGAGAACTGGCGCATGCGCACTACAGTCAGCGGGGAAGACGACCAGGAGCTTCTCGTGCTGCTGATAAGACATGAAACACCATGATGGCCGACCATAAGACTAAAGTATCACAGGCGTGGTAGTTGTAAAGTCTTCAGCACAGGTTAAAAGGCGGACGACGACAAAAAGGATGTTGACAAGATGGACGCCTGCCGCCTCCAGTTCAGTTCAGTACCGCCCACTCGATCCCCCAGCCAATAGGAACGACGAATGGGACGGGGCCAGTCTCGATGTATTTTAGCGAGCATCAAACCAGCCTGGAACGGTATAGACTGGACTGAACCAGGGCGGTGAACGTCACGAAAACGCGCTATTACTAACAAAAGAAAACGCGAACTATAGGTGCCTTGCACGTGACGTCACAGCCCTCGCTGTGCAGGCGAAAAGCGCGGGAAATGACACGGCTTTTCCACAAAAGTAGCTAGACAAAACTCAGGCATGATTACAGGCAAGAAATGTTAGAATTTTTTTTTTTTTAAACCCGGACACGTCCCCAATTTATGTTACAACCCTAGGGTAGTTGTTACATAAACAAAACAAGGCTCATTGAAAATGTGACTCTTCGTTAATAACTACCGAGTTCTTTGAAAGGAAATACTTATAGCACAAGAAAATATTGACAAATTTAATAACTTTAAATATCATGGCATACATCTTATAGAACTACCTTAACCTATACCCGACACCAAGCATATATAATAGAAATACAAATAAGCGAACATATAAACACAATAAATAATACACAAGACCTTTGGTGTTTGGGAGTGGTTGGCAAAGAAGCAAACTTAAACATTACTTAAACATTACTGGTTATCCATTACTTGAAACAAAACAAGAACACTTAACATTAAGACCAAACACCAAAGGAAGATAGAGAGAGAGAGAGTACTTATCTGCTCGACTTGGAGGCTCTGCGCTGACTGGATTCCTGGGTATTCCATGGATGTGGTGATGGGCCCTAAATCCCAGTCTACTGCATCTTTAAGGGTGAATTCCACTTCTGGGACTGGATAAGTGCAACAAGATCTATTGATGATGACATCCAGTGGGTGTGCAAAGGGGACAGCTACTCTCAGCATAGCATGTATGAACTGCATCACTTGCTGGAAGAACAGGTAGTGATCATCCCCCCCTTGTTGGAAGAGTGTGGCTTTGTTGGTCACCAGTCTATACCAGGTGGACTCTAAGCTCCTGGATATGATGAAAGCCCCCATATGATCCCCCCTGCTCAAGAACCTGTGGATGATATTGCCAAACATTGACCCCAGGGTAAGGGCATCAATGACAGGTTCCAAAGAAGGGACACGCAACAGAATCTATCTCTTCAACTCTGCCTCCAACCTGGCATCTTTGCTAATGCCAGTGAACCAGGCCAGAACACGCATCAGGTCTTTCACAGCATTTCCAGCTTCAACATGCTCTAGATTGACTAGGCGTAATGTCCTCACTGAATCACGAGTTGAGCTGCCAATATATAAAGGAAATGGTCCTCTTGTTGTGTTGATCTCTACAAAATCTAGTGGGATGTTGCTTGCTGGCTCTATGATGAGTGTTGCTCCAGTGGGGGGCAGGGTGCCTGGGGCCCGTGCTTGCAATTGTTCTATGGGGGAAGGAGTGAATGGACCAAGGACAAGTTCTGTTCCCCTAGTGAAGATGTGCGATATGAAGAACAGCCGTGCAGAAAACGTACACTTAGCATGGTATTGGAACTCCTGACAAAACTCCTCATATGCAGGCCAATGGGTCCCCATTAGAGTCCTGATGAAGGTTGCACGTAACTCGACAGGATGAGTGCGTCTTCTAGTGAGGTCCTGAACTTTCAGCTTGTCACACCTTTCTATATGGTCAGAGAAAGTTGTATCTCCTCTCTGCAAGTTGTTAAGGTGGGTGAACCGGACAAATGATGAGACTGTGTTGAATCGAATCTGTTGAGTACCTGCATAACTTCACCAGGGAGTGACAGCTCAAACAAAGTGTGCAGGATGGATAAGTGTAATGGCCTGAGTCTGGATAGCTCCCTCACAACCTGCTTTCTTACCACATCTGGAGCTATGGACATTTTTTCCTTTATTTGTTTGTTCCTGATAGTTGTTGGGTTAGTGCGCAATTCATGCTCCACACTTGCCTTCATTAGTTGCTCAGGAGTGATGGGAGTTTTTACACAGATAGTGCTGGGGTCTAGGATGGCTCGTAGAGTGTTTGACTTAGTGTCCATATCCAACCTAAAAGCCACTAATTGAGCAATTAAAGGTCTATACTGTGGCTCTGCAACCCAGATAGCCTGGTAGAGGGCAAAAATTTATGTCACCATATCTTTGTGCCCATCATACAGGAATTGTGTTACAGTTAGGAATGGGAATCCACCCAACTCTGATGGCAGGAGTGTGTAACACAACAACTCATTTGTCGACAGGCTGGGTTTTCTGACATTCTGGATTCCGTGTATTAGAGCAGCAAGTCCTTCAATGTATGCATAGATAGGACCAACTAGAGGGGATATGGTTGTTCCTGCAAGAGACACACCACTCTGCATGGAAGTCGCAATTTGGGACCCGACTCCTGTGTCCATATCAGATGTTCCTGCACATGGATTTCTCTAATTGGAACTATTCCTTCCGCCCAGCTATGGTTGCCTTACTATTGAGCAAGTTAGATGACATCTTTGGAACTGACTTACATAGTCAGAAAGTGGAATATTAATCATGTCATTCAGCCAGCTTTCCTTCAGCACAGTTAAAGGAGTTCTCACTTCATGGCCAAAAATCAATTGAAAAGGACAAACCTAGAGTTTCATTTGGGCAGTCCCTTATAGCAAACAACATAAGATGAACTTCTTCATCCCAATCCCTATTATTCTCCATACAATACTTCCTGAGCATTGCTTTAAAAGTCTGATGAAACCTTTCTAAAGCTCCTTGGGACTAAGGGTGATAAGCAGTAGCCAAGTATTGTTTAATGCCTAACTCATTCATTACTTGTTGGAAGATTCCTGAAGTGAAGTTACTTCCCCTGTCGGATTGTACACTATTTGGGATACCATAGGTAGCGAAATGTTTAGTCAAAGCCTTTACTACATTCTTTGCAGTGATATTCCTGAGCGGGATAGCTTCTGGGTACCTAGTAGTTGAACACATTATAGTTAATAAATACTGGTTACCTGTGCTAGTTTATGGAAGAGGGCCAACACAATCTACAATTATTTTGCTAAAAGGCTGGTCAACCACGGGTATAGGGTACAAAGGAGCAGACCCAAGACATAGCTGAATTGCTGAAGGAGTTTACGCTGCTGTTTCGTGACGTACCAGGCGCCTCTAACTTACTGAAACAGAATGTCACCTTACTGCCAGGGACGACACCCATTAAGCAAGCACCCTATAAAGTGAGTCCAGTCAAACGCAAGATTTTGAAGGAAGAAGTTGACTATCTCCTAGAGAACAGCTTAGTGGAACACAGTACCAGCGATTGGTCGTCGCCTTGCATCTTGGTAGAAAAGCCTGATGGTTCCTACCGAATGTGGTAGTCACCCGGGAGTAGGTAGAGTCAGCGTCATCTTCAGGAAGCCACTCGATTGTCTGCTCAGTTCAGTGAGGGCAGTGAACAGCAGTGGCGTTTCTAGCACTAAAAAACTGGGGGGGCCATCTTCGGGCCAAGGTAAATGTTGGAGGGAGGAGGGCATAACAGAAGTTTGGAGAGTCTGTAACTGGGGGGCAGCCGCGCTGTGAGCACCATAGACAGTTTTGAAAGTTGAGCACTTAATTAACAGGGTCAATCTGAGGTCTATGAAGGGATATGTTAGACTATTTAAGTGATATTCAGTCAGCCCCAACAAATATTATAATAAAAAAAAGGCATTTATGAAAGAACACGGAAAGAAATAAACGTAAGTTCATCTGAGATTCTCAGATCCATTTTCTCTGCTGGTGAGTATAATAATCGTAACGGGAAATGTGAAAATTCATGCTCTCAGGTACGTTTTATTGAAAAGAAAACGCATTGACCAATAAGCATAATACCAAACTTACTGAACAATTAAGATGCAAAAAATATGGCAATTTTTTACAATGCGCATCGACAGAAATGTATTATGTACCTATAACCGTGGCCGGACAGTTTGCCTACCGGACAGTTTGCCTACGGACAGTTTGCCTACCGGACATTTTGCCTACCGGACAATTTGCCTACTGACACTTTGCCTACGGACACTTTGCCTCAGTGTTTCCACAGGAAAAATTTTCTTTACCTTGGTTAGGTTAGGTTAGGTTAGGTTAGTTAGTTAGCAAAGTGTCCGGTAGGCAAACTGTCCGGTAGGCAAATTGTCCGTAGGCAAACTGTCCGGGTACCACCTATAACCCCATACGTTGAATATAATGTAGACGAATAGCTATGGTATTCAGACGTGGACATGCAAATGGATAATCCTGGTAATAGATACACAATACGCAATGTATCGCTGAAAAGATCAGAACGTGAGAAATATCTGGCAGTTCAAAAAGAAAAAGAGGGTAAACTCAGACTTCCAAACTAGGAAACAACGTACTGAGGCTAGAAATAAAGTTAATAGGGTGTTAGGATTTATTACCAGTAGTGTTAAAAGTAGAAGTGCTGAGGTTATTCTAAAGCTTTATTTGGCTTTAGTGACTAGTCAGACCACACCTACGTAGACGCAACGTATCGCTGAAAAGATCAGAAGGTGAGAAAGATCTGGAAGTGAGGATGAACTCAGACCTCCGAACTAGGAAACAATGTATTGAGGCTAGAAATAAAGCTAATAGGGTGTTAGGATTCATTACCAGGAGTGTTATAAGTAGAAGTGCTGAGGTTATTCTAAAGCTTTATTTGGCTGTAGTCAGACCTCACCTAGACAGGTCCGATGGTTCAGTTTTGGTCTCCGTATTATAGGATGGATATAGATAGCCTTGTTAGAATCAGTGCAGAGAAGGATGACCAAAATGATACAGGGAAAGCATAACTTTAGTGATGAGAAGAGATTGAAGCTATTAAATGTATACTCTCACTCGAGAGGCTTAGAGTAAGGAGCGATTTGATTTAAGTTTTTTAAATGGTTAAAGGGATACAATAAAAGGGATGTAGAAAAAGTTCTTGGGGCTAGTAATCAGGGTAGAACAAGAAGTAACGGATTCAAGCTGTAAAAGCGTAGATTTAAAAAAGAAATAGGGAAAACTGGTTCACAAATGTGATGGTAAATGATTGGAAAGGACTCAGTAGACAGGTAGTTAGTGCGGAGTCATTAGGGAGCTTTAATAGGAGGAATTTATAATTTCATGGATGGGGATGAAAGGTGGATGTCTGTAGTGTTATGTAACAGGAACTACCTCGTGTAGGTCTCGCGGCCTCTTAATTTGTAGCTTCTTTATTTTCTTATGTTCTTATGTAAATACCACATTAGACACAATGGTGATGATACGATTTTCATTCGGCAGTAACATATTTAGTGCAGATTAATCTTACGATTATCATGTCGACTGTCAAATTCATAAACAAAGCAATCTAAATCCATTCCCTCAGCGAGTGCACTTTCAATCGACAATAGTGCGATGTTACTCAGTCTGTCGTCTTGTCATAGAATTTCTGAGAAATGTTTTCACTAATTTAATTTTTGAAAAACTTCTCTCACATGAAGCGCTGGTAACAAGAAGAGTTACGGCTATCAACAATAACTTGTACAAACAGTCAAATGCAGCCTTGTAAGGACATATGAATGTGAGGCATTGTGCGATTGATGTAGGTTGTTCAGGTTCTTTCATGAGTAATTTTGTCACTAGAGGTATCTCATGTTTTTAATCACTTTGATTGACTGAGTAGTGAGTATGCAACTACAAATGTTTTCAAATTTTCTTCAGACAAGAATGTCAGAGCTGAAATACCACAGTAAATCGCACATGCGTGATTGTTTGGAGAAACGACGGTCTAATTCGCTAATCAAACAGTCTGATCAAGATACATACAAGATGCTGATGTGCTGCACGTAACTTGAGTCAGATCTTTGACCGGTTGTTTCCAGCACGATGAATTCATCAAGTTATCAACGTTTTCTTCTTCGAGTCATTAATGGTAAAATTCTGCATTTCTTACAGAGTTCACTAACCTTCTCATAGTAATGCTTGATCAGGTTGGAGTTTCGCATATCAGCTAAATCTTCGCTGAGTGATGAAATGAACTTGACTGCTTTTCCTAGGTATGCTTGTTTGTCATGTAGCTGCTGTGATACTTCATTACTTTTTCCTACAATTTCTGAGAAAAAATGGAGTAAGTAAACAAATTTTGCGTGTATCTGCACAAGTATACCTCGAGCGAGTACAGCTCGAGATCCATTATCATCTGCAGAAGTCTCTTTTAGGAGTCTTATCGTCTTATCATGCATTCCAAACTCAATAAAGTGTTGTCGCAAGAGGTGGCCCGATACCACCACCGTGTGTCACTGAGATACTGCATTTCTCGTACTTGTTCTTCAGGATTCCTGAAGTCGAAGAAGTTGACCCAGTCACTGGCCACCAACAGCTCAGCAACTTGCCAGGAATCTGAGTGTTGTACCAGATGAGCTAGTATCTATACATCATCTCCTGGTATCTACAACTGGACTCAAATACGGCACTGCCAAATGAAACTGGTAATCGCTAAACAAAACCGCAAATAGCAAAAAATCGGATACGAGGGTGGGTACCCATCAATAAGGGGTGTTAACATCAAGTTCATCCCTATATTTTTCTTGTTAACATCGTTTTTCTCATCGAGGACACCCCAAGGAACAAAAAAATACCAACAAAGTAGAGTACATGCGGACCCCCGGTAGCCCGCGGCCTAATGATTTACCTTTGGTGAACCCATGTTGTTTTCATATTTTGCGCACCCTTGTGCCGTTCAATTACCAGCACCTTATTGATGCACCCACCATACATCTATCTTTTATGCGTCTAACATTGTTTTATGTCTTGATGGAGAGCGTTTCTGCATGAATGGTATTCTACTTTGAAAAATTTATATTTCTTATCCGCAAGAGTTTTACGCATGTATGCAATTTTCCCTTGATTTCTGGATTTTTTTTCTTCGGGTAAAATGCCTTAAAAACAAATTTAATTCGGTCATTTATCAATGGAATTTAAATCTGCTTATATCACAGGGAACAGGGAAGCCTGTTCAAATCTAGTTTTTTTTCCCTCCATAACGTTTTCTCGTAGCTAATACGGTTCTTGAGATATAATGGAAACATTGCTTCCCCCCATTTTCCGCAGCCTCGTAATGATACATTCCACGGCTAACGTATTTTTTTTTTCTTCGAATAAAGGCGCTTCAGTCTTTCAGTGTCCATCTCAGAGATTAGATGTACCTACGCGTGCGAGCTCTCTCTCTCTCTTGAAAGTCAGTTAGAGGAGACTTGATGAGACGAAACGCTTTTGACTCTACCCTATATTTATTTTCTTAGTATTATTTTTGTCATGTTTTATACTTGTAGCGCCTTTAAACTTTTATCTTCCTTGAGGCCTCAGGTGGTTGGCCTTATATGTTATTTCTATAAGGATGAGATGGCTGGCCCTCGCCCGTGGTGTCGCAGGCTGGATTTGTTGAGTGACATGTAATTAATTGAGGCTTAAGCTTCCCCCTGGTGCCCTCTGCCGCACTTGCAGTCGGAGGTGAGGTTGATGTGGAGGCATGTGGGACGTGGGTGTCTTCGGCTACTCGACGACGGACAAAAAAGTAGCTCCTGGCGAGTCTTGAACTAGAGACCACTGCCGAAAAAAACCGCTTGCAAGTCCCCATAAAAACTTACTAAAGAAATACAGACCCCTGAATCAAAATTATAGATCAGCATGATGATTAAGCATGACAAAAGGATAAAACCTTATTTATCTTTTATTATTTTCATAATGATTTACCTTCACCATGTTCACAGTCTGGTTCAACTTTGGTCTTTTTAGTACATGCAAGGGACAGTCGTTCTCGGGGACATGGTCTTTCCAACTGGATGGGTTCGGAAGACTGATGCCGTAAGAAATAGTGTCACTATTCCACTAGAAGACGGACATGAGTAAGAAGTCAGAGACAGACTGCCTGTGACGAGTTATATTTGTTTGCCACGTAACCAATTCGTCCATCGGGTACTGTTACTACATATCCCGTGTGTGTATGTAATACATTTTATGTTATAAAGTGTGTAAAGTTATGAGTTACGGTGTGCACGTTGCAGTTGCACACAGTTGCCGTGCACAAAACTGTTTTTGACATTTGGCGGTCTAGATACTGGACTGAGAGCGGATTTGGAACAAGTATAGGTCAGGATTTTTGGAGCTCTACAACTTTGCTTCTGTGACTTCCCGTATGGTATATATACGGGAAATGCGTTCTTTACTATAAAAAAAAAACTTCACAACTGTTTTTTTGACTGGCAGGGTTGTGAAAAAAATATATAGAACAATTTATTATTGTTCTTCGCAAGATGTACAATTGGTATTGAAATAATTTTTACGTCTGTATGAAAATAAAACTACCAAATTTTTGGCAGCTTAAAATGGTCAGAACACTACATTTATAGCGTTTCCCTATTTTTTTACCATGAAACTATTGATCCTAGACCAAAAATGGCATGAATACTTTTTGTTAAGTTCAATGAAATCTACCGTAAGCATCTATCCATTTCTTTTTTACTTATATATATATATATATATATATATATATATATATATATGTATTATACAGATTTTTAGATAGTTTTTATATTTTGCGCACCCTTGTGCCGTTCAATTACCAGCAGCTTATTGATGCACCATACATCTATCTGTTATGCGTCTAACATTGTTTTATGTCTTGATGGAGAGCGTTTCTGCATGAATGGTATTCTACTTTGAAAAATTTACATTTCTTATCCGCAAGAGTTTTACACATGTACCTACTATGCAATTTTCCCTTGATTTCTGGATTTTTTTTCTTCGGGTAATATGCCTTAAAGTAATCGTCCAGACCCATATTTTTTTTGCCTACTTATGTTGAATGTACCTTCAAAACACCTAATCCACCAAAAATAATTGATTTACAGGCCTTATTTCCGTAAAAACACGACATTTGTAAAAAGCGCGCGAAAAAAAAATTCTTCCCTCCAACAGGGCTACAGGGCAACAGGGACTGTTATTGATGACGCAGCAAAAGGCAGCGCTCCCCGCGCGCAGATTCACTCAGATACTCTCTCTCCTTCCTTTCCCTGCTCTCTCTCTCTCTCTCTCTCTCTCTCTCTCTCTCTCTCTCTCTTCTCTCTCCTTTTCCTTTCCCTTCTCTCATCTCTCCTTTCTCTCTCTCATCTCTCCTTTCTCTCTCTCATCTCTTATTTCTCTCTCTCTCTCTCTCTCTCTCTCTCTCTCTCTCTCTCTCTCTCTCTCTCTCTCTCTCTCTCTCCTTCCTTTCCTCTCTCTCCTCTCTCTCTCTCTCTCTCTCTTTCTCTCCTTTCTTTCTTTTTCATTATTTCTTCTCCCTCCTCTTCCTCCATCCTCCACGAGAGAGAAAAGAATTAAGGAGAGAGAGAGAGAGCAGGGAAAGAAAGGAGAGAGAGAGCAGGGAAAGGAAGGAGAGAGAGAGAAAGAAAGGAGAGAGAGAGCAGGGAAAGGAAGGAGAGAGAGAGAGAGCAGGGAAAGGAAGGGGAGAGAGTATCTGAGTGAATGTACTCGCGGGGAGAGCGCTGCCTTTTGCTACGTCACCGAGCCTGAACTTGATTTGGCCGCATCGTCTGGAGTGTTTTGAGAACTCGGGGAATTTGCAGATTTTGATTGCGGATTATTTAAAAACGGCTGACTGGATGCAAAAAGCGACGACGTATTGTTGATATACTCGTTAATGGCTATGATTTGATTGCATTAAATCAGGGATGATGAAATGGTCTGGACGATTACTTTAAAAACAAATTTAATTCGGTCATTTATCAATGGAATTTAAATCTGCTTATACCACAGGGAACAGGGAAGCCTGTTGAAATCTAGATTTTTTCCCTCCATAACGTTTTCTCGTAGCTAATACGGTTCTTGAGATATAATGGAAACATTGCTTCCCCCCATTTTCCGCAGCCTCGTAATGATACATTCCACGGCTAACGTATTTTTTTTTTATCGAATAAAGGCGCTTCAGTCTTTCAGTGTCCATCTCAGAGATTAGATGTACCTACGCGTGCGAGCTCTCTCTCTCTCTTGAAAGTCAGTTAGAGGAGACTTGATGAGACGAAACGCTTTTGACTCTACCCTATATTTATTTTCTTAGTATTATTTTTGTCATGTTTTATACTTGTAGCGCCTTTAAACTTTTATCTTCCTTGAGGCCTCAGGTGGTTGGCCTTATATGTTATTTCTATAAGGATGAGATGGCTGGCCCTCGCCCGTGGTGTCGCAGGCTGGATTTGTTGAGTGACACATGTAATTAATTGAGGCTTAAGCTTCCCCCTGGTGCCCTCTGCCACACTTGCAGTCGGAGGTGAGGTTGATGTGGAGGCATGTGGGATTGTGGGTGTCTTCGGCTACTCGACGATGGACAAAAAAGTAGCTCCTGGCGAGTCTTGAACTAGAGACCACTGCCGAAAAAAAACGCTTGCAAGTCCCCATAAAAACTTACTAAAGAAATACAGACCCCTGAATCAAAATTATAGATCAGCATGATGATTAATACAGGAGTGAGGCAAGGGTGCGTCCTTGCCCCATCACTTTTCAACGCTTGTATGGACTGGGTATTGGACAAGGTTGTAGATCAAAGTGATTGTGGAGCATCCGTCGGCAACACCAAGATCACTGATATATATAATAATATATAATATATCACTGATATATAAAGTGTGTAAAATTGTGGGTTACGGTGTGCACGTTGCAGTTGCACACAGTTGCCGTGCACAAAACTGTTTTTGACATTTGGCGGTCTAGATACTGGACTGAGAGCGGATTTGGAACAAGTTTAAATCAGGATTTTTGGAGCTCTACAACTTTGCTTCTGTGACTTTTCCCGTATATATACGGGAAATGCGTTCTTTACTATAAAAAAAACACTTCACAACTGTTTTTTGACTGGCAGGGTTGTGAAAAAAATATATAGAACAATTTATTATCGTTCTTCGCAAGATGTACAATTGGTATTTAGAGAATTTTTACGTCTGTATGAAAATCAAACTACCAAACTTTTGGCACCTTGAAATGGTCAGAACACTACATTTATAGCGTTTCCCTATTTTTTTTACCATGAAACTATTGATCCTAGACCAAAAATGGCATGAATACTTTTTGTTAAGTTCAACGAAATCTACCCTAAGCATCTATCCATTTCTTTTTTACTTATATATGTATTATACAGATTTTAGAGATAGTTTTTATATTTTGCACACCCTTGTGCCGTTCAATTACCAGCAGCTTATTGATGCACCATACATCTATCTTTTATGCGTCTAACATTGTTTTATGTCTTGATGGAGAGCGTTTCTGCAGGAATGGTATTCTACTTTGAAAAATGTATATTTCTTTTTCGCAACAGTTCTGGCATGTTGAATTTTCCTTTTTTCTGGAATTTTTTTTTTCCGGTAAAGCCTTAAAAAACAAACTTATAGGTCATTTATCAAGGGAAATTTAAAATCTGTTATACACGGGGAAAACCTGTTAAAACCGGATGTTTTCCCCTCCAAACGTTTTTCGACAAATCGGTTCTTGGTATTATGGAACATTGTTTCCCCCACATTTGCTGCAGCCTTTTAATACTTTCCCGGCAAACGGTTTTTTTTTACGAAAAAATATTCAAAAAATCGCTTACGGTTGCCACCTGCGGTACATTGTACCAAATTGTACTTTGGGGCTAGGGCCCCTACATTTTAAAAAAAGGCCTTTCGGGTACAATTTTTGCACACGGTAAAATTTTTCCTTGTTAAGGTACATTTGAAGTTCAGCTTGAAAAATTTATAAAAAAGAATTTTCTGAATCATTTTTATAAAAAAAAAATGGTGAAGAAAGAAATATACTTTCAAAACTCAAGCACAAGTATTAATTGATTTTGAGCTTTATACGAGTGGCGTAATGACAGAAACTACACACGTAGGTGGAGGGGGACCGGTGTCGTGTGACCAGCGTTGTTTATGAGGGCACCCCGCCTTTGTTTATAGCGCGTTTCGCGTATGCTCTGGCCCGGTCTGGACGGTACTCCTGGGCGGCCACTTTTTTTTGCGAGGCATTTTGGCCCCGGCCCGGGCTAAACAGAGAGCAGGACCGGGGACAAAGGTGGGGGAACGGGCGCATGCGCATACAGTAGGGGGAAGACGCCCAGGCTTCTGTGCTGCTGATAAGACAAAACAGCATGATGCCCGCCAAAAAACTTAAGTATCAAGGCGTGGTTTTTGTAATTTTCAGCACCGCTAAAAGGCGGACGACGACAAAAAGGTGTAAAAGGACGCCCCGCCTCCTTTCGGGTCAGTACCGCCCACTCGATCCCCCACCCCCGGGCCCTAAAAATGGGACTGGGGGGGCCATTCGATGATTTTGCGAGCATCAAACCACCCTGGAAGGGTATAGATGGCTGAATAGGGGGGTGAACGTCACAAAAACGCGCTATTACTAACAAAAGAAAACGCAAAACTATGGTCCCTTTTGCACGGACGTCAAGCCCTCGCTGGCAGCGAAAAAGCGGGGAAATACCGGTTTTTCCCACAAAAGTAGCTGACAAAATCGGCATGTTTAAAAGGCAAAAAATTTTAGAATTTTTTTTTTTTTAAACCCGGATACCCCCCCAATTTATGTTAAAACCCCTGGGTGTTGTTACATAAACAAAAAAAGGGCCCATTAAAAAATGGACCTTCGTTAAAACTACCGATTCTTTAAAAGGAAAAATATTATAGAAAAAGAGAATATTGAAAAATTTTAAAAACTTTAAATATCATGGCAACACTTATAGAATCCCCAAACCTATACCCGACACCAGTAATAATAGAAATACAAATAGCGAAATATAACACAATAAAAAATACACAGACCTTTGCAAAGTTTTTGGGAGGGTTTGGCAAAGAAGCAAACTTAAACATTACTTGAAACAAAACAAGAACACTTAAATTAAGACCAAAACACAAAGGAAAGAGAGAGAGAGAGAGTACTTATCTGCTCGACTTGGAGGCTTGCGCTGAGGGTTTCCCTGGGTTTTCCATGGATGGGTGAGGGGCCCCAAAATCCAGTCACTGCACTTTAGGGGTGTTTCCCTCTGGGCTGGATAAGGCAACAAGACTTAGAATGACATCCAGTGGGTGTGAAAGGGGAAGCTATCTCAGCATGGCGTAGAACTGCATCATTGCTGGAAAAACAGGTAGTGATCCCCCCCCCTTTTTGGGAAGAGTGTGGTTTGATGGTCCCCAGTTATACCAGGGGCTCCAAGCTCCTGGATATGATGAAACCCCCCATAGGATCCCCCCTCTCAAGAACCTGTGGATGATGTTCCCAAACATTGACCCAGGGAAAGGGCATCAATGACGGGTTCCAAAAAGGGACACGCAACAGAACTATCTCTTCAACTCTGCCTCCAACCTGGCATTTTTGCAAATGCCAGTGAACCAGGCCAGCAAGCACGGTTTTTCACAGCATTCCCAGCTTCAACATGCCTAGATTGACTGGGCGTAATGTCCTCACTGAAACGAGTTGAGTGCAATAATAAAGGAAATGGCCCCTTTTTTGGGGGATCTCCAAAAAATCTGTGGGAGTTGCTTGCTGGCTCTATGATGGTTTTGCCCCCGGGGGGCAGGGTCCCTGGGGCCCGTGCTTGCAATTGTTCTAGGGGGAAAAGGAGTGAAGGCCCAAAGGAAAAGTTCTTTTCCCCTAGTGAAATGTGCGATAGAAGAAAGGGCCGTGAGAAAACGACACTCAGCAGGTTTGGAAAATCCTGACAAACCCTCATAGGCAGGCCCAAGTGTCCTTAAGTCCTGATGAAGGTTGCACGTAACCGACAGGATGAGGCGTTTTTTAGTGAGGTCCGAACTTTCAGCTTTGTCACACCTTTCTATATGGCAGAGAAAATTTTATCTCCTCTCTGCAAGTTGTTAAGGGGGGTGAACCGGGCAAGTGATGAGACTGTGTTTAATCTGTTTAGTACCCGCATAAAATTCACCCGGGAGAGACAGCTAAACAAAGTGTTTCAGGATTGAAAAGTGTAATGGGCCCGAGCTGGGTACTCCCTCCAACCCGCTTTTTTTACCCCATCTGGGGATGGAATTTTTCCTTTTTTTGTTTTTTCCCCGTAGTTGGTTATGCGCAATTTATGCTCCCACTTTTCCTTCCCTTTGTTTCTCAGGAGTGATGGGGGTTTTTTTCCAGATAGTGCTGGGGGCTAGGATGGCTTAAGGTGTTTTTACTCAGTACCATATCCCAACCCCAAAAGCCCAAAGGGCAAAATTTAAAAGGGTTTTACTGTGGTTGCAAACCAGATAGCCCGGTAGAGGGGAAAATTTTTTGTCCCATACGTTGTGCCCAGCAAAGGAATTTTGTTACGTAGGAATGGGAATCCACCCCAACTCTGATGGCAGGAGTGTGTAAACAAACAACTCATTTGTCGACAGGCTGGGTGTTTGACATTTTGGATTCGTGTGTTTTGAGCAGCAAAATCCTTTTAAAGTATGATAGATAGGGGCAAAAATAGAGGGATAGGTTTTCTCCTACAAGGACACATCATCTCCTGGAAATCCAATTTGGGGCCCGACTCCCGTGTCCCCAGATGTTCCTGCACAGGATTTTTCTAATTTGGAACATTCCTTCCGCCCCCCTTATGGTTGCCTTACTATTTAGCAAGTTTTGATGAATCTTTTGGGAAAACTACATAGCCAGAAAGTGGAAAATTAATCTGTCTTCATCAGCTTTCCTCAGCACAGTTAAAGGAGTTCTCCTTATGGCCAAAAAAACAATTGAAAAGGATGAAACCTAGAGTTTTTTTGGGCAGTCCCCTTTTAGCAAACAAAAAATGAATTCTTATCCCAAAACCCTATTTTTCCCCATACAAAATTTCCCGAGCATGCTTTAAAAGTCGATGAAAACCCTTTTTTAAAGCTCCTTGGGGTGAGGGTGATAAAGCATAGCCAAATATTATTTTTAAAGCCTAACTCATACATTACTGTTGGGAAAATTTCCCGAAATGAAGTTACTTCCCTGTCGGATTTACCTATTTGGGATACCCAAAGGGAGCGAAAAAGTTTAGTCAAAGCCTTTATAATTCTTTTAGTGTATTCCTGAGCGGGATAGTTCTGGGTACCTAGTGTTGAAAAACATTTTTAGTTAAAAATACTGGTTACCGTGTAGTTTTTGGAAGAGGGCTAACACAATCTACAATTATTTTGCAAAAGGCCCGGTCAACCACGGGGATAGGGTACAAAGGGCAGACCCCAAAATAGCTGAATTGCTGAAGGAGTTTCGCTGCTGTTTCGTGACGTCCCGGCGCCTGTAAATTACTGAAAAACAATGTCACCTTACGCCGGGGCGACACCCATTGCAAGCACCCTATAGAGTGATCCCGTCAAAGCAAAGATTTTAAGGAAGAAGTTGACTATCTCCTAAGAACAGCTTAGGGAACACAGTACAGCGTTTGGGCGTCGCCTTGCACTTTGGGAGAAAAGCCTGATGGGTTTCCCACCGAAGGCACAGACTTTCCCAAAAGCAACGATTAACTAGGGAGCTCTTTTCCCCTGCCCCCGGATTTTGGGCTTACTGGATTGGGGGCAGGCCCCAGTTTGTTTTCGAAATGGACCCTTTTTCGCGGCACTATCAAGTCCCCTTGTAGAAGAGTCAAAGCCCAAACACCGCTTTTTTTTGACGCCGGGGGACGCCCGTATAAGGGACTCCTTTTGGCCCCCCCGATCTGCTCCAGGTGGTTCCAAAGGGGGAGAACAGAGTGACCCCTTTGGCTGCCTGGGGGGGTCCGTATTTTTGGGTGATTCCTGGTGACGGAAAAACATGGAAAGGGAAAATACAGAAAAACTACGTAGCCCGTTTTACCCCTTAAGGAGATAAGTTTACTATCAACTGGCAAAGTGAATTTGGTCATGCCACTCTTATGTATTAGGGGCATTTGGGAGGCCAAGGAGTAGTAGCCCTCACGCCACAGTTTTTAGCTTTTCCCAAAGACTTCCCGGGTCCCCAAAAAATAGAAAAGCTCTTAGACGTTTTTTTTGGAAAGGCAGGTTTTTAAGACGTTTTTTTAAGAACTTCCCCGGTATTGCTCCTCTAAAAAGACTTTGGACCCCAAAAGAAAAATAATCTGGACTGAAACTTGTAAAAGGGATTTTAAAAAATAAAATCACTCTTAACCTCCCGTCCCCGTGTTTGGGATTGCCAGACTTTTAAAGCCTTTTTCCATTCAGGTTTATGCATGTGAAAAGGTAGGTATAGGTGCGGTGTTGCTGCAACTCAAAGATGAAGTTTTGCACCCAGTATGTTATTATTTGCAAATTTAAAAAGCCTATCGTGAAAGTTTGCCCCCCAAAAGAAAAAAAAAGCCCTGGGTTTTTACTGTCCCTTGAAAATTTCTGCTTAATGGGGAAAGGGTTTCCCAACCTTTTTCAAGGTTACCCCGTTTGTGGGGATTTACCTTTGTGGTCGCGGGGTTTGGGAAGCGGGGTCGACGGCGCCACCAAAGGGGGCGGCCTGCCGCCTTTTTTGATTCGGTGGCCGTGGGCCCCCTCGGGGCCCAAGCCCCCCCCTTTTCGCCCCTGGGAGGGGACCCTTTCCGGTGAGTCCCCCTTTTTTATGTTTTCCCCCCCCTTTCTCTCCTTCTTGGGGCAAATTCTGGCCCCGGTAAACCCCTTTCTCTTCCTTTCTCACACTTTTTCCCTTTTAAACTTCACACTCCCCCCCCAGGGGTTTTTGGCCGTGCTTTGGCGCCCCCCGTATATTCCCCCCCGGGGGCCCCTCTTCTGGGAAGTTAAAGTCCCCCGCGGGGCGAGTTGTTTTCCCCTTCGGGGGGAAACCCACGCTCCTTTGGTAGGGGGTTGGGGTAAAGACGGGGGGTCCAGTGTGGCCCCGCGGATAATCGGGGTAAATGCTTTTGGCTAGGGCCAAGTGGGGGTTTTCCCTAGGGGGGCCCCCCGGCATCGGCCGGCGGCCCCCACCAAACACCAGCCCAAACCAAAAGCTTTTAATACTTCCCCGCTCCCCCCGGGAGCGTTGGGTGGGGTCCTTCCCAACAGAAAGTTTTCCCCCTCTTTGGGCTCCGTGGTGGGTGGGGGCATGGGGAATTTAAAGTAAAAAACGTATATGAATCAAGCTAAAAAATTTACCCCGGCCTGCCTCCCCCGGGACGCCCCCGTTGTTCTCGACTTTTTTCCCTTTTGGATCCTTGCCCTTTCCCAATCGGGGCCCCTTTTCCCAGGCCCGACGTGGCACGAAGCGGGCAGCCGCCCCTTCCTCCTCACTCCCCGGTCTTGGGGGTCCCCCCCATCAAAGGGGCGCAGACAGGGGGTTGGGGAACGAGCCCGGCCCCAGGGGGGACTTTACGTTTGGGCACCTTGCTTTTTGTCCAACGTGTCCCAGGCCCGGGCCCTTTCAGAGCAATAAAAAGAATTTTCATGGCGTATGGGGTGATTCGCCGCATCCCCCATGATTTTTGATGGCAATGACCTCACGAATAGGTGTTTTAAACCTTTTTCTCCCCGGGAGGGCGGCGCAACAAACTGCCCCTTTAAAGAAGCCACAGCATGAAAATTGGGGAAAAACATTTTTAGAGCCGAACTTCTTCGCTCTGTCAAAGTTTCAGAAAACCCCGAGGAATACGTTCTAAAAAACTTCCAAGACACTACAAATTCTACAAAAACGGTCCCCCAAACCCTAAACCCCCTTTTTGGTTCGTGGCATATTACAAGGAAAATGGAGGAAATTTTCCAGCGGCTCGATTTCTCGAAAAAGAAATTGGAAACATCCCAGAAGGCCATCTGAAAAAGTATGGCAGAGGAGTTCTAATCCGAGCCAAGGACCTTACCCAGGCTCAGATGCTCCTTCACATGCCCATCACCTCTGTCGGCTATTTTGAATCCATCAAACCTCATCCAAAGTTCAATTTTAGCAAAGGCGTAGTCTACAACTACGACCTATATGAGTTCTCAGAAGAAGAAATACTAAATATGTGCCCAAGTAGAGTTCAGAGGGTATCAAAAGTGAGAGGGAGCAAGAACATGCTCGTTTTCACGTTCTACGGATCAGGTCTCCCCGATTACATCAGGATCGGTCCCCAGTCAATACGGATAAAAGCCTTTAACGACCGCCCTATGCAGTGCTATGCGTGCTACGGCTTCGGCCACGGCAATAAGTTTTGTAAATCCTCTCCTCGCTGTGGTTGCTGCTCGGCGTTGGGATCTCATGACACAGCTGACTGTAAGTCAACCCCCTACTGCTTCCACTGCCGTGATGCTCACCCACCGAGTTCTCGACAGTGTGGAACATACAAATTAGAAGAAGACATCTTACAGTTGGCCAACTCCCAATTTATCAGTCTTGGGAGCGCCAGAAGAGAACTTTCTCACAGACAAGCAGGCGGGGGTGGAAGCAGGACCTACGCATCCGCGATGGCTGCTGCTTCTTCAACTAAGACTCCTAATCAGCCTGCTGCAGTTCCACCACCACATTCTCTTAAACCTAATCAATCCATCCGAGTGAATAATAAGTTCTCGCTATTGACCTGCGATTCTGTGGAGTCTGCTGACTCCTCTCATAATGAGCCTCCAACCACCTCTCGTGTAGTGCATGCCGCACACGGGAAAAATGACAATAGTGACTCCTCCTCTAAGAGGCTCCCAAAAACCCATCCTAATAAGGAGTCTCAGAAGCGAACTCGCAGTTCCAATGAGTCCTTAGAGTCAGTGGGCGTCCCTCCGGCTAAAATCTCCATTGCTGAGCAGGAGGGGATGGACTTGCGTAAAGATACACCTACTGATAGGTGTGGGAGTACTGACGTGACTCCTAATATCACTGCCCCTGTTACCACCCCTGAAGCGGCTAGATCATCAGCCCCGGAACCACTCGGTAGAGCCTTGGTGGTGACCCTCCTCATCCGGACATACCTGTCTCTGAGGTAGGCCCACCTCTTTTTACAGTCCTCCGCTGTAACAAAGACCAAAATATCAGATGTTGATGGAATTTTAATATTTTGATGGGCACAGCATAAGTATGCAGTTTCACTTTAAGAGGCAGTATTGCTTGAGTAGGCATACATATATTGAACATCACCTTTATGTTCAATATATATATATATATATATATATATATATATATATATATATATATATATTATATTATATATAAGCGAAAGTGTGTCTGTGTCTGTCTGTGTGTGTGTGTGGTATAGGTTCCGCCCCCCGTGGCGCAATCACCTCATATGGCACATTTTTGGAACCGGGTTGACCAGGGGAAGGTTTTAAGCCCAGTATGAGATGATCCGATCACTTTTTTTTTCTTTTTTTAGCGCCTTTTAAAGCGATAATTGTGAAAAAAGTGGGTTCGAGAATTGGGGAAAACCTTGATGTAGGGTTTAGGCCCGGTCCACAGGCATTTTTGCGTCTGCAGCGCGAGTAAATTCCCACAAAATTTTTACCCGCTGTTCCACGTGGTGAAAATGGCTTACACGTGGGTACCCGTGGTAAGCCCGCGGAACAGACGCTGGCGGCTGTTTCCGCGTCCTGTCCGCTGTGAGCGCGGCTGGAGCGCGTGTAAGCGCGGGAAAAGCTCCACGTGGTCACAGGCTTTGGGGGGGTAACCGGGGCTGCATCACGCCTGAACCAGGGGTTGATCACGTGTACATCGGGGCTGGTCCACGTGTGAAGGGGGGGGCCGTTCGCGGGCAATCACAGGTATGCGCGTGGGTACCACGGCCCCACACGGGTATATAAGGAGCCAGGGCAGGCGGTAGAACTCATACTCGCTCCAGACACCAACAGTATCACACTCTCAAAAACTCCCAGACTTTGACAGATGGCTCCCAAAGTTCCCCCCTAGAAACCGCCCCCAAAGGGCAAGAGGCCACCAGGTGTCCCTGCGCAGGTGCATCCAGCTACTACTTCAGATGCTACTTCAAGGTGGAGGCCAGTCCTGCTGCATTTCATCAGGAGGAGGAAACATCTTTTAAAGGGGTGATCCACAGCTGCCACAGCTGCCACAGCTGCCACAGCTCCCCAGCTGCCACAGCTGCCACAGCTCCACTCCACAATAGGAGGAGGAGGAGCCTCTGGTGATGCCTGATGCCTCTCATTCCCCCCCATGAGGAGGGGAGGAGGGAGGAGGAGGAGGAAGCAGCAGCAGCAACCGGTGCCCAAGACGGAAGGGCAAGGGGAAGAAGAAGGCTGATGCTGCTCCGAAGCAAGGCTGGAGTCTCCCCGACACAACGGAGCAGGATCTGGTGGAGTGGCTTCATTCAAACACCTACCTGTGGCTCCGCAGTAACCAAAGCTATCACAGGAAAAGCTTCGTGGGAGATGAAGGCCAGGAGCTGGGGATCACCTGAAAACCTCCAGAACGGGTGGAAAAACGTAAAGGACTGGTATGTTAAGCTGTCCAAGAGGACCAGTGGCCAGGCAACCAAGATGTTGACGGAGAGGGACAAGGGGGTTTGTTGAGAACATCGCCTTTAAAAAAGTAAGTACATCTCATATATTCAAAACTTGAAAGAATCTCAAATTTTGTACAAAATTGGAAGACTTTCAAGCCGAGGATATAATTAATGCCAAATTTTGCTTAAAAGAGGGTTCAGTAATACAATGCTGTTACATAAATTCTTTAAATTAAGATTATTTTACTGTGATACTATCCTTTACGTTTTACTTATTTATTAATTTGCGTTTAACATTATTGTTTTAGATTTATTTAGTAAGTTTTACTTTTTAATTCCCAGAAATATAAATATGTAATTGTCTATGCCATTATATTAACAAATGTTTAATCTGTAAATGTTTAATCTGTTTCAGGTTCCATGCCCACTGATGTCCCCGGACACCCTTGTAAACCTGCCCCGTGCCCCATCTCCTGACGCCCAGACCTCCCAGGCCAGTACCCACATGACTCCGGGGAAGCCACATCCTGGAGGACATGGAGTGGCAGCAGCGGGGAGCAGGCCTCAACCCGCCGTAAGAGGAAGACTCCAGCACTGAGAGGCAAGAAGAGGAATGGATGGTGGACCTCCGATCCACCATGAAGGCCAACCAGGCACTGCTGGAGAGGCTGCTGGGGGAGAGGTCTCAGCCCCAGTCACTGGGAGGCCTTTATAAGGTTTGTGTCCGACACCCTGCGTTTCTGCCCCTGGGGAGTACCAGGTGATGCACGCCCAAAATAGTCGACATTGTGCATCGGCGACACACGGGGTCCTCTACATCGGGGGCTGGACCGGGCCCCTAAACAGCCCACAACCCAGCAGGCCTCTACCTCCCAACAGTCCGCCATAACACCACCCACCTACAGCCAGCAGTATTTTCACATGCCAGGTTGCCCGAGTCCCAACTGCAGTATGGGGGTGGCCAGCACCCCCAGCAGTCCCCGTCCCCCCCCAGCCACTCACGACACCTGCCCCGGTCTAGGGACTCGCGGAATCAGTCGGAAAGGTTCTGGGCTCCAGCATTGCGGAGGACTGGAACGTATCCCCATACCCTCCAAGACTAATGATGACCTGTGATGACCTGTATTTGAATGTATAATTTATATGTATTTTTTTTTATTTTTTTTTTATATGTATATTAATTTTATTTTTTTTGTTTTTTTATTAGTTATTAGTTATTTTGAAATAAGTATTATTTTTTTATTTTTGCAATAAATAATTGTATAATATTCATATGCTTGTTTTCCATTCCCTTAACTTTACTGTCTTTCATAGGTTTTCTATAGTAATAATAATATTTTCTTAATATTAACCCTGGAACGGTACCGCTACAAAATTTTAATTTTACCTAAGGATAATGAAGATTAAATTTATATTTTTATGTTTAATAAATGAATTAAAAAAATAAAAAAAACCCTTTTTTAAAGGAAAAAAAAACCCCCGGGAACGGTACCGCAAACAAAATTTTAATTTTACCTAGAAGGAAAATGAAGATTGAATTATATTTTTTATGTTTAATGAATGAATTAAACAATAAAATAAACCTTGTTTAGCAAAAAAAATGATTTTGTGCAACACGCAGGACACTTCTGTCTAGGGGTACCTCTCCAGGGTTAAATACTCAAATAATATGAATGAATAAAAACAATAATATTAAAATAATAAAGCTGAGAGAAAATAGGACTAAGTAAACAACAAGTGAGGCGACTATTAATATTTTTATGCCAAAAACAAAATATTACACTGCTATTTTTTTGGCCCTCGCTGGGGGGGTAGGAGCAGGGTCACCTGCCATGGAACACTTCCAGCAGTTGAGTTGCACCATTCCTGAGGAGGTTCCTCTGAGCCTTGGCTATCTTGAAGTCTCTGTTGTTCCCTGGTAATCGGTCGGGTTTCGTGTCCTCAAGGTTCATGCCGGCACGCCAGGCACCAGGCACCACCACTCCATTTGGTCCTCCACATCCACCAGTCGGTCTGCATCACCGGGTAACGTGACCTCATAAGGTTGTGGAGGATTACACATGTCTTTGACCAGGAGCCTCACAGTGTCCGCTTCATGCAACATGGCCCGACAGAGAACTTGAAACGATTCGCTAGTAGGGCCAACGCATTCTCCACCACCCTTCGGGCTCGCGAGAGTCTATATTTTGAAGATCCTCTGCTTCCTGGTCATCTCCTTGTTATGTACGGCTTCATCATGTAGGTCCGGAGTGCGAAAGCATTATCTCCCACCAGAAAAAAGGGGACTCCTCTGTGTCACCTGGGATAGGATCAGGCTGTGGAATCCAAAGCAATGTCTTTTCTTCTCGAGAGCCTCTCTCAAAACACTTGCATTGTAAAGGTGGGCATCAGACTTTGAACCCTTGCCGCTGACGTCTATCCACATGAACTTGTAGTCATGTGACGACCGCCGGGGAGGATGATACTGAAAAACCCCTTGTAGTTGTAGTAGTCGAACCATGTTGGCAGGAGCTTTACAGGCAACGTGCTTGCCGTCCTATTGCACCAATTACATGTGGAAGTTCCCCCTTCTCACCCAAATTATCGGTGATCTGACGCCAATCTTCATCGTTCTGTGGTGGCTTGAGCAGCTCCTCACGGTACTCGTCGACGATGGCCATACACACCTCACGCACCACTATACTGATGGTGTTTGGAGCACCCTCCAGCCATACTGCATGTCACGGTACTTGGCGCCAGAAGCAAGGTGCCTCAGGGTGAGGCAACCTTCAGGCCTGGGGTCAAGGGGTGCTCGCCAGTGGGTGGTCTTCTTGGTAAAGGGCTGTCTCAGTTTTCTCCACAACTTCATCGAAAAATGTCAGGTGGCATTCTCATGAATTCTGGAAGGCCTTGGATCTTCATTCGGAGCTCCACCATTAGCATCTACAGGCCATGCTCAGGTCTCCTGCTAATCCAGTTTCGCACCCATATGCTCCGGGCCGCCCTCCTCCTCAGCCGTCTTCTTCTCGTCTATCAACGATGTACTGATGGCATGTAACGCCTGGTTCATATGCTGTTGCATCGCATCAAGACGAGTCAATACGGTCCATGTTCAACCAAACCACGTCAGAAACAGGAGTGTGAATGCTTGGCAAATCGACCCCAATATATAGGTCCCAGATACCCGCGCTACACACGCAAATGCACGTGAAAACACGCGGAACAGACACGGTACAGCCGTGCTATGACCGTCATTAACCCCGATTACCCGCTAAAGGTTAGCGGGTAAACGCGTGTAACCACGCACTTACCGCGGCCGTAGCACGTCTGTACCACGTCTAAACGCGTCTTAACCACGTCTTTATCACGTGTGCCACCCGAGGTCACCCGCGCTCCTCGATTTTTGGAAATCCAAAACCGTATGCCGCGTGTGATTGTTCTAGCCCTGTGGCGCGGGTGGATCACGTCCATATCACGACCCGATGCGTCCAAAAGCGCTTGCTTCACGTTCACAAAATTTTTCGGGCCCTGAGACGTGCGCGATGCGCCCGCGAAGGCCAGTGTGACCGGGCCTTAAATTAGGGTGATGGGTAATGAATGGGTGGGGTGATGGGTAATGGGTGTGGGGTGATGGGTGAGTGAATGGGTGGGGGGTGATGGGGGAGGGAATAGTGGGGGGTGATGGTAAAGGGTGAGTGAATGGGTGGGGGGAATACATACATTTCTACATCCATGATTTCAGGGAAAAATTTGAAGGGGCTATCTGGAGAGTCCGTGTTTGGTGGGCCTTCGGCCACCAAACCCTAGCCCTCCGCAGGAGCTAGCCAAAAGTCCGCCCGGAGGGGGGCTTTGCGGCTAGTATATATATATATATATATATATATGATGCATTTGGTAATAATGGACGAGGACTTCGCGGTCGTTTTCAGAGACACCGACTTTTTTCCTGGCCGATAATTATATAGGTGCTTTTTCTAATGGAGATAGTTTTATTTTGCGCCAACCCATAGTTTAAAAAAAAAAAAAAAAAAAAAAAAACACCGAATGTTATGGTACCGTTTCCATTAAAAAAACAAATATCTCCATCAGAAAAGCACTAACTTGGCCTGGAAAAATTGTCAGGGGAATTTAGGTTTTAATGAAACTAACCTAACCTTTTTATAGGTTTTAATAAACCTAACCTAATCTTAACCACAAAGTATACCTAACCTAATCTTTAAACCCCAAAATATACCCAACTTAACCTTTATAGGTTTTTATTAAAACCTAAAAGACCCTGACAAATTTTTCCCCGGCCAAGTTTTTTGTGCTTTTTCTGATGGAGATGTGTTTTTAATGGAAACGGTACCATAAAAAAAGTTTTTTTTTTTTTTTTTTTTTGCTTATGGGGTTTTGCGCAAAATAAAAATATCTCCTTTGAACAACACCTTATGTAGGCCAAAAAAAATAGTCGGTGTCTCTGAAAATGACCGCGAAGTCCTCGTCCATTATAACCCTACATTTACATATAACTATTTATCATGTTTTTTATAAATCCATTATGATTATAAATCTTAGATTAAACAATTGGTTTTTTTTTCTCAGTTACATATTTATCTAGTCATTCAAATGAGGGACCCGCCCGGAAATGGGGGGCACGTGCCCCCCAGGCCTCCCCGCAGTTTTCCCCCACTGTATATAACCTCTGTGGATACAGTGCATTGAATAATATTTGATATTTTAATATGAACCACTGTTTGCTGCAAAGAAAGGTTTATATTACTCTCGTCCCTCTACCAAATTTTCATCCCAACGCAACTTGGTACTCTCGCTGACGGTAATGGTTAGATTTCCGTTAGGTTAGGTATACATAAACACTAAAGTCATATATTAGATATATATGTACCTGGAATTGTCGCCGACATCGGCGAGTGTTCCAATTTTTTCACTTCGACGAGTGTTCCTATTTTCGGCGAGTTTTAATTTTTTGAAGTTGGGAAAATTTCAGTGGGCCCAAAATATACATTTAATCAAATTTTTCCCGTGTTTCTACATTCAGGAGAGTATTGGTCATTAGGGGGTGTGGTTGAAATTGCATATTTTCCAACATTTTATATCTCCGAAAGTAGTGATTTGCAATGGATTCTCTGGGAAAGAAAATTCTCAGAATCCATTTTTGTAAAGAAACCATACTCCCATTATGTAGAGAAATATGGTTAATATTGGTAAGAGTATAAATTTACCAAAATTGCAGCGGAACTCTCGGCGACGGGGACTAGATACCGGTAGACGAGCGTACCATTAACTCTATTAACTATTATCGTGCCGTTAGTATCTTGGCGGTGCAGAGCTCTCTAATTTATCCATCCATGATATGAATATGGTAAAAACCCTGTTCAGAACCATCAAAATTAAACGTAAAAACCTTAGTGCAAATGAAACCTTATCCCCCACTCCAAAAACTATTTGTCAAGTCATTCATTTGTGTTTGAACATATATTCACCTTGTCACTACGTTTCCTAATGTACTACTATTTTCCAGAATTGGACCGAGGAGCAGGCTGAGAAGCTGATCACACCGTGGGCCAGTACCCTTGGCTCTACGATGCTGCTCAGGAAAACTTAAGACGTGGCACTGAAAAGAAATATTGGACGTCTATAGCAAATTTGCTGAACATGAATGGTACGTCGAACAGTTCTCAAAAAACATGAAAAAGAACATAAAGGTGTTGTTCAAAATATGTATGCCTACTCAAGCAATACTGCCTCTTAAAGTGAAACTGCATACTTATGCTGTGCCCATCAAAATATTAAAATTCCATCAACATCTGATATTTTGGTCTTTGTTACAGCGGAGGACTGTAAAAAGAGGTGGGCCTACCTCAGAGACAGGTATGTCCGGATGAGGAGGGTCACCACCAAGGCTCGACCGAGTGGTTACGGGGCTGATGATGTTGCCACTGTCAAGTGGTATCTTTTCCCAATTTTGGACGCCCTGCTATGCAACGCAGCAGGACAACATCGCTCGTAAGTATTTGTAATCATTTATGGGCATACTCCGTTTATTCTTTTCAGATACCTGGTGATGGAATGAAAATGCACTCTTGACATTCTTAAAACAAATCTGAAGATAATTTGATTATAATGGACGAGGACTTCGCGGTCGTTTTCAGAGACACCGACTATTTTTTCCGGGCCTACTAGAGTTGGTTTTTCTAATGGTGATAGTTTTATTTTGCGCAAACCCATTAAAAAAAATTAATAAATAAAAAAAATCATCACCGAATTTTATGGTACCGTTTCCGTTACAAACACTGTATCTCCATCAGAAAAGCACTATGTATACCTATAAGGTTAACTAAGGTGACTAAAGCTAACTAAGGGTACTAACCTATAAGGTTAGGTTAGGGTTCATTAAAACCTATAAGACACTCCTAATTTTTCCAGGCCAAGTTTTAGTGCTATTTATGATGGAGCAAAGACTACTCTATACTGGACTTGCTACTCATTTTGGGCTATTTCCAGTGGAGGCCAGTTTTGCGATTCCTGCCATTTTAGAACATCACCCCTATTTCCCTTCCTATGGTTTATCAGTATATATGATATACCGTTATCTTCGTAAATGTTTGTTCTATAATATTATCAAATAAAAAACAGTATAATGCAATAAAAAAATGCCATTATGAGAGTTAAGAAATATGCATGTACTTAATATTCACTTAAACTCATCGCCATTTAATATTTTGCGAGAAAACATTTTAGATGCTAGCGATAGAAAGAAGCGGATTTTCATTAGCTTTCCATTGCTATATTTTGTTTTCTGATAAATGAATCATAACCATGCATAAATTAGCGTTAACTAAAAAAATAACATCATCTATCGGGATAATTACCCGATGGATGAGGTTATTTATTTAGTTAACGCTAATGTATGCATGGTTCTAATTAATTTATCAGAAAATGAAATATAGCAATGGAAAGCCAATTAAATTCCGCTTCTATTGATATGTTGCATGTAAAAAGTCTTCACGCAAAATATCAAATTGCGATGAGTTTAAGTGAATATAAGATCATGCATATTTCTTCAGATTCTCATAATGGAATTTCTTTAGTGTATTTTACAGTTTTTTATTTGATAATATTATAGAACAAACATTCACGAAGATAACAGTGTATCATTTATACTGATATGCCATAGTCTACTGTATTCATGGAACACTTTTTTACTTGCCGATACGATTGATGATGTTATTTTTTTAGTTAACGCTAATTTAGGCATGGTGGTAATTCATTTATCAGAAAACGAAATATATCAATGGAAAGCTAATGAAAATCCGCTTCTTTCTATCGCTAGCATCTAAAATGTTTTCTCGCAAAATATTAAATGGCGAAGAATTTAAGAATATATTGAGGTCATGCATATTTCTTCACTCTCTCATAATGGCATTTCTTTAGTGTATTTTACTGTTTTTTATTTGATAATATTATAGAACAAACAGTTTCGAAGATAACGGTATATCATATATACTGATAAACCTTAGGAAGGGAAATAGGGGTGATGTTCTAAAATGGCAGGAATCGCAAAACTGGCCTCCACTGGTCATGGGCGGGTTGGCGCGGGGCACGAGTAGCAAGTCCAGTATAGAGTAGTCTTTGGATGGAGATTAAGTGATTTTAATGGAAATGGTATCATAAAATTCGGTGATGTTTTATGGGTTTGCGCAAAATAACATATCTCCATTAGAAAAAGCACCTATTGTAGGCCAGGGAAAAATTGTCGGTTTCTCTGAAAACGAACGCGAAGTCCTCGTCTATTATTACCATACTTAGCGGTAAAGGTTAGGTTAGGTTTCATTAAAACCTATAAGGTTAGGTTAGGTATGTTCTATTCAATTACTTCCTTGTTATCTGAGACCCTGACAAATTTTTCCCGGCCAAGTTTTAGTGCTATTTCTGATAGAGATACAGTGGTTTTACTGGACACCGTGACCATAGAATTCGGTGATGAATTTATTTTATTTTATTTCTAAATATGGGTTTCCGGAAAATAAAACTATCTCCATTAGAAAAAGCACCTATTGTAGGCCAGGGAAAAATTGTCGGTGTCTCTGAAAACGACCGCGAAGTCCTCGTCCATTATTACCGATATTTTTTTCATAGGCAGTTATATTTTGTCGCATTCCGTGATCTTTTCTGTATTTTTTTTCAGCGGGGGAAGTAGCTTCCTGGAACCCTCCATAGAGTCCTCAGGACCGTCCACGAGTCACTCTTCTGACGGATCAAACAACATAGAGATGTAAGTACAGCACAATAATTTCAACCCGGAAAGGGAGGAAGCTATAGGAAGAGGGAAGAACAGCTTGTTTTGGCTGGCCGCCGACTTGCCCTGGCCCGGATTCGAACCAGGACACGCATCTTCGTAGCCAGTCGTGCTAGCCACTACACCACAGAGGCGACCGTGCTATATTACTAGTGCTGAAATTTAAATGTACTTCTATTGTGTTAGATATCTTGTATCTGTCAATACTTAGATACAAGCTCTCCTCCTCAAGCACCTCCTCTTTTGAATATATTATGTTTGTGTTATTAAATTTCTATATATTGAAATTTATTTTCAGACACGTCATCGAAGCAGACACGGGCCTGGCACAGGTTGCCTCGCCGGCAGAAGCTGGTGAAGCCTTTGCCATGCCAGCGTTGGTGGCCCGGACGTCTGCCAAGAAGAGAAAATCAAGGGAGGAAAGTGATGACTCTTCTTGGAAGCTACGGTTTGTAGAAGCGTTTGAGAAAGGGTCAGCTGCAAGACAGCAGGGCAGGCTGACTTGAGGGTTTTGGAATTTATATGATTGACCAAATCATGCAACTCAAAGACGAAAACCTTCGGTCATCTGCAGTGCTAAATCAAATGGAACATCTGGATGCCTTCATGAAAAAACATCGTGACTAATTGTAAATTCTCCTAATCATTTTTTGTTTTTTGTAAATTTTTGTACTTTTTTGCAAAATTTGTAAATTTTTGTACTTATTGTAAATTCTTTAAATTTTTGTTTAATGAAAATTTGTAAATATTTTGTACATGTTGTAAAAAAACAATTGTAAATTTCAAAACTTTTTTTCTTTTTTATCTTTTTGGGGCATCCAGATGATCTACAGTCGGCGCAAAAAAACTTAGGACGCCCAAAAAGTTGGGGCGGGAATAACGTCCTTAGCTGTTTTGACAATTTCGGTGGGAGCGATTATATTTTTTTACGTTTTTTGTATATCTGGCAGTGTATTATGGTTTCTGCTGTAGATTCCTCGCTCCTGCCCGCTCTGTATCTTCCAAGTCATCATAGGAAGAGGTTGTTGTGTTTGGTTCTCCAACCTTCCTACACCCCCATTTGCCCCTCCATCTTCTACCGCCTTCATTTGCCCGGCATAATGCTTTATTAGACCTGGAGAAGGCGGTAGAAGATGGAGGGGCAAATGGGGGTGTAGGAAGGTTGGAGAACCAAACACAACAACCTCTTCCTATGATGACTTGGAAGATACAGAGCGGCCAGGAGCGAGGAATCTACAGCAGAAACCCTAATACACTGCCAGATATACAAAAAACGTAAAAAAATTTAATCGCTCCCACCGAAATTGTCAAAACAGCTAAGAACGTTATTCCCGCCCCAACTTTTTGGGCGTCCAAAGTTTTTTTGCGCCGACTGTATAATGGGATTTAGCAGATGGGTGCCTCGTGTCGGACATGGATGGGCAGATGGCTCGTTGGGCTGAGTACTTTGGGCAGTGGTTCACGGTGGACCCTCCAATTGAGCAGCTTCACACCACTGGGTTACAGGCAGTGGATCCCGATCCTCCCATTGACGAAACCGCACCCTCTCTTGACGAAGTCAGAGAGGCTGTAGCAAAGTTGAGGGGTGGAAAGGCAGCTGGTGTTTGTAATATCAGTGCGGAGCTCCTCAAAGCTGAGGGTGAAGCCATGATCCGCGGGTTGCATGCTGTCCTGACTGCCGTGTGGCAATCAGGTACCATTCCTCCTGACTGGAAAAGGGGGCTGGTCGACCCTATCTGGAAAGGGAAAGGGGATCGTCAGGACTGCAACAATTACCGCGGTATTACACTGCTCAGCGCGCCAGGCAAGGTGCTTGCCCATCTATTGCTGACACGGATCCGCAGTCATCTGCTGAAGCATCAGAGACCTCAGCACTCTGGGTTCACGCCTGGTATGTCAACAACAGACCGTATCCTAGCGCTTCGTGTCCTGGTGGATAGCCGACGTGAGTTTCGACAGGGGATGTTTGCAGCCTATGTTGATCTCAAGAAGGCGTTTGACTCAGTGCATCGTGAGTCACTCTGGGATCTTCTACGACTTCGCAGGATTCCTGCAAGGACTATTGGTTTGATGACTAGTCTGTATTCTGGGACTGAGGGTGCTGTGAAGTGTGGGGCAGGTGTATCCAGCTTCTTTCCTGTTAATACAGGAGTGAGGCAAGGGTGCGTCCTTGCCCCATCACTTTTCAACACTTGTATGGACTGGGTATTGGACAAGGTTGTAGATCAAAGTGATTGTGGAGCATCCGTCGGCAACACCAAGATCACTGATCTTGTTTTTGCCGATGATGCAGTAATCATTGCTGAGTCGCTGGAGGTCCTGGTGATGGCTCTTGAGGCGCTGCACGAGGAGGCAAAGCCTTTGGGACTTGAGGTCTCCTGGCTTAAGACTAAGGTCCAGGTGTTTGGAGGCTTACTAGTTGAAACAGTACAGTCTGTTCATGCGTGCGATCTTGGAAAGTTTTACATACCTTGGTAGCGCAGTCCATAATGACGGCGGGTCACGTCAAAAAGTCTTACGGCGGATTGGCATAGCCCATGGTGTTATGGAATATGGAATATGGAAAATTGGATCTTCAAGTCGCTTGTGATCCCTGTCTTACTCTATGGTTGTGAGACATGGACACTAAATAGCGACTTTAAAAGACGAATCGATGCCTTTGGTAATAAGTGTCTTCGCAGAATCATGGGGTATCGCTGGGATGATTACGCGTCAAATCAGTGATTGCACCGTGAGACTGAATCAAGGCCTATTACCTGCATAGTCCGTCAGCACCAACTTCAGCTATATGGGGATGTGGCAAATACTGTGAGGAAATACCTAATATTCTTTACAAGCAGCATTCCAGGGATTTCTTAGGTGACTACCCTGACACACTTCCTGGATGATCTTACACACAGTGGCGCGTCCCACACAAAAGTGCCGCGCCACATCTCTCTGGCTCATGCCTGTAGCCAAATACCTGTAAAATATATATTTATTCATTAATAAGAGTACACCTTTTATTTTAGGTTCTATTCGACGTGGAAATTTTAGGCATTTCCACTGGTAATATATGAAAAAGAAGAATAAAAGCTATTTAATTTTTGGACACAACAATTTCTGCTTTTCCCAGAACACTAAAACTTTTTTCCCGCTAGTTCGATACGCGATACTCCGCTACTTTTTCGGATTTTCTTAAAACGATACGTGATACTGCGATACTCCGCTACCGATACTTTTTTTCTTAAAGCGATAGTATCGCAGCGATACTGCGATACCAAAAATTTAGCTTTGCGATATTTTGCTACCTAAGAAAACACTGTATTAGCCAAAAAAAAGAGCTATTTTACTTAAACTACAGTTTAGGCACATAGTCTGTGTTTGGTGGGCCGAAGTCTGTGTTTGGTGGGCCTTCGGCCCACCAAACACAGACTATGTGCCTAAAAACATTGTAATTTATTTGAACATTATTAAAACATTGTAATTTATTTATTTTTAAACTCCACGCCAAATCTATGCGCATTGCCGCTGAAAAACTTTTGTTTAAGGTAGTCAAAGTATCGCGGAAAATTTAAGCGGTACTTAAGTTGCGATACTTATACTCCGCTACTTTGCTATGCTTTGCGATACTGCGATACTTTTTTGGCGGTGCGATAGTATCGCACTAGGTATCGCTCTCGCCCACCTCTGCTTATTTGGTATATTCAGTCACTTTTCGTAATTTTATGGGTATTATTCTAGTGTTTGCCCATACTCCCCCTCTCCCACAAAACAAGCTTGGGGACCTGGGGCAATGCGGGATATTTGGCTGGGGTACAAAATATGCGTCGCAACCACATAGTTTTTGAGTTATGGGTGTTGAAAAAATTCCCCAAATCTTGGGAAAATTCATTGGATTTCTTCTGAGTCCAGAGACGTGTGAACCTGACGATCCTCACAGAATGATGACCGAACTGTCGAGAACCCCCCAACCCCCAGCTAGGAGGTTAGCTTAGATTTGGTATAGGTTAGATTTGGTTAGGTTAGGTTAGATTTGTTTAGGTTAGGTTAAATTTGGTTAGGTTAGGTTATCGGTCAAGCTCCCCGCTAGGTTAGATTAAATTTTGTTAGACAAATTTATCTTAGATATAAGGAAATTACCCTAGATCTAGGGAATTTTATCCCCCTACATAACTCTTTAATTACGGGTTTCCGACACATCATTTTGTTCCCTACCCGAAAACCGTGCATTACCACAGGTCCCCAAACTTGTTTGGGGGAAGTGGGAGAGTATGGGCAAACCCTATAAATATACCATTTTATGGCTAACAACAGATAATTTTTTATAGCAAAGAAAAGATCTGGGCGTGAAGGGGTTAAAAGCAGTGGTGGGCGCCGTTAATCAAAAAGTTAACTTCGTTAACCGTTAATCCGTTAACCAAAAAATTAACTTCGATAACCGTTAATCAGTTAATTCTTTAAAAATGTAACGGAAGTTATCGATAAACCGTTAACGTTAATTTTTATTCTAGAAAAAAAAAATTGTTTTTGCTCTAAAACCACCTAAAAACATCTTTGAAAAGTGCCCAAACTATAGAATCAGCCTTTATGGGTATTTTTAAGGGCTTTAGAACCCAAAAACTATATTTGTTTGTGCTTTAGAGTAAAAAAAAAAAAAAGGCAGATTTTATAGTTTTAACTTTAAAATAAAAACTAAAAAAGGCAGATTTCATAGTTTTGGCCCTGTTTTAGGTTCTTAAGGCTTTTAGAGCCAGAAAAGAGTGAAAAAAAAATTAAATGAAACAATATTAGTATTAAACTAAAAAAAATATTGATAAAGTGGCCGCAAATAAAAATAAAAAAATGAAAAACACGATATATAGTACATAATTAAAATTTTCCTCTTCTCGTTCTCCATTTTGTTCATGAGATGCATATGATTTTTATGAAATTTTTGGGTTAGCGGACTTGAGTTAACGGAAGTTAAATGTAACGGAAGTTAATTAGTCCGATAATGATTTCCAAAGTTAACTTAAAAGTTAAATCGTTAACGAAAATGTTAACTTCGTTAATTAACGATTAACGGATTAACGGTTCGGTGCCCACCTTTGGTTAAAAGCACATCAAAACCTTTGTCGAAAACTAAGTTTCAGCCTCGGAACTGTCGCCGAAAATAGGAACACTCGCCGAAGTGAAAAATTGTAACACTCGCCGACGTCGGCGACATTCTAGGTACCTCATTAATAAGTGGGGCTTATTGCCCTGACTAACGACGGCGTGATGTAGGGGTTCAAAATACTTCCAATAGCGAGTTCTATAACATGGGGACACTGGGACAATCATACCTACTTGCTGTTCATTAATCATTGTACAAAACTACACCAATACTCCAATATTTTAGGAATTAAAATCAACATACCTTAGTGTAATTCCAAGGCGCTCTGATACACCCACAGGATCCCTGAAGTTGGTGGTCTGCTTCATAATGTGGGGGCCAACTAGCGCCAGAAGCTCGTCAAAGGTGGCTGGGGTCATTCTATATGCCCCATGGAATGATGTTGGGTCAGTCGTCTTTTCCATCTCCATCAGAACCTTGTGTTCACCACGAAGGGGCCTCTCAAGAAGTAGTTGGCGTGACCATACCCTTCTCCTCCTCCTCACTGGCCTATCTGCACACCCAGCTGCCTGCATAAAACCAGCGGCAGCAAGATATAAATGGTCCTCATCATCCATGTCTCTCAGCTGCGCGGCCATGTTTACAAAAGACGGCGCCAGGCGGCAGCCAACTGATTCCGCACGGTGCGGCCGTCTTTTATGTGACGTCATTTTTGTGCGGTGAGCGGCAACGGCGGCCGTACAAGCGGGCTGATGGGAACCGGCCTTTAGAATGACAGTGTGTGATAGAAATGGATTATAATCACATGACCTTCACTCACAACAATTATTGTATTAAACTCATATAGCGACCAGAAATACATGTTGAATGCTTATATAATGACCGTTATTCCCCCACGACATTCCCGGCGTGTGCACTCAGTAGCTCCTGACTATTATATTTCCATCCCTTTCATTATGGATTTTATTTCGTAATACATGCAACAAACACAGGAGGCCGCGAGAGGGAAAACCAGGCAAGCGCCACAGATAGAACACGGAGAAAAACGCTATTAGAGTTTTTGAACCTTCAAAATGCCATATCTTTTCAACCAAAGAAGACATTCTGTTGTTTTTTTCTTTATTGTATAGCTTAAAATATCTACGTGTAGGTTAGAATACGTAGAGATGGATAATCAATGGCATTTTGAAAGAAAATGAACAATTACACCGTTTTTCTCCACTTGTCAGACAACTATCGCCCGCAGCCTATTAATACTTCTCCACAACGCGTCATTGTAAGCCAACCTTAAAACGTATTGTGTCAAACATTTGTCAGGAGATAGTTAAACGCATGTACTTTCCCGCAGAACCACCATAACAATCATTGTAATCCTCGGAGCGTAAAATAGCGTGACTTGAGTAGCCAGAGACAGTCACTTGCTGCTGTGTGGCACTCGCCTGGTTTTTCCTCTCACTCTGGGTATCACACACAGGCAGCTGACAATAAGTGCGCGTTTTAACATGATTACTATGGTAACATCGACTTCACTCCAGTGTGAAAACCGGACCTGGTGTTGGTTTCCAAGGATCAGGGCTTGAGTGAAGAGACTGCAAAACTATAACGGTTTACTGACTGGTTATTTAGCACAAAGGGACCTGATGGCCATGCTAGGGAGTAGTGGCCATCAGTAGCAGTGCGCTCGGTCAACTACCCTCTATAAAACGTGATTTGTAACCTCATTGAGAACATATTGTTTACCAATATATGCCTGCATATATTGGTAGTACTTATTGTACTGGTAGAATAGGCTTTGGGGAATACAATGGTATACGTCACTCCGTTTGTGGCTGGGGTGGCGCGTACCCGGTTTTCCCTCTTAGTTCCTCAGATATTACATAGCAAAGGCAAATAATATTGAAAACACATGTGATCATTCATAGTAAAAAAATAAGATTTGAAAGTATAATATATGACCCTTTATCGGGCACTCATAGAAATACTCCGAAATTCAAAATTTCAATACCTGATATCATTAATTGAAGATATTACAAGACTTTTTTACTCATGTGATTTTTTGAAAAAATTGCAATTTTATGTTGCAAATCTAGGTCAAAGAAATTACCATAAACAGTTCCTCGCCGGTATAAGTTAACAAAAATTCCAACAAGTGTACATATAAACATTTTGAATACTGGAATATTGAAACATATATTGTTCAAGGAACATTTACTTATATATTATAAAAAAGTATAAAAATACAAAAATAAAAAAAATTCTGATTTTATACAATTTTTTTTCCTTAGATCTTTATACTGGCAGTTGGTTACACATATCACACACTTGACAAGTTCTAGTCCAGTCCACTCCACTCCAGGCACTTAGGCAACTCTCTCATGATATTTTATAAAACAGTTACGCTCGGCATTGAGGCACAGGTGTACCTTGCAGACACTGCAGAGCACGTTTGATCTCAAGATGTGCCCCTTCTTGCTGCAGAACTTGCAGATATGGCGGCTGGTGTAGATAGGGGCATGGAATAAGGTCAGGTCAAACCTCACAGAGTTATCTGGAATATGACTACGGTGTCCCCTGACAGGCGTGGGGACATCGACAGTGGTGTTGAGGATGCCTGGAGTTGCCAAGCTTCTTCGGGGTCGTGATGTGGCTGGTCTTTGGCTGCTGGCACCTCTGAACACCTGGATCCTGAAGTTCTTCAGTGGCAACCCAGTCTCAGCAAGAGCCTTGCAGTCCCGCCTGTAGATAAGCCAGGCATTGGTGATGCTGAGATCGATGGCATATGCGAACAATCGCATGTACCACCTCTTGGCCTTCATGGGGGTGCGGTAGAGGTGGACCAGCATGTCGCTCTTGTCAATGCCCCCCATGTTGGCATTGTAGCTCTTGATGAGAGCAGGACAGCTCACATCCTCCTTCTCTTGGTGTCACTACAATACCGGGAGACAGAGGACATGGGATCCACCCCCATGTCTGTTGACAACAGAGTGACAACCCTGTTGTCCTTCCACCTGAGGGCCAGGATCCCATCGTCACTAGTGACATAATCACAAGTACCACGAGGGACAGCCTTCTTCTCCATCTCCTTGATGGCCTTGACTGGAGGCTTGCCTATCCGGTTGTCCCTGGCTGTCCCTGTGTACCTGCAGTGCATGTCCTTGAGGTAACGAATTATCTCCAGGCTGGTGAAAAAGTTGTCTGCGAAGATGGCAGTGGTGGTGGAGCAGGACATGGTGCTGGCCAGGACAGAAACTATCTTGCTGGTGGAACCCATGGCTTCTTTATTAGGTGTCAGGGGGACACCATGGGCCTCCAGTGTAGTCTTCCCCTGGTAGAGCACCATGTCGTGGATGAAGCCATCTTCAGAAGCCCTGGCAAACAGCTTGAAACCCCATTTGTCTGGTTTGTTCTTGATGTACTGACTCAGGTTGCCAGCTCTTTTGCCTTTGTAGGCAATCATTACCTCGTCCACAGACTGCTTGGGGGTCTGTGTCTCAGTTCTGAAGGTAGTATTCAGAAAACTGAACAGCGGCCGGATCTTGTAGAATCGGTCGATGGTGCCAGGGATCTGACTATTGTCATTGAAGTGGACCATCCTTTTCAGCAGCCTGAATCTCTTTGATGACATAAGGTTTCCCACTTTAGGGACCCTGGTCTCCATTGCCCAGTAATCATCAACGGAGGGCAGGTCAGTAATCCCCATGTAGATCAGTAGGGCCACGAACTTCATGATCTCGTCTTCATTGGTGGTGAAGCTGGTGTTGACATCCTTTGGTGTTGCATATAAGTTGGTCTGGTATACTATGTACTTTATGTATTCGGAACTAAAGTACCTGCTGAAGTACTGGAAAGGAGTTTCAATGAAATCAGGGGGAAGAGTGCTGGTACTCAGGCAGGGCTGTGCTGTTCAAGTCAATCTTGGTCCACGTGGTTGGCCTGGCTTCTGGCTTCCTTTTCCTGGCAGACTTCTTCGTTTGTGGTGCTGGCTGGTCGTCATCGTCGTCCTCCTCGTCTTCAAGCACCTCCACTGAAGGCCGCACGCACTTCCTCTTAGCAGAGGCTCCCTCATCACTCGGGCCTGCAGCATCCATGGTTTGGGAGACTGGGATGTAGTCAGGGTCTGCCAAGTCATCGTCGTCCTCATCGGTGCCCCCCTCATCATCACTAATGGCTGGGTGGGCTGGCACAATAGTGTCAGTCTCCTTTTTTTTGTAGAACAAATGTGCAGACAGCTGCAAAAGAAAAGGTACATCAATACACTAGTTTACAGAGTTTGCAATGCAAATATAAGTATGATAAGACTGTTTGCAGTCTAAATTGCAATATAAGTATGATAAAACTGGTGAAAGGTCATAAAACTAACCAAAATCACACATACATTTTTTTATAGCTTATATATTTATATAAATAGCTTAAATATATCACTGGATCACTGTATAATGTTATACAAACAAATGGCAACATCCAATGCACTACTAAGTACTATTGTCTTATGTTTCAATGCGTTATTTGTAAAATCATACCTATGTATGGCTTACTAGACGTATCAGACGTATGTCTATACATGGTGACTTCTGTTTGATATAAACTTTTAGATGTTTAGGGCGTATGATCATGTACAGGCATACCATCACTTGCCCTAGTCTTAGGTGAATAAGGCTTATGATCCAATATGGTGTCACCATTTTTCAAGCAATAAATTCACTAACTTCTATAAATCCTATGCAAACGACACTTATCTCAACATTTAGTACAAATATTCATCTATATAATGTGTGTGTTTCGTGAACTTACCATTGTTATTGACGAAGTTAGGGCCGTGGGCGTGAGACTGGTAGGGGCGCAGATCCACACTATGCGACTCCTGAAGGAAGACCGATTTTTTAGACGCTCTGGGCCGTAGCTGAGTGGTTCGACGCCATGACGTCACTTGTTGTGACGTAGTTTGGCCTTCGCTGATTGGCTGGGAATAATCACAACAATTCTACCGCTTCATGGAGAGGCACACGGGCGCCATTTTAGACGCCCACTTAAATTATCGAAAATGGTTCGTTGCCGATAAAGGGTTAAAGTTACCTTCAAAATATGACATAATAGTATGTGCAAACGCAGAATATAACACAAACTTGAAAGTTTTTATTTGTCGAAAGAAAAAAAAATTCAATCATAAAAATACTCATATTGTTACTATGTACTATTCATTATACATATTTAATATAACGCATAATTCAGTATCCATAGTATATACAGGGTCTCTGCCTCTCATGCCGCTGTCACCACTGAATCCAAGAAAATATGTTGTCCAGTTCTTCACTGCGTACATCTACAGCAAGCCTGTGCAACCTGCGGCCCTCTGAAGGCCCGTCCACACTAGGCTTTACGATGCGCAGCGTAATGCGCATTACGCTGCTGGCACTCGAAAATTTCGTGTTGAGTGATGCTGGGGGCAAATCTAGCCCGGGGCATTTCTACAACTTAACCCCTTGAGGCCCAGAACGTCAATTTTCTATTGTAATTTGGGTAACATTAGACGCTTTTTTAGTGAATATAAACACTTTTATAGATATGACCTGTTTAGTATCCTTGTCCACTAACTCATTTGGCATATTCAGTTACTTTTCCTGATTTCATGACTAACAACAGACGATTTGTTATAACAAAGGAAAGATCTGGGCGTGAAGGGCAGTGTTGCCAAACGTAGGGACATGTCCCTAAACGTAGGGACTTTTGACAATTTTTTAAGGGCGTAGGGACGTATGGACGCCCAGGCAAAATTCTTAAGAACGTAGGGATTTTTGACAATCATCAAAAATTATAATATGAAAATTAGCAATAAAATCAAATGAATAAAAATAAAACAAAAAAGTTTACTTTATACAATCATAAAGTCTCTCCACTTTTTCTTTTTCTTCGATGAAAAAGAAATAAAGCCTGCTGAAGCACGTATCTCAGACGCGTATTTATGGACCCATATGTATTTAGCTGTATTTAGGGATAGATCAGCTTAAGGCCATGATCACACGGACACTTTTCCGGCATCTTTTGGTATTTTGCTACTACCATTTGACGCCTGATACCGGCAACTTTTGGTAGCAAACGCGGAGTCGCGCATGATCGTTCTCTTGCCACCAGAACCGGCATCTTTGTTTACATCTCGGAGCAGCCGACGCCACGCAAGACTTGTACGAACTACACATTTCAATGAAATAAAGAGAAATGACCAATCTTGGGTGGTCAAGAGATGCTGTAGCATCTCTATGTGATATGTTTAAGGAAAATAAGTGCTGTAGCTATATAGGGAATATAGCTGTATAATTTTGTATAGTAATAGTAATATGGTGTAGATGAGAGGAGAAAAATAAAGATGAGAGGAGGAAAATAAAGTGTTTGGTAGAGTAGGGTAGGATAAATAAATAGATTTTTTAACATTATATATACAAGACACGTGCATGATATGGTACATGCGTGTTATTTAGATTTTTTTACGTATGATTTAGATATATAGTTAAGTTTTGAGTTGATGATGAGAAGTAATGACGGAAAATGTTGATAAACAGATATTTAATAGGCTGCGTGTTTTTTTACTACAGAAACTGGGATAATATGATGTGTGTTATTTTTACTTGATTTAGGAATACAAGTAAGGTTTTGAGTAGGTTATTTATGGTTATCAAGGGAAATGTGAAGAGGGAAGGACATTTCATAAATGCCAGTAGAAGTAGAGTAGCTAAGATAGAAGAATACAGATCTTCGCTACTCTGGTAGGAAGATGCTCGTAGCCGAAACGCCGTGTGACAACACGCGCACTTTTTGCCACCACTACGGGCATCTTTTGGTAGCAAAATAACAAAAGATGCCGGAAAATATCGCTCGTGTGACACGGCCTTACACATCATAACATCAGCTGTTTTAATCGTTTGTGGGGATCAGTCACTCTACCTCCGTAGTTTGACTTCAGAAAATATTAGACAATGGAAAAGATTGGTACAAGGAAAGCTAAAAAATCTAGAAAGAAAAAAGGCGACCTCTCAAAAGAAGACAAGTCTCCGCCAAGAAAACAACGCTTCAGATCTAAAAGGCTGAAGGTAAGTCAATTAGCGTGTTCATGTAGCAACTTCAGGTTCATGGAACCACCTTAATTGTCTCCATGCAATTATAATACACTATTGTAGAATGATGAGCAGGTTATACACCATTTCGCCATTGCCTTCATACTACAATATTGTACAATGATGAACAGTGGGTACACCATTATTACCATTTCCTTCACTGTATAGTATATTCACATGGTACTTGTAAGTGAGGAATATTAGGCAAGGTCAATGTTTAACTCGTTATATAATATACATTTTCTGATCATCATTAATCTGGTCCCTAATGTTGCTCTTTATAAAAATACGTTATGTGCATTTCTTGTTTTAACATTTTTTGATTTCATGTAGTTACAGGCGCGGGGATATTGGCACTGTACGAAGGGACACGTAGGGACTTTTCATGATTTCTGTCGAGATATTTGGACCAAATATGAGTGTTTGAGTTGACAACACTGGGCGCACTGCGCTACCAAAGTTAAGGCTGATTCACACTGGCGTTTTTTCGGCCTTTTTATAGGACGAGAAGGGGTCTGGGTCTGGGGCTGGTGTCATGATCGCAATAGGTTTTCAAAAAAAATCACACACCGATCGCTCGGACTTTATCGACCGACTTGCCGAGAATTTCGCGCGCCAAATTCAAATAAACGCAGAAGCCAGCACCACCCTCTCCCAAATCACCCCAATTATTGGTATAATTTCGGTATTGGGCACTAAAAACTAACAAATTTAACTTACATCATCGTGCAGATCTTTTCATCCTTAATTTGAATCCAAATTTCCCATGCCAATGGCGATACATATAATACCGAAAATTTTCCATTTTAGCTAGCCATAAACGGTTGTTAGTTTAAATCAGATTATGTTAGGTTAGACGTGGGGTTTGATTTAGCAGATGATATCAAGGAAAAAATGAAACTATCAATACTACTTCATAATAGGTAAAGTGCGCGAAAACTTATCTATCGCGCACCAAATACACACAAGCCAGCCACTAGCCCCCTATAGCCCCTAGCGCGACGTGACCCCTGACCCTGCTGCCTGAGACCCTCACTGCCCCTGGGAACAACAACAAGCTCGAGAATGAGCTTGACAGACGACCTACAAAGCGATAATAAAAGCAGAAAAGGTCACAAGAAGAAGAAGAAGAAGATTTGTCGACCGAAACGAATTGCGTGTGTGAACGTAATCTCCGCACTAGCCCGCAAGAGACCGACTTCTCGTCCTATGAAAATGCCGAAAAAACGCCAGTGTGAATCAGCCTTTAGGCTGGGTGCACACGAGCCACTTTTTAGTGGTCAGTGGCCGCCACAAAAAATGGTCGCCACGAAAAGTGGTGAATAGGTGCACCTTGCACACGAGCCACTCGGTGGCGGCCACTGATGAGGTCAGTGTCATCATGGATCTCGATACACACTTACATACACACGTGAACACATACGAACATACATACAAACACACACACAATGCATGCATACATACAAACATACAAAGAGACAGAACAAACAGACACAGACAAGCAGGCAGGTGTAACATAAAATTTACTGGTGAACAATGTTTCTTTCAATAAAGTATATTGTTGTTACCATTCTCATTCTTTCTCAGGCGAAAGATTACTACAGTCGGTGACCCAGCCTCACACACCTCGGTCCACAATTTTTCTTAATATCTTGTCACTATTCCTTCAGCTGGAAATCATAAAGTCCTGGTCTCTTCTCCACCTCTGCAATCAATGTTTCACATTTAACCAACTCTTTGAAAGCCATGTCTTCACCCTCTTCGCTCACGGAAGGAATAGTTGACTCCGACAGACAAACCGAGACAGCGAAAGCAGCGTTGTGGCAGGGTGGTGGCAACCGGAAGTGGCACGCGTGCATGCTGCCATTTGAAAACACGGTTCTATCGCTGGCCACTGTGGCCGGCCACAGTGGTGTGGTCGGAAAAAATGGATCCGCCCGCCCACGACTCTCCACTATTGTGTGGTCGCCACAAAAAAGTGGCCCGTGTGCATGCAAGCCATATAGATGTGTGTGTTCTATTTTGACCATTTTTTTGTGGCGGCCACTGACCACTAAAAAGTGGCTCGTGTGAACCAAACGCAAGATAGGAAAGCAGGTGTTCGGAGTGTGCTGTCGTGTTTGGACAACCGTAGGTAGCAGCACCGGCGCTCGTTGTTTTATGTATATGTATCAGTTGTTATTCTCATCAGTGTTCCAGTGACGGTACGAAAGTACCATTTTGATACTTTTTGCCGGTACCGGTACGTTTTACGACGCTAGACTAAAATGATACGAAATTGACATGAGGAAAAAATGATACTTTTATCATATAAGTAAAAAAAAAAAATTTTTTTACGTATTATCGATGCGTCCAGGGTAATATGAAAAAATCGAAATAAAAGGCTCGCTATAGATTCATAATTTTTTTTTTACCTCGAATTATTGTTTTTGATTTATGTGATCCCGTGAAAACCCTGGACCCGAGGACGCAACAGCTGGATGGGGCAATGCGCAGTACGCACGGTGCACCGAGCTCCAAGAGGCCATTACGGAGAGGGACAAGAGGACATGCTCACCCAAACATGTAAGTTTTGTTATTTTATCTGTACTATAGTTGTTTGAAGACCTCAAACATGTTATAATGGACTTTCTCGTGACAGTGCGTGTGCAAGAAGGAAGTGATAAGCCTACGTAACAGTTATTTAGTAAAGTCCTTGCCATAATATAGAGAATTAAAAGATTTATTTATTTGATGATAGGTACATAATACTACATATACATATTGTGTGTTAGCATACACCAAAAGCAGATGCTTATATATTTGTATATATGTAGGTTAGAATACTACAGAAGAGTTCCTAATGCATAGTCTTTTTCTGTGTTATTTTAATTATAAATTCTTTTGTCGCACCATACCAAATGTTAATTAATGCATTGCTATTTTCTTTTAAACATGTTCTAAGCTGTGAGTCCATTAAAATGCGAGTCTTCCTTGCAAAAATCTATTTATAACCCATGGATGTTCCCTACATTACCATTAATAATAAAAAAAAAATTGAAATCATTATGAACATCAATTGCCCATAGTTTATCTTCTTACTAAAGTAAGCATGCATGTGTTAACGTAGATAATGAATGAATAATGTATTGAATGTACTGATATTTGACAGTCTCCCTTGCAAGATTATAAAAGTAGGGAGTTCTCTCAATGTGTTTTTTCGTATATAATTATTTGGAACTCTCTCTCTCTCTCTCTCTCTCTCTTCTCTTCTCTCTTCTCGCTCTCTCTCTCTCTCTATCTCTCTCTCCTCTCTCCCCCCTCCCCCCGCTGTGGGGAGTCACTTGTCTTGGTGGGCGGGGCTTGAAGCGTGTCTCGGTGCCAACTACTATTGGCGTGGCATCCTTGCCATTGTTGGGTTCGGTGGCCGTCCGGCCTTGGACCAAGCGGCTCCCCCTTCGTCACTGGGAAGGTGAGCTTCCGGTGATGTTCGTACCTATTAGGACTTCCTCCCCTTGCTCTCCTTTCTGAGGGCGATTCTAGGCCGGGCTGGGACCCTCTTCTCGCTCACGCTTCTTCCTTTTAAACTCACGTCCGTCCCCACGGTTTTGCCGTGCGTGGCATCCTGTATATTCCCCACTACGCCCCTCTATCTGGACGTTGAGAAAGTCCACCCGCGGGGAGGGTTGTAGTTCCCCTTCGGTTGGCCCAAACACGCTTCTTTGGTATGGGGGGTTGCGGGTAAGACGGGAGGTCAGTGTGGCCCCGCGGATCAATAGGCTGGTCATGCGTTGGGCTAGGGCCAAGCGGAGGTTGCCTTGAGGGGGCACCGAATCGGGGTCCCCGGGGGGGGCCCGGCTGCACACCACACACTAGGCAACCGAAAGCCGTATACTTCCCTGATACCCCTGGAGCTGTTGGGTGGGTCCTTCCACAACAGACAGCTACCCTCGTTGCTTGGGCTCCGTGGTGGGTGGGGGCCGTGGGGAAGTGAAGTAATTTGTTTATGAGTCAAGCAATTAATTGTACCCCGGCCTGCCTCTCTCATGACGTCCGGTTTGTCTCGACTTCTCCCATTGAACTTCCTCTCACATTGCCATTCTGGCCCGCCATTTCCAGGCACGAACGTGGCACGAAGTGGGCAGCCGCCCCTTCCTCCTCAGCTCCCCGGTCTGGCAGGTCCCCGCAATCAAGGGACGCAGACAGGGATTGGAGAGACGAGCCTGGCCCGGGGGCACTTCTACGTTGGGACACCTTGCTTCGTCCCAACAGTGTCCCAGGCCTGTCATACAGAGCATTACATGATATTTTAAGGGCTTATGGGTGGTTCGCCGCATCCGTCTTATTTATGATGACAAGGACCAATCAAATAGGTGCTACATAAATTTGCTGCGGCAGATAGATGATGCACGACCCTCTGCTTATGAGGAAGCACAAAGATGGAAATTGGAAGGGGCCCCCGGGGGGGGGGGGGAAGGGGGGGGGAAAAAAAAAACATTACAGAGCGAAACTCGTTCGTCTGTAAATGTTGGGAGCAGACGGCCTGATGACTACATCCCCAACACTTTGAGAAAACTAATACATTCTAATACACCTTGTCGCCATAGCCCTACCCCTTACTTGGTACGTCGGCGTAGATAAGGAAAGTGGTGGCAAACTTTTCTCCTTGCCCGGGCGGTACTTGGAAAAAGAAATGGAATGATGCCGAAGGCCACTGAAACGGTGTTCATGGCAGAGGAGTTTAATCCGAGCAGGACCTTACTCAGGCTCGGATGCTCTTCACATGCCCATCACAGAAGACACGCATTTTTCGATACATCAAACCCTCATACCAAAGTTATATACTAGCAAAGGCGTAATCTACAAACTTACGTACCTCTTTGAGTTTTCGGAGGCAGACATACTACACAATGTGACCGGAAAGAGTTCAAACAGGTCTTAAGGATCAGGGGAAGCAAAAACATGATCATTATAACCTGCCTCCGGATCCAGTCTCCCGAGTTCATCAGGATCGGTCCCCAGTTCTCTCAGGATAAAAGCCTTTATCGACCGCCCTATGCAGTTGCTATGAGTGCTACAGCTGGGGCACGGCAAAAAATTTTGTAAATCCCCTCCTCGCCCCCACCCTGTGGTCGATGCTCGGCGTTGGGTGCCCATGCCACAGCTGACTTAACGTCAACTCCCTATGCTTCCACGGCCGTGTTGATACCCACCGAGTTCCCGAACAATGTGGGACTATAAAATTAGAAGAAGACATCCTTTTGATTTGGCCCAACTCCCAATGTATTCAGTATTGGGAGCGCCAGGAAGAGAAACTTTCTCCATAGACAAGCAGAGCGGGGGAGGAAGCAGACATACGCATCTGCGATGGTGGCGCCTTCTTCTAAGACTCCTAATCAGCTGCTGCAGTTCACCCAACCACATTCTCTTATTTTTTTTTTTTTTTTTTTTTTTTTTTTTTTTTTTTTTTTTTTTTTTTTTTTTTTTTTTAACCTAACGCCATCCAAAATGAAGAAAAGCTTCTCGCGATTGACCTGCGATTCTGTGGAGTCTGCTGATCCCTCTCATAATGAGCCTCCAACCACTCTCGTAGTGCATGCCGCACACGGGAAAAAATGACAATAGTGACTCCTCCTTAAGTAGGCTCCCAAAACCCCCACCTAATAAAGAGTCTCAGAAGCGGAAATCGCAGTTCCAATGAGTCCTTAGACTCAGGGGGTCCTCCGGCTAAAATATAATTGCTGAAGCAGGAGAGGATGGACTTGCGTAAAAGATTACACATGCTGATGGGTTGTTGGGAGTAGGAGCGTGACTCCTAATATCAGCCCCCTGTACCACCCCTGAAGCGGCTAGTGACTCAAGCGCAACAGCACGATGATGGCGAAGGTGTCTCACAAATATGGACACACAAGTAGTTGCTAGCCATTGCTGATACGCAATCTTCAAGACCCTCGTTCGGGAGCATCAGTAAAACCTAAAAGTGGTAACTCTTATGTTTAGTAAATCTGCATCTTTGGTTGGGACATACGTCTCTACTACTGGCCGCGGGTCTTCGTTATGAGAACCGATTTCACCGTCGGATGTACGCAAGACGCCAACCGACATCTGGGAATGTACAGAAAAAGAGGTTACCATCTTCTACAACACAGAAAAAAGATGCTGGGCTTCAAATGGGCGCTAGCGTTTACAAGCCGTAAGGCTTCGCATCATCTTCACGCACGAAATAACATCTTCACTCCTACTAAATGTGAATATTCGTGGATTACGTGAAATTGGAGGAACTGTCCTTCATCAACGAGTTTGGACCCTAGAAATTATCTGTTTACAAGAAAACAATGATAGTGCCAGGAAGGGTGTCTCTGCACGACAGGTTTTATACCTGTCCACACACCAACCCCAGCAGGTGGTGGCTGTAGTGGTGGTTGTGGCTTACAGTGTCGGGGATGTCCCTTAACTGTCATCCCGCTGCAATCAACATTGCAGGCTGTAAGCAGGTCGTATCATCCGCACACGACCTCCACTGTCTGCTCAATATATTCTGACTCAAATGACAGACATACCTCTCCACAAGACTTCGAGGATCTTATCCGCCAGCTTCCCCGGTTCCATTTTTTTCCTTGGCGAATGAATGGGCGGCATTTTCTGGTGGAGGGGATTCCACCAGAAATCGTCGGCGGTGATTCCTCTCGTAACTCTTATAGATGGCAACACCCTTAAAAAATATTAAAACGGAGAACAACCACATTTCCAATTCTCAGACGGGAACATTGACTCTAATTGACCTATCACTCTGCAGTCAACAGGTCGCAATCGACTTCTTCATGGGAGTTGGCGATCTCTCGGAAGGGGAACATTATCCCATACTACTTAAAGCAGTGTCCTCGCCCCCCTTCCGATGTCTCCCAAAATGGTGCCCTCTCTCCGTGCAGACTGGAGGGCGTTCAAAAGGCTTGAGTTTGAACATCATATAGATGACTTTCCAACAATAGATGAGGCCGTAGATTACTTTGTGTTCGAATCCATTTTTGCAGCCTCGCTGAGCATCCCCCGCCCGCACATCTGGATCCTTCTCTCGCCGACCTGTTCCAGGGTGGACTCAGGACGTGTACGGCAGCGAGGAGTAACTTCCCGCAGTGCAGAGGACGAATACATTCGCGGCCAACTTCAGTAGACTAAAAAATTCTCACAGGTCAAGAGTAGATACGGACGGGGTTATGAACGAGGCTCGTCACTCCTCTTGGAGGGCTATATAAGTTACGACTGTGCATCTACCCGGTCGTACCAAGGTTTGGCAAAGAGTGGAAAGGAAAGGAAGTTTATCCCATCCCCCCTCCAGTTCTTATCGATTAATGGAGACCACTGTGCAGATTCCTGACTGTAGCAGAGGAATTTGTTTCCCCTTTTGTGGTCAGTGGCGCAGACAGGACCTTGCGTCTCCAAGTGCTAGGCGACAGAACTGCGACAAGAAAGAGAGGCATAGCATTTTCATCCAGAGGCGGGGAATCTTACAATGTTCATTTTTACACCTCGGAGCTATGTCAAGCCATGAAGGTTTGCGCTGACACTTCCCCAGGCCAAGATGTGATGTACATATGCGATGCTCTGTCACTAAGAGATGAGGCTCGAGATTTCTTGTTGAGCATATATAATAGGAAATCCTTGGATGAAGGAACCTTCCCAAGTAGCTGGGGTGTTGCGGTGGTGATCCGATCCCTAAGCCTGGGAAGGAACATCATTACCGACGAATTTCCGGCCCATATCCCTAACTCATGTGTGTGTAAGTTATTCGAAAAAATGGTAAATAGTCGACTTGTATGGTTTTTGGAACGGGAAAAACTTCTTCTCACGTTCTCAGTGTGATCCGGTTAAGCATACTCTAATACGGAAGCGCTTTACTTTCCTTAGAGTCATCCATATGCGGGGCATTCGCCCTCGACAACAACAGTGTACCACTTGTGACCATCTTTTTCGAAACCTTTGAAAAGGCTAAGACACGGTTGGAGACCGGTTATATGCAATCTCTGTACGATTCGGCTTAAGAGGTCGTTTTGCTGTGGTTCCTCCAGAGTTTCCTAGGTCAACCGGGTTTTAGAGCGAGTTCGGCAAACATACTGTCTTCTGAACACCCGCTCCAGGGGAATCCCCAATGTAGAGTCTTGAGTGTAGCTCTGTTCGCTGTGGGCCATTCAATGTTATTATTGTTGATGTACAGCCTGAGGGATTGTTAGTACAGGATAAGTGGATGATTTATCTCATCTCTTTTGCGCTCCAGGAGTCGGTTGCAGAAAGAGACTGCAACTGCTATGATAAGTTGTGACTGGACGACGAATAGTTGACTTCCGGTTTTCTCCAAACGAAGACGTAGCGGTTCATTTTTGCAGAAACCCCGTGGATCATCCGACCCAGACCGTATCTTTACGGAAGAGATACCATGTAGCGAAAGAGACCAGGTTTTTAGTGATCTCATATTTTGACAATAGGACTGCCTTGGGTACCTACCTTAGGGCTCTAAAGACTGACTGTCTCCGGACCATGATCTACTGAAAGTCCTCTCGCACACCCAGCTGGGGGCTGACGCGCTACAATCCTCTTATCTTCACCGCTCACTATCCTTTCGAAGCTTGATTGAATATGGATGTGGCAGTGTACCCTCTGCCACACCCACTCGGACTGCGGAGCCTTGGATTCGGTACTTTCATGCTGGTAGTCCGTCTGGCAACCGGGGCCTTCAGGTCATCTCCCATCCCAAGTATATTGGTGGATGGCATGGATGGTACTCACATTGGATCGGACAACGCCAGGCCTCGTTAAAGATGTTGGTATCGCTCCCAACGCCTCCCTGATCAATAGCTGGCCGTGCTGGGTCTTCTGATTCAGATTGCCAAACTTTAACATGGGCGAAGAAGCTGCCCAAAGCCCCTTGGTTTCCGATTGACAGCTATTATGGAGACGCTATCCTTCCCATGCTTTTACGGATTGCCCGCATAGGGGCCTACGACAGTCGGTCCATGGCTTTCTACCAGAAGTGTCCTTTTCAAAAAGCCTCCGCTCCTCAAAAAGGGTCTTTACCTCCTCAGGGCTGAGCAGTGCAATTTAGACCACTTTTGCACAAACAGAGTTCGGTCCCTGTCATTTACTGATGGTTCAAATCAGACGAAAGGGAGTTGGTTACGGTGTCGTATGTCCATCGTTAACAAAGGCGTAAGCCTTCAAGTGTTCATCTGTTTTAGGCTGAAAATAAGTGCATTTTATTATGATCTCATGGATATTTTTCACCCTTCGGATGTTTTTTTTACAATTTTTAGTTATTCTTGCTATTGCTCTTCCAATCACTATGTAATTTTAACTCCTCCCATACGCTGGTCAATGCCATCTGAAAGGCTTTGTCTGCTCAGAGGCGAGGCCGGCGGTCAAGCTTTTGTTGGGTACCGGCACATGTAGGTGCGTTGCCGGTAATGAGGAAGCTGATGCCTTGGCGAAAGTGCAGCTAGAAGACCAGCCTATCACATTTGCAGTGCGGCTACGGACATGCGCTTCGGCAATCTCATAGAGCAGTTCACAAACAGTTGCAGGAACGTTGGATTACTATAGGGCAAATAAACTGCGCACATCCGCAAAGTAGCGAGGACTGGAGGCTACTGCGTCTCTCCCGGAGATGGGGAGACTGCCATTGGCACGATTGCGATTGCGTATTGGTCACACTCTATATACTCATGGGTTCATCAGGCGAGGGGGGCCACCCTCCTTACTGTGATGATTTGTTTGGTCCCCTAAACTGTGCGGCACTTGCTGGTCGAGTGTCCCAGTCTTGGGACCTACGTGTGCAATTTGTCCCGGTGTCGCGGGTCGACGGTGCTCTTACCGCCTCCCTGGCATGGAGAGAGGTGTTCTCTCCGGAACGAAGTGCATATACATTTATTGAGAAGGCGGCTTCTAAAAAGTTATGATTGTTTTTCAATATTTAACTTATTATTGTTTTTAATGTTAACTCTTATTCTTTTATGTATTTCGTTATTTTTAAATATTTTTATTCCTATCTTAAAATTTGTTTTTTGTTTACTTTACAGTACCTCGTAGGCAGGGCGTCACATAACCCGCAGTTGCGCGCATTACAAACCTAAAATCAATCCAATAGTCATGGTCTAATCCTCCAGCCAGAGACATACCTAGGAAATTTTTCGGTGAGGGGGGCAGAAATTTGATTCGCCACCAAGTACACAGTAAATCCGCCAGATTTATCGCTAGCGCTGGATGGTAAAATTTTTCCGCCATCGGCTGATGGCCTTTTCAGCCTGATTTCATATTACGCTGCTGAAACAATGTTTTGGTGCGTTAGAGCTTGTTCAAGACATTCGTGAAGGCATAATGCGCGACCAAATCAAGGTATAGGTGTACACGGTCAGTTGACGCGGTCCATAATTTTTCTTTTTCTTCTAGGTAGAACCTTAATTCATTTTTTGTAACTGACTTAGTGTATTCTCATGTCGTACAAGGAAGGAAATTTCGGATGAGCCCCATGGTTGCGCACTGCCTCCATACAAGCGCAAACGCCAGGGGTACCTCAAAGATACACTGAATAATGGGAAAGTGACCCCAAATTTTTCATGGCCTGATATGAAGGGGTAAATAATAAAAAGCCCTCTGTAGGTCCATTGCAAATTGTAATTCTGACGGAAAAACTTGATATAAAGGCGACAGGGAAATACAGGACTAAACAAGGAAATGTGAGGTGGAAATATAGGGAAATTTTGGCAGCCTCGATCTGGCAGCAATGAAACCTTTCCCATACTCTTCTACGAGCCGTCGGATGGGAGAGCACGCTCGCTCGGTGTTCACATGCGCTATGCAGAAACATTTCCACCCGTGGAAAGTGTTTGCGGCTGGTGTTCACGTTCTGCCAGAATATCGTAGGCCCATTACATGAAGGCGGCCACTTAGATGGGTTATCGAAAAGGTCTGTGTTAGAGGGGCCGCAGGGAACTCTGATGTAGCCGTGGGTTAGTCCGGAGGGGCAGCGTCAGGGCTGGTACGACGACGTTTAGACGGCGGCCAGTTTGCCCTCCTGACGCTGTAAGATAGTTGCTGGAAGAGTTTACCATCCCCCGTCAGGTAGCTGTGTTTCTTCCTTTGTGGAAGTCTGTTTTTGTTAGGTTTTAATAAGCTTTTTTTTCTGCCTGCTCTTTCTGCGTTATTTTCTGAGTCATGCCCCGCTAACGGCATGGCCAAAGTTCCACTCTCCTCGCCCTTCGTCAGGAGGGGAAACTATACCCCATGATAGAGTCAGTGAAGCATGCACGAAACCATCCTCGCAGGGAACGAGACATCTTGTGGGCGAGCTGGTGACCACCGAGGACCAGGGGAGTGGCGTGTCAGGGTGGCGAGTCGGGGGGGGGGGGGGGGGGGGGGGGGGGGGGGGGGGGGGGGGTTTTGGTGGGTTTTGGGGGGGGGGGGGGACGCGCCCCCGGCGTATGCCCCCAATGATTGATGATTGTTATGAAAACGAAACAGTGACCGAAACCCTTACTGTTAATAGTTAGGGTTAGTGATACCGCAGCGATAAAGGGTCAATCAAACAGGCCTCGTCAGCCAAGAGCAGCTACGGAAATATGTATCCTACTAAAGAGTGAAGGTGTGAGGCAAGGCAAAGGAGCGAATGGGGCGAGAGAGAGGAGTGAGGATGGTACGTAGTGTGTAGGATAACGAAGAATAGGGTAGGTGCTTTGGCGCTGACTCGAGCACTTTTTAACCCTCCTTATCACGTGGAGGGTCAGACTTGTTGATACTTAGCGGTGGTCATAGTGCTGATGCCAGGCGTGTAACGAAAGGCGAAGCACGGCTGTGAGCACCACAAGGTTCCCGCCCGCCCCACACCACACTTCGTATCGCCTACCTCTGCGCCGCATTCCTGCCAAGGAAGCCTACACATTCAGCATGCCTATGCGGGGTGGCCATAACCAACCTAACCCACGCTACCAAATACGACATGTGGCATGCACGCCGTATTCCAACCAAGACGCACAGGGCCACAACACGTAAGTTTGCACTATCGGGACGCATAATTCCGTTTTTCTGGAACAGTAAGTCTCCCTTACTCTTGAACACGTCAGGTTAGGTTACGTTAGGTTACGGTTCGGGTACGTTTACACTTGCGTCACGACTACATAATTTTGTGTGGGAATCACAATGAGGGTATTTTCAAGAAAATCCTATGGTTAGTTTCGGAGCTACAGCCAAGCGTCTTCACTCGGCAACCACAGAGGTACTCGTAGAGTGTTGGGGAATATGCTGTCGGGATCAGCTGTGTTATTCCCATGAACATTACACGAGCAACTTAATCATTTGAGATATAGAACCCTCACGCATGTATCCCGCTTATGAAATCTCGGTATACCCAACTGAGACATTAATTCCTCGCGTATATAATCTTGCGCGCTAAATGTTTGTCAATATTTTTTTTTAGACATTTGTTGACTATAGAGCGGTAGGCGTGAGACCAAGGGGAGGTGGCATGTTAGGCCCTGGAGGCACACTTGAGGGCTGTGATGGTTGGATTGTTATAGTGACGCCTGGGTAAATTTCCAGATGAACACCGAACTCACTTTGGTGGATGAAACTTTTTTTCTGGTGTGTTTTTATGTGTTTTGAATGAATCTGCTAACCGTTTGTCGCAATTTGTTTTGTTTTTTTGCAAAAATGACAAAAAAACAAACATTGAACCTGAACCTAACCTAACCTTTACCTAACTAAAAAAAAAAAAAAAAAAAAAAAAAAAAAAAAACTAACCTTTATCTACCCAAAAAAAAAAAAAAATATTAATAATTGTGACAAACGGTTAGCAGATTAATTCAAAGCAAATCAAAACTCACCAGAAAAAAATTGTTTCGTCCACCAAAGTGAGTTCAATGTTCATCTGGAATAATACCGACGCCTGTGATTAGAGGCTCATGCCGCCCCCCTGTGTCCTCCAATGCACTCCCAATCGAAGGTAGTTAATGGACAGCATGTGGGTGTTCTTAGGCCACTCGACGGTGCAGAAAGATTTTAAGTGGATTTTTAGTTTTCATCGGGGATCGAACTTGGATCACCGAGAACACTCGGAGACGCTAACCACTATGCTACCGCCTCCCCTTACGCCTCTTTGTACGTAAAAGAGTTCATCACTTGCTTATGTTTTCAGGTTTGACCAGATTCAATAAATATCTGAGTCGACGTGTGGGTCAGATTAAAACTCTAACAACCAACCAGTGGGGATGGCAGTTAGGTCAGGTTACGTTTCCAATGTCAAACTGCAGTTTTGGTGTTCTGGGACAAGCGAAAAATGCTTATGCTCAATAATGAAATGGCTTTTATTCTAACTTTTCATCTATTACCAGTGGAACCGTTGCTGAAGATTTCCACGTCGGCGAGAGTTCTCGATCGGTGTTTCGACGAGTTCCTATTGGCGAGAGTTCCATAAGCCGTTTGAATTATCCTGAACGTTTTTTCTCATAAGGAGTATTTCTAACCCCCACCATGTTACAACAGCCGGCGCAAATGAAAAATAACACAAGGGGGATATGGGGGGCGAAACCCCCCCAGTGAAGTTAGGTTATGCGATCAATCAATACTCAGGTTAGGTTCGTGAACTACCTAGCATGGGGGTTACCGAGCAGCCCCGCCAGTTATGTCAGGAAAGGTACCGTGCCATCTATATATGGAAGCTGGAGAAACAGGTGCCAGACCCCACGTCCTCGGCACTTCAGGCACACTTAAAGTAATCGTCCAGACCATTTCATCATTCCTGATTTGATGTAGTTAGAGTATAGCCATTATCGAGTGTATCAACAATATGTTGTCACTTCTTGCATCCAGTCAGCCGTTTTTAAATAATCCGCAATCAAAATCTGTAAATTCCCCGAGCTTCGAAAACGCTCATGGCAACTGGCAGACGATGCGCCACGGCTCGGTGACGTAGCAAAAGGGAGGCTCCTCTTCCCGCGCTGCTGTGTGTGTGTGTAGTAGTGTTTGTTTGTGTGTGTAGTAGTGTTTGTGTGTGTAGTAGTGTTTGTGTGTGTGTGCGTAGAAGTGTTTGTGTGTGTGTGCGGAGTAGTGTTTGTGTGTGTGTGCGGAGTAGTGTTTGTGTGTGTGTGCGTGGTAGTGTGTGTGTGTAGTAGTGTTTGTGTGTGTGTAGTACTGTTTGTGTGTGTAGTAGTGTTTGTGTGTGTGTGTAGTAGTGTTTGTGTGTGTGTAGTAGTGTTTGTGTGTGTGTGTAGTAGTGTTTGTGTGTGTGTGTAGTAGTGTTTGTGTGTGTGTGTAGTAGTGTTTGTGTGTGTGTAGTAGTGTTTGTGTGTGTGTGGTAGTGTTTGTGTGTGTGTGTGGTAGTGTTTGTGTGTGTGTTGTAGTGTTTGTGTGTGTGTGTAGTAGTGTTTGTGTGGGTGTAGTAGTGTTTGTGTTTGTGTGTGTGCGTAGTAGTGTTTGTGTGTGTAGTAATGTTTGTGTGTGTGTAGTAGTGTGTGTTTGTGTGTGTGCGTAGTAGTGTTTGTCTGTGTGTGCGTAGTAGTGTGTGTGTGTAGTAGTGCTTATGTGTGTGTGTAGTAGTGTTTGTGTGTGTGTGTGTGTAGTAGTGTTTGTGTGTGTGTGTAGTAGTGTTTGTGTGTGTGTAGTAGTGTTTGTGTGTGTGTAGCAGAGCTGGGCACTTGCGGTACTGCGGTACTACCGCAGAGTAACACAGTAACACTACTACACACTGTGTAGTAGTGTTTGTGTGTGTGTGTAGTAGTGTTGAACCTCAGTAGGCTCCGCAAACACCTGTTCATCCACCTCGTACTCTGGCTCAAACATATAGGGTTGGGCTCCCATCACAATCTGGTTCGTTTTCCTCATATACGCGAGCAGCGTCATTTAGTTCGGTCTCAGATTAAGCATCGTACTCTAGATCTATCAAAGCGACAGATTCACTGTCTGACACCTAAGTACAATCGCTCATCATAACATTTGCCGACAGGTCTCACAGAGGCAGACGAGTGTTGTTTACATTGGAGCGTCCCTATTGTGACGTCATCAATAACATGCGTAGCCCTGTTGGAGGGAAGAACATTTTTTTCGCGCGCTTTTTACAAAAGTCGTGTTTTTACGGAAATAAGGCCTGGAAATCAATTATTTTTGATGGATTAGGTGTTTTGAATGGGCATTCAACATAATTAGGCAAAAAAAAATTGGGTCTGGACGACTACTTTCAATGAGCGGACTGGACGCAAGTGCAGTAGAAGAACCCTCCCTTCAAAGGCCCCGGGGAGATGGGTTATAATGGACGAGATTTCGCGGTCGTTTTCAGAGACACCAACTATGTTTTCTTGGCCTACAATAGGTGCTTGTTCTAATGGAGATAGTTTTATTTTGCGCAAACCAAACCCCCCCAAAAAAAAGGTACCTATACTTTGTGGTTAAGGTTAGATTAGGTTTCATTAAAACCTTTAAGGTTAGGTTAGGTTTCATTTTTTTTTTTTTCCCCATTTTCTTTTGTTTGCGCAAAATAAAACAAGCACCTATTGTAGGCCAAGAAAAAATAGTTGGTGTCTCTGAAAACGACCGCGAAACTCTCGTCCATTATTAAGACCTTACTGGCTGCCAGTTTGGCTCATGAAGGGCCCAAAATCTTCAACAGCCTCCCCAAAAATGTGAGAACCATCACAGGGTGCTCTGTTAACACCTTTAAATATGGTCTGGACAAGATACTACGGACAGTGCCGGATGAACCTCCAGTACCGGGATACACTGCCAAGTGTAGGACCTCCAACACCATTCCAGACCAGGTGGCCCTGTTAGACAGGGACGCCAGGACTGGAAGCAGCGGTGGACCACCACGACTGTGAGGCCTGGCCTCTCAACAACACCAAGTAAGAGTAGTGTTCAACAGGGAGTATTGGTTGAAACTGCATAGTTACCTCCTATGACAGCAGTGACAGGCGTGGCCAGTGCAGCAGCACGTGGTCAAGGGTTATGGGGACGTACCTGCAGCAGGAGTGAGGGTCAGAGGACAGACGTAGGCGGTGCGTGACGCTGGCAGCCTTCGACTCAGCCTGGCTGGCGTCCTCTGGCGAGGATCTGTCAGTGTGTGGTAGTTGTTGTTGTTATTAGCTGTTGCTGTGGCGCGTTGTGGTGCAGCTGCTGTAAAATCAAGATTACGGGGCGCGGAAATGACCAAAGGACGAAAAGATCTGTACAAAACTGCGTCAGGGTCCTGTCATCCCCCTCGACGCCTCAGGCAAGTGGTGGGCATGACAGGCAACACAAGATTGGTGTGTGGCGGGCGGGGCAAGAGTGTGGAGGCAGAGAGCACAGCCTTGAGGGGTGGGGCTTCGTGTAATGTTTGTGTGACAGTGTCGTCACGTGGTGACGATTGGAATGGACTAAGTCGTGAGGTGGTCAATGCGGAGTCTATTGGGGTCTTTAAAAGGAGTCTGGATAAATTCATGGATGGGGAAGAGAGGTGGATGTAGGTAGAGTAAAGGCCATGTCACACGGACACTTTTGCCGGCATCTTTTGGTAGCAAAAGCGTATCAGGCATCATGCAAACGCGGAGTCGCGCATGTTCGTTCTTTTGCTACCAGTACCGGCTTCCTTGTTTACATTTTGGAGCCTGTGGTGCCAGATGCAGGACAATTTCCCCGTTTGAGGGAAGGTTTGGCTTCGAAAGGGGGAAAATAAAGGCAAAAAAGAGGAAAGAATACCATTTTGTTTATCTTATATATATATATATATATATATATAATATATTATATATATTATATATATATATATATATAATATATATATATATAATATATATATATATATTATAATATTAAAAAAAAATTACGTATGATTTAGATATATACAGTGGGCCCAAAAAAAATGTATACCATTTATAATTTTCGGACAATAAAACTACAATATGTAACTTACAGTACTTTAGTTTCAGTGACACAGGTTTCTTATTCACATATTAGTACTTGGTCATGTTTCCCTTGTATTGGATGACCATCCCAATCCTCTTGGGCATGGAAGTGGCGAGTTTGGTGAAGTAGGAGAGGTCCATTTCCACCCACACCTTCGTCAGGGCCTGCTTCAGCTCGTTGATGTTCGTCGGCCGTTTCTTCGCGATCGCTTTTTCATCTCATTCCAGGCGTTTTCAATCGGATTTAGGTCCGGGGAATTGCCAGGCCAGTCCAACACAGGGATGTTATTGTCTGTTAGGAACTTTTGAACAACTTTGGACCGGTGGGCAGGGGCAGAATCTTGCATGAAACACCTCGCACTCGTGAATGGCATAGGGCACTAACAGATGATCACGTAACACTTCAATGTAATTTGCCCCTTTCATGGTAGCATTCTTTGGGAGGAAGTACAGACCTCCCCTGCCCTTATTGCCACTGAAACCACCCCAAACCATAACGCTATCTGGGTGTTTCACGGTCTTCACGGTATATTTTGGGTGGTACCGTGACACATCACTTGGAAAGGCGCACTGGTCGTTGAAAACCATCCTAACCAGTCTAAAAGTGCTTTCATCACTGAACATGACCTTCTTCCACTGCTCTGGTGTCCACTGCCGGTATCTCTTACAAAAGGAAAGCCGCTTCTTCTTCATAGCTTCTGTCAGTAAAGGCTTTTTGGCGGCGCGGCGGGTTGGTAATTTCAGCGAAATTTGCAGGCGATGTTGAATGGTGCGAACAGAGAAAGTTTCCTAACAAAGCTGGATGTTTTTTCTTCAGTTTCTGCGGCAGTTATTGCAGGATCATTCAATACTTCACGCCTCATAATTTTGTCAGTCCGAGGCGATGTTTTTTGGGGGGCTCCAGAACCAGGTTTCCTTGGCGGAACGGTACCGGGTGGCAATGACTCAACAGCTTTCTTCAGGTTGTAAATCGCCATGCGTGTAACGTTCACCTCTGCGGCCACACGTATCACAGATGCTCCTTCCTTCAGGAGGGTAAGGGCACGGGTCTTCTCTTCATTTGAAAGTTTGTTACGTCCCATTCTGACAAGTGGGAGCCGAGATATAACACTCGAAGGTTCGCTGCCAAGTCAAAAAGGGCGGTCCGGAGCATGCGTAAAACCACCCTCTCTCTATCAGCTCTCGAAAAGCACTGAGTGTGGTTGTGTGTTGGTGGTGGGGTAGAGGGAGACTCCCTCCACCTCCCTCCCTCCTCACTAGCTCCGCCCACCATTTATATGGCGGGAACGAAGGTGAAATCTTTACGCGCTTTCGGGTGTATACATTTTTCTTGCGGTCAAAATGTATACATTTTTTTTGCGGCCACTGTAGTTAAGTTTTGAGTTGTTGATGAAAAGTTATGACGGTAAATGTTGATAAAAACTTAAATTTAATAGGAATTTAATAGGCTGCGTGTGTTTTTACTATAGAACCGGGAATAATATCGTGTTGTTTTTACTTGATTTAGGAATTCAAGCAAGGTTATTTATGGTTATCTCAAGGGAAATGTGAAGAGGGAAGGACATTTTATAGATGCCAGTAGAAGCAGTATAGCTAAGATAGAAGAATAAGATCTTAGCTACTCTGGTAGGAAGATGCTCGTAGCCGAAACTCCGTGTGACATCACGCGCACCTTTTGCCACCAGTACGGGCATCTTTTGGTAGCAAGATACCAAAAGATGCCGGAAAATATTGCTCGTGTGACATGGCCTTTAAGTAACAGGAAACTACCTCGTGTAGGTCTCACGGCCTCTTGTAGCTTCCTTATTTTCTTATGTTCTTATGTCACGTGCAGTGGAGGTGACAGGGCGAGGCAACACCAGGACACGCTGCCACATAGGGAAACAAGTGTAGGTAACCGCAAAGGTGGGCGCGCCGCTGAATTTTGGTACTTGCGCCCGCGCCCCTGCGCCGGCGGCGATGCCCACCTGCGCCCGCGCCCCTGCGCCGGCGGTGATGCCCACCTGCGCCCGCGCCGCTGCGCCGCTATTTTTGGCCCCTGCAGTTGCGCCCCGCGCCGCTGCGCCGCTATTAATTAAGTATGCCTATACAAAAACTGTGCAGTGCCAAAGTTTCTACCTATTTAGCCCCCAAAAAAACAGTTTTAGGCTATAAAAGTAATTTTGATTGAAAATACAACTTATAATAGGCATCACAGTTACCTATATTCTCAGTAAAGATTAAACTATGGCCCGTGAGCTATATTCCTCGGCCGGCGGTAAATTTAGCCAGATTGGCCCCGCCCACTGAGTGAGTTTCTGTCTCTACTCATCCTTCTACTCAATGTCCTCCTTGTCCTCCATGTTAGGCTCCAGGTACTTGTACCCCATAAGCTTCAGGTTGCCGCGGAGGAAGACCAGCTGCTCAAAGTTGCAGGCCGTCAGGGAGGCCCTTTTGGGCCTCAAGATGTCCCCGGCGACGCTGAACAGCCTCTCCACTGCAGCAGAGCTGGGGAGGGCAGTGTTGTACTTAATGAACATGTCAATCCAGGCCTCCCTGTGCTCCATGGGGAACATCTTGATGGTGAGGGGGTCCTCACTGTGGGCCCGCTTCCAGGACCGCACGGCGTTGTTAAGAACCTCATCCAGGTCCTGCTTCCTCTCCTCAGGAGTGTCCTCATCGTCCATGAGGAGGTCGACAATGTCCTGGCGTCTGGGCTGTGAGGGGCCAGCCTCTTCCTCTGCCACCTGAGTAGAAAATAAAGAAATACTACATATTAAATTTACTAAATTAAACTCGAATTTTATTTAAATTGTCCTACACCAAGTTACTACTTTCAATATCTAATAAACTGCCCACCTCTGTCTTTATGAGTCTTTTGAGCTCCCTGACGATCCTTGTCTTGACGGCCGGAACGTTGTCAGGAGCCACTTTCCTCAGGATGGTAGGGGTAAAGCTGGGCAGCGGCGCGGATTTTTTACTTGCGCCGCGCGCCGTTGCGCCGGTTTTTTTGAGAATTAGCGCCGGCCCCGCTGTGCCGCGTTTTGCCCGCCGTATTTGAGAATGGAGTNTCCTAAGTCAATTGTACACACTGACATCACACTCTGAAATCCTTATGGAAGTCTGCTAAGCAGTTTCTGTCATCAGAAAGACACAAGGCAGCCTGGCAGGTTTCACACATCCACCGTGACCTGTGGATGGCATCCTTGTGAGAGCAGTGTTTACAGGTCTGTCTCATTTCGACATGATGGGGTAGGTGGAGGCTGGTGGCATCCTGCCGCTTCTCCACACTTGGCACTTCACACCGTTGCCCTCGCATGGGAACAGGTACTTCTTGCCTTGAGAGGGATGCCTTGGTTACGTTGGACTGCATTTCGTTTCTAGCTCTGGCACTGCTAGGAAGGCGGAAGGCGGAAGGCCTTGTAGGGTTTGGTTTGGACTTCCAGGGTCTTACAGTCCCTCTTGTACAACACGGAGAGTTGCACACATAGAGATCCAGGGTGTAGCCAAAGAGCCTCATGTTATTCCTCTTGGCCCTCATGGGGGTCTTGTACAGGTGGGTCAATATGTCACTCTTATCAATGCCAGCCATCCGGCCGTTGTACTTCTTGATTACTTCGGGACAATCCACTTCCTTGTATGTTTTGTTGGCTTTGTAATACCGCTTGACCTGGTTCATGAGTGCGATTCCTGCATCAGTAGAAAGGACTATCACGGCCTTGTTGTCTTTCCACCGTGCTGCTAGGATTCCAGCAGAAGAGCAGTAGTCCAATGTTCCTCTGGGGACTGCCTTCTCCATGTCCTTCGTCTTGGTCAAAGGGGGAACCCACTGTGGTTTTCTTTGGTAGTTCCAACATACCTGCAACTAAACTTAGTCCAGAAGTACTCTGCCAGGGCAAGTCTGGTGAAGAAGTTATCAGCATACACATCAGAGGTCTTGGGATCTTTCAGGGTACTCACGAGGGCGACTACTGTTTTCATGCTGACTTTCATCTCCATCTCTTCTTCACTCAGCTCAGTGTGTTGTGCATCATACGTAGTCACACCCTGGTACATCATGATATCATGTATGAAACCATCAAAATCTGCCTGGCAGAATAACTTGAAACCCCACTTGTCAGACTTACTGGTAATATACTGGCGCAGGTTACCAGTCGTGGTCCCTTTGTAGGCTACCATCACCTCATCGATGGAGTTGACAGGAGTAGCTGGCACTTTCAGGAACTCCTTCGTGACAAGGTTGAAGACTGGGCGAGTTTTGTAGAACCTGTCCTTTGATGTATTTTCTTGGCTGTTGTCATTGAAGTGAAGGGTTCTCCTTATCTGCCTGTAAGGTATAAGTACGTGTACAAAACAAGTTTAGTTTACATGGTAAATATATAGAGGAAAGCCAAATGTATGTGTCACCATTTAAATGTCCTTGCTCTTTTAAATTTCCGTGCCGCCATTTAAATGCCCAGTCATTTAAAGAACCGCGCACTTCCGTCAACATTGACCGAGTTATACTAACCTTTTCTTTTTCTTGATGTCGCAAGGGTGTCATCATCATCATCATCATCAATGTCATCCAAAAGGTGCACTCAGGTCATAATCAGGGTCTTCCACATCAACATCTTCGATCTCAACCTCACTATAATGTTCCACATCGGGGATACTAATCGGAAGTTTCACTCTGTTGCTCTCCAAACCAGCTCGCCGGTCGAAAAATATGTTTGTATCAAACGGAAAAGAAGGAAATATGATTTACTCAACACTTACAATCATCGTTATCATAGAAAATATATCTATGTCACCCACAACATCCCAACTGGGCTTAGATGGGACATCATTCAGTCACACGTCGCGCCTCACAGAGGAAGGTCCTTCACCCCGCGCTCCCCAGCTCACCTCTTACCTTATTGCCAGACGTTCAGTTCGCCCTTCATAGGCTTGCCCTTGAGCTTGCTCTGACTAGCCCTGTTATAGGGGCTTGCTGCTCCTGTCAGGGAGCTGCAGGGAGACAAGATTCAGTAGTTGTCTGGTGGCCTGGCACCGCTGTTCCACTGCGCACCTACGTGGTGTGCCAGCCTGGGGCCTGCCTTGTTTTTGTACGTTGGGTTGTTTGTCTGGTTGGTTGTGTTTGTGGTTTGCCTTGTGGTTTGCCTTGTTTAATAGTATAGTAATAATAATAATAAGTATTTAATATAGTTTATTTTAAATATAAGTAGATTAAGTATACCACACTGGCTCTACTCTACACTGTCTCGTGCGTTGTCAGTAGTTTTGAATGTTGCTTGCCGACTGCTGCTACTGTTACTTGTTAGCTGTGTTTCTGCCTCGGTAGCCAAGTTTGTTGTGTTGCTGTTGGCTGTGTTCCAGCCTCGGCAGTCTTGTTTGTTGTGTTGCTGTTGGCTGTGTTCCAGCCTCGGCAGTCTTGTTTGTTGTGTTGCTGTTGGCTGTGTTCCAGCCTCGGCAGTCTTGTTTGTTGTGTTGCTGTTGGCTGTGTTCCAGCCTCGGCAGTCTTGTTTGTTGTGTTGCTGTTGGCTGTGTTCCTGCGCAGTCTTGTTTGTTGTTGCTGTTGGCTGTGTTCCAGCCTCGGCAGTCTTGTTTTGTTGCTGTTGGCTGTTGTTCCAGCCTCGGCAGTCCTTGTTTGTTGTGTTGCTGTTGGCTGTGTTCCAGTCCTCGGCAGTCTTGTTTGTTGTGTTGCTGTTGGCTGTGTTCCAGCCTCGGCAGTCTTGTTTGTTGTGTTGCTGTTGGCTGTGTTCCTGCGCAGTCTTGTTTGTTGTTGCTGTTGGCTGTGTTCCAGCCTCGGCAGTCTTGTTTGTTGTGTTGCTGTTAGCTGTGTTCCTGGCATCTTGTTTGTTGTGTTGCTGTTAGCTCTCCCTTTGGGTGAAGAGCCCGCCCGGTTGACAGCCTAAGGAGACACCAAGCTCCCTCTGGACAGTGCACTCTGTTGCACGGATATACGTGTTACCGTTGCAACTAGTGTGTTGGTCGCCCATTAGAGTTCCTCGGTGTGGTACGAAGCCGACCCGTCGTCGCTGGCGAAGGCCAGTGACACAAAGGGGGCCCTTAGAGGCTGGTTATAGGAAGCACCGAGGCAGGCATAGCTCAAACAGGAATTGGTAAGAACCCTCACGGGGCAGCAGGTCCTTGACCTACGATGCTATTAGTAGGCCGGGGTCACTTTACGACTTAGCTGTAGGATTAGCATAGCGGGTTCTGCTCGAAGCAGTCTCGTTGCTGGGAAGTAAGTAATAGTTTTTCTTTTCAATATGATAGATTAAACATGGCGAGAGTTAAAATAAAGCAAGTCACACAAGACCGCCGTACCAAATGACCTCTTAAGGATACTCTCAGAACACAGCGTCTACGCAACAAAATCATCCCAATAAATGAAGGCTTCATTGTAATAACAAAACTGACAATGATGTAGACTTAATTTTCGGAAAAGACACTAAATGCCAATTAACCAGCGCCTCCTTTGTACCCATTGTTCCACCCGAACTAAAAGCTAAAAGATCAGTAATCTTAACCAGGGTGGATGACCATATTTAACTCAACGAAAAGGATGACATAATAGAAGAATTAATAAAACAAAATACATGGATAGGGGAAGAAGATGTAGATGACCTGTACAAATTCCCCAAGTCGAACACAATAAAAATAACATTCTCCCAGACAAACATGGCAAAGAAAGCCCTAAATTCAGGATTTCTACTATTCTCTATGTCTGCCCAATAACCTAATCAAAGGAGAAGAATATATACCCATAATCTCATGTATGAGATGCTACATGATAGAAGACCACTATACAAACCAATGCACACAACAAAAAGATTACAAAATATGCTCAGAATGTGCAGAAGAGGGTCACTCCTGGCACCAGTGTAAAAGTGAGACAAAGAAATGCATAAATTGCGAGGGACCACATAGAACTTTAGCAATGAAATGCCCTTTCAGGAAAAAGATCATTGAAAGTAAAAGGAAAGTTAACAATGACAAAGAAACTAAAAAAAAAACATACACTGAAATCATAAAGTCAAAAACTAAAGAAACAGACTTTAACATTAACTTAGAAAAAGATACACCAGCAAAAATACTGACATGCATGCTGCATGCACACCTGGCAAACATCGCAGAACCAGGCACATATGCATAAAGCTTCTTAGCAACTCTTAGCAACTCCTAAGTTTAAGAGTTCCTAGGAATTAGCTCGGGTGTTGCTGTGACTTGCTAGGTAGGAGTTGCTATGAGTTGCTATGAGTCTACCTAGCAACTCACAGCAACACCCGAGCTAATTCCTAGGAACTCTTAAACTTAGGAGTTGCTAAGAAGCTTTATGCATACCTGTCCAGGCACATACGAGGATACCCTTAACAAGACACTAAAATTAAATAACTTACCAGAAATCTAAATACCTGAAATTCCAAATAGCAAAATCATCTTAGATATGGCTACCAATATACGAGAAGAAACAGACACTATAGGGATGGAACATACTGAAACACCACAAGAAAATGCCGAATAAGACCCAACCAACATACACAGCATTAAAGGAGAAGATTTAAGTCTGGCAATAATTACCTCAACTTCACAAGGTTGGCCGAAACATTACTTAAACTTAAGAATGATAAGTGAAGCACTAGAAGAAAAGAAATATAAATGGGCTTACACCAACCCTAGTTATTGTGGTGTCCCAGCGTAGTAGAGTCCAGAGAGACAGGGTAGGAATAAGCTCAGGCCAGGTTCAGTTGTATTGGTGTATATACAGTGGTGGCTCGGTACCGACTGGTGCCGAGTCCATGATAGGTCCATCTTAACAGTGTGTATTAACCCCGCGGCGCCAATAGTGAAACCCCAAACCAGCAACGTGAAGCGCCAACAATCTATCACCAGCAGTTACTACATCCCTACACCTTAGTTACATTATATCCATAGTTATATAATTATATCCATATCTGTCAGGCTTGACAGAAACTCTAGACGAGCGTCGCAACGGTGGTCTAGAAGGCTGGTCGTTTTGTGCAGGCAGCAATAACGCAGGATGACCCTCGGCTTGTTTAGATTGTTCATCCGTTGATGCAGGAGACGATACAGCTTCTGCGGATACAGTAACGATCAGAGGCGTTCTTGGATCTGTGTTACAGGGCCCAGATTCCCTTGCTTCCCCGACTCTTGATTGGAGATGTGGCTCTGATATTGAAGATTCGTCCGCCTGAGCTGGCGTCTGGTCCGGCCGAGATGGTGTCCAATCCCTCACTAGTGCGGGAGTTTGAGTCGGTCTTGCTCTGATGTGGTCGATGTGTCTTCTAAATTATCTCCCATCTTCCAGTCTCACAGAGCAAGAGCATCCGTCGCGGTCAGTTACTACCCCAGGCATCCATTTCGCTCCTCCTGTGGTCCTTGGCAGGGCAGACACATACACCCAATCACCCGTAGTGAATGACTTCGCGCAGGCATGCTGATCATACTGAGTCTTCTGTCTCCACTGGTAACGCTCCACCTTATCACGCTGGTTGTCCTTCCTCAGCTGATCCAAGGAAGTCTTCATGGGGCGTCCAAACATTAACTCTGCCGGGTTGACCCCGGTCACGCTGTGAGGGCAGGATCTGTAATTGAAGAGAAATCTAGAAACTCTTGTATCCAGGCTGCCTCCCTTTTGCTTCCTCAGTCCTTGCTGGAATGTTTGTACTGCTCTCTCCACTAGACCATTGCTCTTCGGAGACCAAGGTGGAGAAGTGATGTGTTCGATGCCGTTGGCTCTGCAGAAATCCTGGAATTCAGGGCATGTGAAGCAAGTTGCATTATCAGAAACTACAGTGTCTGGTATTACAAAATAAGCCATAGATTTTCTACATTTCTCTATTGTTACATTTGCAGAAGATGAAGACGTTTTGTGCACCTCCAGCCACTTACTGTGTGCATCTACAATAAGAAGCCATATCTGACCCTCGACCGGGCCACAGTAGTCTAAATGCAGGCGACTCCATGGACGCTGTGGCCAAGCCCAAGGGCGTAGTTCACTAGGGGGATCCTTAGGTCTCTGCTCCTGACAAACTCTACACCTCTTTGTCACCCTTTCCACATCACCATCTAGTCCAGGCCACCAAAAATAAGCCCTGCTTCTACTCTTCATCTTTGAAGTTCCGAAATGTCCTTCATGTAATTCTGTCAACAGAGCCTTTCGGCCTTGAGGAGGAATTACTATTCTGCTGCCCCAGAATATGCACCCATTTTGTAAACTCAACTCACTCTCCCTGTTCTTGTAAGGAACAATGTCAGAAGGGTAGCTGGAGAGGTCCCGAGGCCAACCATCACGCACGAACAGCAACACCGATGACAGCACAGGATCACGATTCGTCCACTCCCGAATCTGGCTTTGAGAAATCGGTCCCGAATCCATTAATTCCATCAGATGAAGCATTTCAGCCGGTATCGGCACAGTAGTGGGCCTGTGTGCAAGTGGTAAACGACTCAGAGCATCACAATGACAGTGTAACCTGGCAGGAGAATACATGAGTCTGTACTTGTAAGCAGATACCATTAAAGCCCAACGAAGCACTCTTGGAGACGCCACAGGTGGAATAAGTTTATCTTCCCCAAACAGCCCAAGCAAAGGCTTATGATCTGTTTTGATTACAATTGGCCGGCCATACAAGTAGTAATGAAATTTCTTGACTCCTACAACAACACTCAACCCTTCCCGATCCGTCTGGGCATAACGGCGCTCAGTCTCGTTGAGAGATCTTGAGTAAAATGCAACGGGACGCTCCTCACCTTTCTTGTCAATTTGGGACACAACACATCCAACACCGTAGGGGCTGGCATCACATGCGAGCACAGTGTCCAAGGTGACATCAAAATGGGCCAGACAGGGAGGTGAAAGTATAAGCTCCTTAGCTTTCTTAAAAGCATCCACTTGATCCTTATCCCACACCCAAGGTTGACCGTCACGTAGAAGGAGGTACAAGGGAGATAAAACTGTAGCAGTATTTTTCAGGAACTTACTGTAGTAATTCAGAAGACCAAGCCAGGCCTTCAGGGACTTTCTGTCTTCCGGTGGGGGAGCTTCCATAATAGCTTCAGTCTTCTCTTCTGTTGGTTCGACGCCCCGTTCACAAAGCTTGTGGCCTAGATAAGTTACTTGAGACAGTCTAAGTTGGCATTTCTTCTTGTTCAGACGTAAACCAGCCTGACACATCCGACGGAGAACCTCCTCCAGCAGGGCATCGTGTTCTTTTCCATCCTTGCCGCCCACAACCACGTCATCCAAGAACACTGTCACATGAGGAAGTCCTGCAAGTAGAGTTGACAACATTTTTTGGAAAATTGCAACAGCTGAATGGATGCCAAAGGCGAGCCTTGTATACATCTTGAGAACTCTAGGTGTGTTAACTACTACATATTTCTGTGATTCTTCGTCTAACTCAATTTGATTGTAAGCATGGCTCATGTCTAATTTACTGAGAGCGCCGAGCGCCGAGAGCTGAGAGCGCCGAAAATAATTCTTCTACTCTGGGAAGAGGGTACTGTTCCAAGGCCGCAACTTCATTCACTGTAAGTTTAAAAACCCCTCAAAGCCGTACGTCTCCCGATGGCTTAGGCACTACGACCAGAGGGGCTGCCCATTCACTAAATTTAACAGACTTTATAACACCCTCGTTCTCCAGCCGAATGAGCTCCTTGTCCACCTTGTGCTGGAGTGAGAGCGGCACGGGACGTGCCTTGAAGAACTTTGGCCTCACCTCTTTATCAACGAACAGATGAGCCTTTCCGCCAGTAAACCGTCCAAGTTCTTCATTAAACACTCCTTTATAATCCATATCTACTCCTTGGTCAGTGATTTTCAGCGTTTCACCATGCAGCTTGTTGGTCCAATTAAAGTAACCTTTGTCTAGCCAATTACGACCAATTAAGCCTTTACCACGACCTCTCACTATGATCAGCGGTAATTTTCTAGGGACACTATCTTCAAAGGAGATTTCCACATCTGCTACTCCAATCACTTTAATTCTTTCTCCTGTATAGGTTTTAAATACACGATCCAAAGGTTGAACTGGGAAGTGCTGTCCACAAAGCTCACGGAACAAAGCTTCGCCCATAACAAAAGCTGAAGCTCCAGTGTCAACCTCCATTTGAGTTTCCCGTCCGTGAAGCTTCACGTCCAGTAGTAGGGGCGGGTGAAACTGTGAACTACTATCATCAGCCTGAGTGAAATTAAACAAGCTGTACACCACTTCTGAAGCTCCGTCACCACCACTAGCCTTTGCTTCCACGGCATCGCCTGCCACGTATGGCTCCGAGTCTTCCATCACAGACAACGTACCCGCCATATGCGCTGTTCTAGTGTGACCCACTCTGTGACATTGGTAACACTTCCGGTTTTTAAACGGGCAGTTGGAATTGTTATGTCTGTCACTTAAACATCTAAAACACTTAGAAGGCTTCAGTCGTTCACCATAAAGTTTCACTTTATTTCTGCCGCGAGCAGCTTCATTTTTCTGCCCTACCCAGCTGACCATTGACGGCACTTCGGTCGTTTGCTGCGGTTGATTATACTGTTTCAATTCATGCGTATTACATTCCGCAGTCTCCCAGGCCACTGCAATGTCCACTGCCTTCTCGAGCGTTAAGTCGGTTTCCTGGAGGCCAGCAACCTGGCCTCACTTCACTTCATTCTTTGAATGGCTTCACTGTCCACACCACACACTAGACGGTCACGAATCATTTCATTCAACATCTGTCCATATTGACAATTTGAAGATAACATCCGAAGCCTGGCAACATAATCTCTCACAGATTCTTTTTCAGATTTCCTGCAACTGTTGAATCGGAACCGTGCCACAATACTAGAGGGCTTCGGATCGTAGTGGTTCTGAAGCTTTTCTATCAACTCTAGAAGAGCAATTTCCTTGGGCTTGCGAGGACTGCACAAAGATCGTAGGGTGCTGTACGTAGCTTCCCCCACAAATGAGAGGAACATGACCCTCATGACTTCCGCATCTTCAATCTTGTTGGCCAGAAAATACTGTTCTAGCCTCTCGCAAGTATTCGCCCAAACAGACTTGTTGCTCTCGTCAAACTCACTAAGGTGGCCAAAGTGCGGCATCACGACACTGGGTTCGTAAAATCCTCGTCGCCAGTGTGGTGTCCCAGCGTAGTAGAGTCCAGAGAGACAGGGTAGGAATAAGCTCAGGCCAGGTTCAGTTGTATTGGTGTATATACAGTGGTGGCTCGGTACCGACTGGTGCCGAGTCCATGATAGATCCATCTTAACAGTGTGTATTAACTTCGCGGCGCCAATAGTGAAACTCCAAACCAGCAACGTGAAGCGCCAACAATCTATCACCAGCAGTTACTACATCTACATGTTACTACATGTTACTACATCAGCATGCTGCATGCACACCTGGCAAACATCGCAGAACCAGGCACATATGCATAAAGCTTCTTAGCAACTCTTAGCAACTCCTAAGTTTAAGAGTTCTTAGGAATTAGCTCGGGTGTTGCTGTGACTTGCTAGGTAGACTCATAGCAACTCATAGCAACTCCTACCTAGCAACTCACAGCAACACCCGAGCTAATTCCTAGGAACTCTTAAACTTAGGAGTTGCTAAGAAGCTTTATGCATACCTGTCCAGGCACATACGAGGATACCCTTAACAAGACACTAAAATTAAATAACTTACCAGAAATCTAAATACCTGAAATTCCAAATAGCAAAATCATCTTAGATATGGCTACCAATATACAAGAAGAAACAGACACTATAGGGATGGAACATACTGAAACACCACAAGAAAATGCCGAATAAGACACAACCAACATACACATGTCAGGAGTCTCGCTGAGGATGTCGAGGGTCATTTGAACGCTAATGACCTCCGACCCGCCTACCGAGCCCTGAAGAAGCTCCGTTCCAAGTCTCCTTCTCGGGCGAGTGCTATTCGAACAGCAGATGGGCGCCTCGTGTCGGACATGGATGGGCAGATGGCTCGTTGGGCTGAGTACTTTGGGCAGTTGTTCACGGTGGACCCTCCAACTGAGCAGCTTCACACCACTGGGTTACAGGCAGTGGATGCCGATCCTCCCATTGACGAAACCGCACCCTCTCTTGACGAAGTCAGAGAGGCTGTAGCAAAGTTGAAGGGTGGAAAGGCAGCTGGTGTTTGTAATATCAGTGCGGAGCTCCTCAAAGCTGGGGGTGAGGCCATGATCCGCGGGTTGCATGCTGTCCTGACTGCCGTGTGGCAATCAGGTACCATTCCTCCTGACTGGAAAGGGGGGCTGGTCGTCCCTATCTGGAAAGGGAAAGGGGACCGTCAGGACTGCAACAATTACCGCGGTATTACACTGCTCAGCGTACCAGGCAAGGTGCTTGCCCATCTATTGCTGACACGAATTCGCAGTCATCTGGTGAAGCATCAGAGACCTCAGCAGTCTGGGTTCACGCCTGGTAAGTCAACAACGGACCGTATCCTAGCGCTTCGTGTCCTGGTGGAACGCCGACGTGAGTTTCGACAGGGGATGCTTGCAGCCTATGTTGATCTCAAGAAGGCGTTTGACTCGGTGCATCGTGAGTCACTCTGGGATCTTCTGCGACTTCGAGTGATTCCTGCAAGGACTATTGGTTTGATAACTGGTCTGTATTCTGGGACTGAGAGTGCTGTGAAGTGTGGGGCAGGTGTATCCGGCTTCTTTCCTGTGAATACAGGAGTGAGGCAAGGGTGCGTCCTTGCCCCATCACTTTTCAACGCTTGTATGGACTGGGTATTGGACAGGGTTGTAGATCAAAGTGATTGTGGAGCATCCGTCGGCAACACCAAGATCACTGATCTTGTTTTTGCCGATGATGCAGTAATCTTTGCTGAGTCGCTGGAGGTCCTGGTGATGGCTCTCGAGGCGCTGCACGAGGAGGCAAAGCCTTTGGGACTTGAGGTCTCCTGGCTCAAGACCAAGGTCCAGGTGTTTGGAGACTTACTAGATGAAGCAGTACAGTCTGTTCATGCGTGTGGCGAGGACATTGAGATCTTGGAAAGTTTTACATTACCTTGGGTTAGCGGGGAGCCACATATGACGGCGGGTACGCAATGAAGTCTTACGACGTTGGCATGCCACGGTTATGT
>JACEEZ010019099.1:2500-39390 GCA_016584305.1 Chionoecetes opilio | reverse complement strand
GCACGCATCAATAAAACTAACACCTAAACCCAATAAAGCAGGCACAAACCCAATCAACTATAGACCCATATCTTTACTAGAGGTTCCATGAAAAAAAATTCGAAAAATTAATAAAACCACAGACTAAAAAATTATTTGGAAATAAACAATAAATTACCCGACACTCAACACGGATTCAGAAACTCAAGGGGCACTGACTCTGCCATTGTCATAACACTTGAGAAAATAGCACACTCCTTAGCAAGAAAAAATCAATGTTACATAGTACTTCGTGACTTATCTAAAGCATTCGATAAGGTATGGCATGAAGGCCTGAAGTACGAAATTTTATCACTAAATATGCCTGACATCATTTCGAGACTATTATGTACATTCCTTGATAGAAGAACAGCAAATATCACAATGAATGGGTACCAAGGACTACATTTTGAAATAAGGACCGGTGTTCCGCAAGGAAGTGCGCTCTCTCCAACACTCTACACAATATTCACATCAGATATCCCCACATCTTCATATGGATGCCTTAACATCATGTATGCCGATGATATAACACAAATCATCACACATCAAAGCAAGTCGAAAAGAATGATGGCGAAGAAAGTAGAAACTGAAATAACTAGGGGGGGGGGGGGGGGCACTCAGTAGAGCGCATACCTCCGCCCGAATATTTCATCAATTATATATATATATATATATATATATATATATATATATATATATATATATATATATATATATATATAATAATATAAGCGAAAGTGTGTCTGTCTGTCTGTCTGTCTGTCTGTGTGTGTGTGTGGTATAGGTTCCGCCCCCCGTGGCGCAAACACCTCATATGGCACATTTTTGGAATCAGGTTGACTAGGGGAAGGTCATAAGCCCACTTATGAGATGATCCGATCACTTTTTTTTTTTCTTTTTTTTGCAGCCTATTAGCTAGAATTGTGAAAACAAAAGTGGGTTGCGAGAATTGAGGAAGCCTTGATGTAGGGTGATGGGTAATGGGTGAGTGAATGGGTGGGGTAATGGGTGTGGGGTGAGTGAATGGGTGGGGGGTGATGGGTTGGGGGTGATGGGTGATGGGTGAGGGAATAGGTGGGGGGTGATGGGTAATGGGTGAGTGAATGGGTGTGTGGTGATGGGTAATGGGTGAGTGAATGGGTGGGGGGTAATGGGTAATGGGTGAGTGAATGGGTGTGTGGTGATGGGTAATGGGTGAGTGAATGGGTGGGGGGTGATGGGTAATGGGTGAGTGAATGGGTGTGTGGTGATGGGTAATGGGTGAGTGAATGGGTGGGGGGTGAGTGAATGGGTGGGGGGTGATGGGTAATGGGTGAGTGAATGGGTGGGGGGTGATGGGTAATGGGTGAGTGAATGGGTGTGTGGTGATGGGTAATGGGGTGAGTGAATGGGTGAGTGAATGGGTGGGGGGTGATGGGTAATAGGTGAGTGAATGGGTGTGTGGTGATGGGTAATAGGTGAGTGAATGGGTGGGGGGTGATGGGTAATGGGTGAGTGAATGGGTGGGGGGTGATGGGTAATGGGTGAGTGAATGGGTGTGTGGTGATGGGTAATGGGTGGGTGAATGGGTGGGGGGTGATGGGTAATGGGTGAGTGAATGGGTGGGGGGTGATGGGTAATGGGTGGAGTGAATGGGTGAGGGGTGATGGGTAATGGGTGAGTGAATGGGTGGGGGGTGATGGGTAATGGGTGAGTGAATGGGTGTGTGGTGATGGGTAATGGGTGAGTGAATGGGTGGGGGGTGAATGAATGGGTGGGGGGTGATGGGTAATGGGTGTGTGGTGATGGGTAATGGGTGAGTGAATGGGTGGGGGTGATGGGTAATGGGTGAGTGAATGGGTGTGTGGTGATGGGTAATGGGTGAGTGAATGGGTGGGGGGTGATGGGTAATGGGTGAGTGAATGGGTGGGGGGTGATGGGTAATGGGTGAGTGAATGGGTGTGGTGATGGGTAATGGTTGAGTGAATGGGTGGGGGGTGATGGGTAATGGGTGAGTGAATGGGTGTGTGGTGATGGGTAATGGGTGAGTGAATGGGTGGGGGGTGATGGGTAATGGGTGAGTGAATGGGTGGGGGGTGATGGGTAATGGGTGTGTGGTGATGGGTAATGGGTGAGTGAATGGGTGGGGGGTGATGGGTAATGGGTTAGTGAATGGGTGGGGGGTGATGGGTAATGGGTGAGTGAATGGGTGTGTGGTGATGGGTAATGGGTGAGTGAATGGGTGAGTGAATGGGTGGGGGGTGATGGGTAATAGGTGAGTGAATGGGTGGGGGGTGATGGGTAATGGGTGAATGAATGGGTGGGGGGAATACATACATTTCTACATCCATGATTTCAGGAAAGTTAGAAGGGGCTATCTGGAGAGTCCATGTTTGGTGGGCCGAAGGCCCACCAAACACAGGTGGTGGGCCGAAGGCCCAGCAATAGCCCTCCGCAGGAGCTAGCCAAAAAGTCCGCCCGGAGGGCGGCTTTGCGGCTATCTATAATAATATAAGCGAAAGTGTGTCTGTCTGTCTGTCTGTCTGTGTGTGTGTGTGGTATAGGTTCCGCCCCCCGTGGCGCAAACACCTCATATGGCACATTTTTGGAATCAGGTTGACCAGGGGAAGGTCATAAGCCCACTTATGAGATGATCCGATCACTCTTTTTTTTTTCTTTTTTTTTTTTAGCAGCCTATTAGCGAGAATTGTGAAAACAAAAGTAGGTTGCGAGAATTGAGGAAGCCTTGATGTAGGGTGATGGGTAATGGGTGAGTGAATGGGTGGGGTGATGGGTAATGGTGTGGGGTGATGGGTAGTGAATGGGTGGGGGTGATGGGTTGGGTGATGGGTGATGGGTGAGGGAATAGGTGGGGGGTGATGGGTAAAGGGTGAGTGAATGGGTGGGGGGTGATGGGTAATGGGTGATGAATGGGTGGGGGGTGATGGGTAATGGGTGAGTGAATGGGTGGGGGGTGATGGGTAATGGGTGAGTGAATGGGTGGGGGGTGATGGGTAAAATGGGTGAATGAAATGGGTGGGGGGAATACATACATTTCTACATCCATGATTTCAGGAAAGTTAGAAGGGGCTATCTGGAGAGTCCATGTTTGGTGGGCCGAAGGCCCACCAAACACAGGTGGTGGGCCGAAGGCCCAACAATAGCCCTCCGCAGGAGCTAGCCAAAAAGTCCGCCCGGAGGGCGGCTTTGCGGCTAGTATATATTATATATATATATATATAAAATATATATATATATATATATATATATATATATATATATATATATGCATGCATTATGCACTCAGTATGAGCGCATACCTCCGGCCGAATATTTATTTCATCAATTGGTTGCCATGGCAACAGTTGTCAATAGATTTCATCCAAAATTAAATCAGTTCTTCCTTATACCAAATAGACTTGGTATACCGAGTTTGGTCCAAATCTATTCGTAACTTTTCGAGAAATCCTGTACACTAACAGACAGACAGACAGACAGATCGGGGTGAAAACATAACCCCTGCAACTTCGTTGGCGGAGGTAACAACACTAAACAATTATGAGAAAAAATAGAAAATTCAAACAAACACCACTAAATTTAAGATCATTCCTTTAACAGCTAGGAAAACACATCCGGTCTCAATAGCAGGAAACATCATTCCCTGCTCTAGGCAGGGAGAGATTTTAGGATTAAAGATAAACACAAGAGGAATTCTTCCACATGTCAAACACACCACCAATAAAGCAAACCAAGCATTGAACATGATCAAAAGATTTCATAGCCTTCCAAAAGATGTAAAAGTACATCTAGTTGAGGCCTTAATAATACCAATACTAGAATATCCATCGTACCCATTGCTCACATTATCAAGAACGAACTTGCGCAAACTTCAAATAATTCAAAACAAGGCTCTTCGCTTTGCTCTAGAAGAAAAATACCCATACAATAATACTACTGAACAAATGCATAACCTTGCTAAATTAAAACCAATAAATATCAGACTTTTTGAAAAGGCAATAAGAATAAGAGACAGATTAACAAACATAATCATAGATAAACACTACCTAGAAATAATAGGAGAAAGAGACAATAAAGAGCATGGAGGGTTTCAGAAACCTTGGAAAAAGCTAAATAGAGGAGAACCGTATCCAATCTTCACTGCAAATTAATTACTGAAAAAAAAGAGAAAAAAATCATAAATCATAATTGTTCTCTATGTATACATGTGTGTATGAATGGCTGGATGCATGTATGTATAAGTATATATTAAATGTATAAAAAAAAAATATAATAATAATAATAATAATAGTATTAATGTGGGTATGTGTATTTATTTAAGGACAGTTGGTTTGGTAAATTTATAAATTTATTCATCAAATACAAAGTTACAAACGTTTACTTAAAAAAAAAAAATAATAATAATAATAATAATAAATAAATTATATATTCAATGCCTTCCAAATATAACAACAACAAATGTGGTAGAAGTGCGTGGCAAATCACTAATCTAATATAAAGCAAGGTGGATCGCCCACAATCTATTTGCTCTTATACTGTATTTCATTTTCTCTTGCTTTACATTTCTTCAACTCAATTCTTCTTTCCCCCCCCTGTCTATCCCCCCAAACCGCTAAACCACTAGTAGTCCGGTGGCAGAACCCCATTTTCAGGGTGAACCTTGCACTGAGAGAGGGTAATAATTTTATTGCATTTTTCGATAGAACTTGGTGTCTAATTCAATTTATGGGTGGGTGTGAGCTTCACACCCGCTTGCCATTTTCAGAAAACAAGATGGCCGCCAAAAAGGGTCGATTAACAAAACCCTTCATAATTTCTGTTCTGAGCTCACAAATATGTTGTTTTTATAGTCTATAGATATGTTTTCGGGTGCACAGAATCCGATTCTGGCATTGTTTTAATGGTTTCAAGTCATCTTAATGAATATATAACAAGATGTTTGGGCAAAATTACACACAAAAAGCTATTTTTTCTGCATTTTTTATGATAACATCTTGATGCATGCTAAGTTAATCACGTTTTGTTGATGAGAAATATTAATTTACTGTTTCTTTTTCAGGTAGCTGTGATAAGTGACACCATAGATGGAGGGAGAAACATGTTTCTTCAGAGATGTCTACAAATGTGGTGAGGGAAAGCTCATCAGGTCTTCAATCAGTCTCTTCAGCAAGCCTTCTTCGTGGTGATGGATTGTCAGTACATCTAGCTGATCTCTGTGATGATGCTTCCATAACATGTCATAAAAACTGCATTTCACGTTATGTGTCACCCTCCAACTTAGCGTCTGTTCAAAAACGTGAATGTACGACTGCTAGTGTTTCCAACACCAAAACAAAACGATTGAGGTCTGGAGGAGGTGGTGTTGTCTTTGATTTCAAGAAACACTGTTTATTCTGTTGTAATGTCACACCATGTTCTGTGGAGCGAACTGGAAAACTTCCCTTGAAGTATAGAAGAGCAGCTTCATTGGTTAGAACTGATAAATTGGCAAATGGACAAGACTACAAGCAGAAACTCCTTGATATCTGTACAGAGCGTGGCGATCAGTTAGGTCATGTAATTCGTGATCGTATCTTGGGTGCAGGTTTGTCTGACCTTCATGCTCTTGATGCAAGATATCACCAAAAATACTGTAAGCGATTCCACAATATCTCACAATCCAATGGTGAAAGCTCTAGTAGTAGCTCTAATACTGCTGACCAGCAAGCTCTTGTAGACACACTTGAAGTCATTGGTGACAACAAAACAAAAATTTGGACATCGACTGAAGTGGAAGATGTATATTCTGACAACGGAGGCAGTGAGCATTCGAGGCGGACCTTGGTGAAGAAAGTCAGTGAACACTTTGGTGATGAGATCATAGCACTCCAATCACCTGGCATCGCAGCCTTAATGGTCTTTCGAGAGCATGCACCCAATAATATGAAGCTTGTAGATGATGAGACAGATGATTTGGAACTGTGCTTACAAAAGGTAGCAAAGCAGGTAGTGAAAGAGAGCAAAGACAAGAAGAACAATCTCACCGCATACACCAAGCATATCGACAAGGAGACTGCATCAGCCTGCATTAGCGAAACATTGCTTGAATTTCTGACCACGATTAGCCCCAAGTTTGCCGACCAGTCCCTACAATCTCTTATGATTGGCAGTATCATCGCTTCAGTCGTGACCCACCAACCAACCCCTCTTCAAATAGCAATTGGAGTCCTGATGAGTGATCACAAAGGCCTGATCGAAGCACTCTCCAAGTACAATGTCACATGCTCATATGATGAGCCACGGAGGTTCCGTCGCTCAGCAGCAGTACAAGCAGCAAGAGCAAACTTACTTCCTGGCATGTCAGACTGTTCCCTTGGGGGGCTGGTTCAGATCATCATTGACAATTTTGACACAGAGATCAGTTCCCAAAACTGTCGCCTCCAGTGTCATTACATGGCAATGCTCGCTACTCAGTATCAAGCCCACATTAACCACCTCGACGGACTGGATCCCAACTCTACCATTCCTCGCCTTACAAAACAAGAAATGAAGCATCCCATCACCTGTGAGACACCAATCACCGTGTACAAAGGTTCAAAGAAGGTCAACATGCCACTAGCTGCAACAAACAGGTTTGAGATGACAGAGGAGCACATTGCATCACAGGCGGTGTCACTGGCGAGAGCACGCGATATTGACTACTCATTTCTCAAGGATATTCTCTTCAAAGAGGGTACTCCAGAATACAATGGTTACAACACTCAGATTTGTCGTGAGACAGGCATGAGGCCAGCACCAAAAACAGTCGTATCATATCTGCCACTTCTAAACATGAAGCCCACAGATCGAACAACAGTCCTCACCTCCATCACCAGAGGATTTGAAGTGACCCAAAATTCAAATCAAGACATCTTGGTGATAACAGCAGATGCAGCAATCTACAAGATCATTGTTGACATTTCATTCCAACAACCTGACCTGCTGGATAATATGGTTGCACTGCTAGGAGGAATGCATCTGCTGATGGACTTTGTGGCATGCATTGGAACGTTGACAGCCGATTGCGGCCTAAAAGAAGTCTTGAGTACAACATTTGGCTCAGTTGACAAAATGTTGTCCGGGAAGAAGTTCCCTCAGAATGTGCGCGCCCTTCGCCTTCTAGTAGAAGAAATTCTTCGGTCAGTCCTCGAGAGCGGGAACATCACCAGCATGGAAGACTTAGAAGAAGAACTCAAGAAGCGCTCCTCACAGAGTCGCACCACTAAGATGTGGGTCGAAGTAGTCATCCGTCCAGTCCTCATCATCATGCTGTACTGTCGAGCATCACATGAGTGACTGGCTCCTTCATCTAAAGGCAGATTAAGATAAGATTTTCATCCTATCTAGACACCTTGCAAGTACCAACTACAAGGTTATTGACTATACAAAGCGCCGCCACGTCAGCACGAACTAGGCGGACTCGAACCGCTGACCGAATGCACAGGGACGCTGCACATTGCGAACTCACGTCTCTACCAACCTTGCCACCCTGACGGGCACATCTAAAGGCAACTGAGATGATGCTGCCATACATGTTTGCTGCTCACAAGTACAACTACAGCCGCTATGGACTCTACTATGTGCGGTCAATGACAAGGATTCAGCCAGATATCCTCGCAAAGTTCTATAAAGGACAGCAAAGTCTACGTCACACAGCAGGCCTCTGGAATGGTGAGTGGTCGGACATGTTCATTGAGACTACCTGGATGAGGAAAGGTCATGGTCCAGGGGGTATTATTGGCAACACAGAAAACCCCCAAACGATGGCCACATGGGTCTACAGCATGGATGTTGTCATGACCCTGACAGGAGATCTCAAGAGGATGGGAGACCATGATAATGAGAAGATGAAAGAAAAACATAAAGAAGAATTTCCAAGCCGAATTAGACATGATGGAGATGACAGACAGGCTATCCGACAGGCTCTTGCCTCTTTCATTGATCCTCTCGACCCAGAATCACATGGAGGTGGGTTACTTCTGAACATCGTCAGTGGCAAGATGGCCAGCCCCGAAGTCAACGTTGACAACTTGGTTGACTTAGGAACAACTATGATGACAGACTTCGAGATCATGTGGCCTGAGGGATTTCACACAACTATCTCAAAATGTGTTATCACATTTGAAGAGAAGAAGAAACGTGTGAAAGTTGCTGGACATGATGTCATGGACCCAGAGGCGATCTACAATCGAGTGATTGGTTTACTAGTCAGTCAGCGGGATTTGGACCTTCAAGGTGTATTTGCAACTGAGCTGACAGCATACCCACCATCAATGTTTGCTCCAGATGGCACCATGCGTATTGCCACAGGTAAAGCCACACTAAAGAAAAACCTTCAAGTCGAGATATCTCAGAGGAATGCCTTGACCCCAACTGCAATTGTGGTGGACGTATCTGCTCTGCTCTGGACTCTTGAATGGCCAGTCCAAGGCACTGTAGAAACTTTCATCACTACCTTCAAGCTCTGGCTCTCTGAAAGACTTACGGAGTCTGATGTTTATCTCTGCTTTGATAGATACCATGACTACTCCATTAAGAGCAGCACAAGGAATTCAAGAAGCATGACAGCACGAGTATATAACCTCACCCTGCAGACTCGACTTCCATCTCGAGATGCAATTCTGAAGAACTACAAGAACAAGGTCCAGCTCAACAAGCTTCTTTGCCAGCATATCCTGACTGATGACACATTCCTCGAGGCGGTCACAGACTCCCATGTCCTCATTGTCACAGGCGAAGAATCCATCCCCACACAGGTGCATAAGGGGCAGAAATCATTGTGTAGGGATCTTGCCTCAACATTTGAAGAAGCTGACAACATCATTGCTCAACAAGTTGTGGCAATTGGGACCAATCCGGATGCACGTGTGCTTGCATTAGCAGATGACACCGACGTGTTTGTGTTGCTGTTGTTCTTTTATGGAAACTCTTCTCTCCAGTCCGCCATCTACATGCAGTCACCAGTTTATGGCCGTTGTTGCATTGACATTAAGGCCACGTATATGAAGCACAGCACCATTGTGCCAGACCTACTTGCTATTCATGCTATTTCAGGATGTGACTCTGTAGCTGCGACATATGGTATTGGTAAAGCTACTGCTTTAACTGTTGCATCAAAAAGATACAGGCTGGATCTACTTGGAGATGTGGCGGCTAAGGTAACACAGGTGACAGAACAAGCAAAGGAGTTCATGGTTGCGTGTTATGGTGTAAAAAAATGCTCATCTATGACAGAGTGCAGACAGCATGTGTGGGCTCAGAAGACTGGTAAGACTTCCTCCGCCCCAAAACTATGCAGTCTACCACCGACAACAGAAGCATTCCATGAGAATCTTCTACGAGCTCACCTCCAAGTGGCAACCTGGCGAGCGGCTTTAAGCGGAGATCCCCCAGCAATGGATCCAGTACATTTTGGCTGGGAAACTGATCATGTCAACAAGTGCCTCATTCCACGGAACATGTGCCAGGGGACAGCTTATGCACCTGAGAACGTCCTGAAACTTGTACGCTGTAGCTGTGATTCAGAGAAGGCATGCCGAGGGGGCAAATGTGGTTGTATGAGCCGTCAGCTGCCATGCACCGTCTTTTGCGCTTGTGGTGCTGCTAGTGGTGTGTGCCACAACCCATTCAACTTGAAAGATGATGGAGAAGACAATATGGAGGAAGAATGTTAGGATAATAATTGTACTTTGTGATGTAGTACGAGTTAAGCCAACGGAAAACGGCTATAACACAGTATTTTTAAGTAAATGTATGTCTAGTATTCACATGTCTTTATTGTGTAAGGAATTGAGATTTCCAATTATCATGTTTGCTTTGGATTCTAATGTTTCTCATCCAGAAACTATCAAGTGAAAATGCATCAAGAATTTATCCTAATTAAATGCAGAAAAACTGCTTTTTTGTGTAATTTTGCCCACCATCTTGGTATATATTCATTAGGATGACTTGAAACCATTAAAACAATGCCAGAATCGGATTCTGTGCACCCGAAAACATACTTATAGACTATAAAAACAACATATTTATGAGCTCAGAACAGAAATTATGAAGGGTTTTGTTAATTGACCATTTTTGGCGGCCATCTTGTTTTCTGAAATTGGCAAGCGGGTGTGAAGTTCACACCCACCCAGAAATTGAATTAGACACCAAGTTCTATCGAAAAATGCAATAAAAAGATTACCCTCTCTCAGTGCAAGGTTCCATGGCCCTGCCACCGGGCTATAGGTTCATAAAGGGTTAAAACCAGTCTGCTGGCCCATTCACTTGCTGAATATGACCAAAGAATATTCACTTCAACTCTACGCCATTTAAAACTTTGCGAGTCAACATTTACCATGAAACATATCAATAGAAGCGCAATTTTATTAGCTTTCCATTGATATTTTTCGTTTTCTGATAAATGAATGCATAAATGAATTAGCACCATGCATAAATTAGCGCTAACTAAATAAATAAAATCATCAATCGGGAACTGCACCAGAGAGGAGCTGCAGGAGGACTTCGAGAGGCAAGTGTGCGACCACTGCGAAAAGCACACCCGTCGCCCACTGGTGCACTACCTCCTGTCCTGCCCCGTCACCGCCCCCCTGAGGCCCGGCCCGGCCCCCGCCGCCCAGCCTGCAGGTGGGGGGCTGCTGAGTGGGCGTGAAGGCAGGGCCGCCCTCATGGTCCGCCACACCCCGAGAGACGTGATGTTGGGGGTGCTGCGAGCAACGCCCCCTCCCCGCTGACACATCACGTACCCACATAGTCCATGGGCCAACCTGGTCGGTTGGTACCATCTAGAGGTACTAAAAATCCCTTTAATCTATCATCCAGAATGGTGAACCATTACCAAAAATGCTTGCTGGACATTCCAATGGGGTAGCTTTTGTCCTGTACAGTGATTTTAAGTTTATATGTTCATTGTACCATAAAAAGTGCGAAATTGATTATGTAAATCATTTAACTGATACATGTGAACAAGTTATTGTGATGAGGTAAGTAAATACTTTCAATCAGAGAATATAATATTATTTTTCTCTAATTTCAGAGATCTGATTAAGAAATATGGCTTCTGATGAGGATTACGATCCACTCTTGGGACCATCGGAAAAACGTAATAAAACGGAGACTGCCCTCTGCATACTGTGTAACAAACAGGTACCACTCAATAACTTAACCAGACCAAAGAACCTTGAGTCATGGAAGACACTTGTTAATGCAGCTAAAATTAGAAGATATGGTCCAATACTTGAACTTGATACACAATCTGAGGAGATGCCAGACATATATTATGAAACATCATGTCGAAATGGATTCACACACAGGAAATCTTTGAGCAAACTAGAAACTAAAACTCACCTTCCTGAGCAATTGAACACTGAACAGAAATTAACTCAGCGAGAGGCTGGAAGTAGCAAGTCACGCACATATCCTGCAAAATGTATATTTTGTGACAAGGACTCAAAATATGCAAAAAGGAGCCATAGTCGTGAAAAATTGACTCAATCAGTTGAGTTACGAGCAGACAAAACTATACGAGAAGCTGCCTGCAGATACTTGACTCAAGAACGGTCTGAAGGTCAGAGAAGTATTGATCAACATGTCCTGGCCATGACATCACGTGAGATAGTGGCTGCTGAAGCACACTACCATAAATCTTGCTATCTTGAATACACACGACAAAGACCTCAACAAATGGCTGGGAACAAAGACAACGAGGAAGATGAAGCATATACAGCATCTGAATCATATGCTTACCAGCAACTTTTTTATCATATCAGACAGGAGTTAATTGCGAAGCCCCATATATCACAGATGACTGACTTAACAAAAAAAGTTGGTATCATATATGAATGCTGAAGGAGTGACAAACATCAAGATGCATACCAAGAAACACATACGACGCAAACTTGAAGCAGAATTTGGACCATGTCTCAACATCTTTCATGGTAACAACAGACTGCTGATCAGCCCTGACAATCTGACCTTTGAGCAACTAGCCAGAGATTACATGGCAGTGAAGGAAAAACTTGAGCTGTATTCATCTGATGAGCAGAGCATGGAACATTCATTGTCAAAAATGGCAATACATCTGCGAAAACTCATAAAAACTGAACGGTATGAGCAGCCATGGCCGCCACATCCTGATGAGCTCAATGAACAATATGTAAACATACCAAAGCCCTTAAAGTAATCGTCCAGACCCATTTTTTCTTTGCATAATTATGTTGAATGTTCATTCAAAATACCTAATCCACAAAAAATTATTCATTTTCACGCCTTATTTCCCTAAAAACATGACTTTTGTAAAAAGCGCGGGAAAAACAACAGCCACATTCCAGCCGTGGCGCGAAACTTGCTGGCGACGACACAAGAGGTAAGCCTCCCAGCCCCGCCCGACACAGACACACGGAGACTCTGAGAAAAATGTAGTACTTGGGAAATTTTGGGTGCTTCTGGTATATTTTTTGTGCGACACGGCACATACTTGCATCCTGCATGGGCACGGCAAGAAAGCCGTGCCATTCCCGAGAGCTTAGCACCCATTCACAACCCACACGGCGACGATATATGTGTGCAGACCTTTGGAGCGACGGGGAGCGGCTGGTAGTAGCCAGGGTACTGCAGCCCTCTCATCTCGGTGGCCTTGCTACTACCCGCCGCTCCCCGCCGCTTGCCGCCGCTGCACACATCTGCACACATATACCGTCGCCCCACAGTTTGCAGATGGGTGCTAAGCTCTCGGTAAAGGCACAGCCCCCACGCTGCACCCACACAGGATGCAAGTACATGCCACATCGCACAAAAAATATATCAGAAACACCCAAAATTCCCCAAGTACTAAGTTTTTCTCAGAGTCTCCGCGCATATGTATCAGGCGGTACTGGGAGGCTCCCTGTTGTGACGTCGCCGACCCATGGTGCGTCGTCTGCTGATAAACAGTTAGTGTTTTGAGAGCACGGGGAATTTACAGATTTTGAATGCGGATCATTTAAAAACGGGTGACTGGATGCAAAATGTGACAACATATTGTTGATATACTCGATCATGGCTATATTTTGACTGTATTAAATCAGGAATGATGAAATGGTCTGGACGATTACTTTAAAGTTGTTCATGACTACTCTTCTCACTGGAAATAGAGACTTTGAAACTACTCCAACAGCTCGTGTAAAAAAAGTGGTCTGGTCACTTTGTCAAGATCTCATATATGGAGTGACATTGGGTCAAATGAAAAGTTCAAAGCAGATTTTGTTGGCATGGGCTGTGAAAACCCTCACTGGAGATGTAGAGCTTATAAAAATCTTAAATCGTTTGGGCCATGGCATATCATATTCAAAGCTTGAAGAAATAGATACAGCACTGTGTCTGCAGAAATTGGAACAACAAGCTGGTCTTGGTGTTTTGTTACCAACACAAACACATGTTGGTGTTCCAGCAGTACTGGCATATGACAATATAGACAGACAAGAGGAAACTAAGTGGTGCTGGGACATCTCATCGTGTGAATGGAATAATCATTCAGCCACAGGTTTCTATTGCCCTTCCACCACCTCATCGTACAGCTGTGCAGAAAGATAAGAAAAGATCACTCCCTACAATAGAACCTGTACTGCCTCACTATGATTGCAGTGAGAGGAAATGTCCACCTCCAATAGCCCCACTTCATCCTGCAGATGCACAGACAGAAGCTACGCTAGTGAACTCTCATGCACAGAAGAGTGTAAGCTGCAAACATGCACAAACATGAAAGACAGTGATGCTGCCACTATTGATTCAGATGATGAGGATGATGACGATGATATTGTCTAATACATGATGTTATATGATTTTACCCATGATGTAATGTACATGTTATTTTTAAATTGTTATCTTGATGAAAGACTTCTGCCTTATTTACAATCTAATTAAACAGAAATTTATACAATATGCACAAGTTTGTTCTAGCTTGGTGATGGTTAAGGCATTGTTCTCAACAATATGATAAAAAAGATATTACACTGCTGCGTTTGGATCACTCATTTTGTCCATAATTAGGTTGAAACATACGCTCACCCACACTCCTAACTTCTACATCCTGGATCCATCTTTGAATAGTCTGCATATCTATATTTGTTGTTATAAGCACACATAATATGACAGTGTACATGGACTAAATAATAACAAAGGGTATAATTCAGATACCATTCCACAATATGCTACAAAATACAATACCTGTATTTTCTTTAAACTGCTTTTATATATATATGTTTTTAAAGGTTCCTTACTGGTAAAGTATTCAGTATCACAGCTATTTACTATGTAATTGCCTCATTTAAAAATATATAAACATGTTAAAGTCGTTATAGATAAAATATTACTACAACCTGCATGATACTTTAAATGTCGAAATAAAAATGTTCGAGAAAATACTGCACAGTAGCATAGGAATCACTGACCTATTGTATCAATATAGGACAAATATTCAACTTGGCATAACATACATTATATTGTAGATATTATGTGGCTGACAACAATGATATAAATGTATATTCCTCTGCCTTCTGTATAATAATTAATATCATATATGGAGGTATTGCTGTTCTGTAAGTAATTTTAAAAAAAAAAGCCAAAAATGACGCATTTTCACTGCGGGGTAGTCATCTTTGAAAGCAAATTACACATATAAAGCTACAAGATACAGGTGTCCAGCAAACAGTTATGGAAAGTAGACATAATAAGCTTTCATAATATACCATTTTTGTTTAGTACCTCCACATGGTACCAATCACTGAAAATCTGCTCAACAGCCCATCGCCTAACACCCCGCCGCGCCCGGCAGGGTGACCAGTGACGCAGGTGACTCACCGTCACCACGCCTCCACGCGACCCTCCCGTAGCCTGACGGGATACCCTCCTCACTGGCGGGCTGATGCCCGCTTTGTACTTCTTTGCTACTGCATATGCATTTATGTACATGCTTGTACTGTGTGTGTATGTTCTGTATGCTTAATTGTACAATAATAAACCTTTACAAATCAATCAATCGGGAAAATTACCCGATTGATGATGTTATTTATTTAGTTAACGGTAATGTATGCATGGTTCTAATTCATTTATCAGAATACTAAATATATCAATGGAAAGCTAATCAAATTGCGCTTCTATTGATATATTTTCATGGTAAATGTTGACTCGAAAGTTTTAAATGGCGAAGAGTTGAAGTGAATAATAAGTTCATGCATATTTCTTCAGTCTCGTAATGGCATTTCTTTAGCGTGTTTTACTGTTTTTTATTTAATAATATTATAGAACAAACATTTACGAAGATAACAGTATATCATATATACTGATAAACCATAGTCTATATGATTTTCATTGATAGTCATATGCAGCAAGTGAATGGGCCAGCAGACTGGTTAACTCCTGCCTCACGGCGGAGGTCGATTTCACGCGCACCACAGGGCACCCCGGAGTGAGGTATCTTCTTGTAGAATGTCTGATTATATTCATAATAATTTTTCACGATTATTTGTCAAAATAACAGTAAATGAAACATAAACTTGATAACACAAGGGTAATAATAAAAATAGTATTAAGGCCATGTCACACATACACTTTTTCCGGCATCTTTTGGTAGCAAACGCGTATCAGGCAACATTTGACGCCTGATACCGGCATCTTTTGGTAGCAAACGCGTATCAGGCAACATTTGACGCCTGATACCGGCATCTTTTGGTAGCAAACGCGTATCAGGCAACTTTTTGCACGCCTGATACCGGCATCTTTTGTAGCAACGGTATCAGGCAACATTGCGACGCCTGATACGCAATCTTTTGTAGCAAACGCGAGTCGCGCATTTCGTTTTTTTGCCACCAGTAACGCATCCTTGGTTCACATTTTGGAGCACGACGCCACGCAGACTTTTAGGACTAACATTCAGTTAAATATAGAGAATACCAATTGGTGTCAAGAATGATGTATGATCTCTATGTGATATGTTAGGAAAATAAGTTAGCTTGGAACTAGCCAGCCGCCCTCCAGGCGGACTTTTGGCTAGCTCCTGCGGAGGGCTATTGGTGGGGGCCCCAAAAAAATAAATAAAGAAACCCAAAATTCCCTCCGTACTAAGTTTTCCTCAGTTCCCCGCGCATATGTTATCAGGCGGTACTGGGAGGCTCCCTGTTGTGCGTGCCGCCCGACCCTGGTGGCTCGTCGCTGATAAACAGCAAAGTGTTTTGGAGCACGGGATATTTACAGATTTTGAATGCGGAATTCATTTAAAAACGGTTGACTGGATGCAAAATGTGACAAACATATTGTTGATATACTCGATCATCTATATTTGACTGAAATTTAAATCAGGAATGTTTGGAATGGTCTGGACGATTCTTTAAAGTTGTTTCATGCTACTCTTCTCACTGAAATGAGACTTTGAAAACTACTCCAACAGCTCGGTAAAAAAAGTGGCCCTGGCCCACTTTGTTCAAGATCTCTATATGGAGTGACATTGGGTCAACTGAAAAGTTCAAAGCAGTTTTTGTTGGCATTGGCTGTGAAAACCTCACTGAGATGTGAGCTTATAAAATCTTAAATCGTTGGGCCATGGCATACCCATATTCAAAGCTTGAAGAAATAATACAGCACTGTGTCTGCAGAAATTGAACAACAGCTGGTCTTGGTGTTTTGTTCCAACAAAAACTGTTGGTGTTCCCAGCAGTACTGGCATATGACAATATGGGACAGACAAGAGGAAACTAAGTGTGCTGGGGACATTCTTTCGTGTGAATGGAAAATCATTCAGCCACAGGTTTTCTATTGCCCTTTTTCCCCCCCTCATCGTACAGCTGTGGCAGAAAGATAGAAAAGATCACTCCCTACATAAACTTTACTGCTCACTATTTGAGTGAGAAGGAAATGTCCCCTCCAATAGCCCACTTCATCCTGCAGATCACAGACAGAAGCTACGCTATAACTCCCCATCACAGAAAGTGTAAGCTGCAAACATGCCCCAAACATGAAAGACAGTGACTGCTGCCACTATGATTCAGATGATGAGGATGAGGACGATGATATTGTCTAATACTGATGTTATATGATTTACCCATGATGTAATGTACATTATTTTTAAATTGTTATCTTGTTTGAAAGTTCTGCCTTATTTACAATCTAATTAAACAAAATTATACAATTTCCAAAAGTTGTTTTCTAGCTTGGTGATGGTTAAGGCATTGTTCTAAACAATATGATAAAAAAGATATTACACTGCTGCGTTTGGATCACTCATTTTGTCCATAATTAGGTTGAAACATACGCTCACCCACACTCCTAACTTCTACATCCTGGATCCATTTTGAATAGTTGCATATCTATATTGTTGTTATAAGACACAATAATATACAGTTACATGGACAAAAATAATAAAAAAGGGAAATAATTCAGATACCATTCCAAATATGCTACAAAATAAAATACCTTATTTTCTTTAAACTGCTTTTATATATATATTGTTTTTAAAGGTTTCCTTACTGGAAAAAGTATTCAGTACCCACAGCTATTTTACTATGTAATTGCCTCATTTAAAATATATAAACTGTTTAACGTTTATAGATAAAATATTACTACAACCTGCATGATACTTTAAATGTCCGAAAATAAAAATGTTCAGGAAAATACTGCACAGTAGCATAGGAATCACTGCCTATTTTATCATATAGACAAATATTCAACTTTGGCATAACAACATTATATTGTAGATATTATGTTGCTGACAACAATGATTAATGTATATTCCTCTGCCTTCTGTAAAATATTAATATCATATATGCAGGTTTTTGCTTTCTGTAAGTAATTTTTAAAAAAAAGCCAAAAATGACGCTTTTCACGGCGGGGTGTTCATCTTTGAAAGCAAATTACATAAAAAGCTACAGATACAGGTTGTCCAGCAAACATTTATGGAAAGTAGACTAAAAAGCTTTTCATAAATATCCATTTTGTTTTAGTACCTCCCATGGAAACAATCACTGAAAATTGCTCAACAGCCCATCGCCTAACACCCGCCCGCGCCCGCAGGGTGACCGTGCGCAGGTGACTCACCGTCACCACGCCTCCACGCGCCCTCCTACCTGACGGGTACCCTCCTCACTGGCGGCGATCCCGCTTTGTACTTCTTTGCACTGCATATGCATTTTGTACATGCTGTACTGTGTGTTATGTTCGTTTTCTAATTGTACAATAATAAACCTTTACAAACAATTTCAAATTTCGGGAAAATTACCGATTGTGATGTTATTTATTTAGTTAACGTTAATGTATGCATGGTTCAAATTTCATTTATCAAATACTAAATATATCAATGAAAGCTAATCAAATTGCCCTTCTTTGATATTTTTCATGGTAAATGTTTACTCGAAAGTTTTAAATGGCAAAGAGTTGAAGGAATAATAAGTTCATGCATTTTTTCTTCAGTCTCGTAATGCATTCTTAGCGTGTTTTACTGTTTTTTATTAATAAATTATAGAACAAACATTTACGAAGATAAAGTATATCAATTATACTGATAACCATAGTCTATATGATTTTCATTGATAGTCATAGCAGCAAGTGAAGGGGCCACAGACTGGTTAACTCCTTCCTCACGGCGGAGGTCGATTTCACGCGCCCCAAACAGGGCCACCCCGGAGGTGAGGTAATCTTCTTGTAGAATGCCCTATTATATTCATAATAATTTTTTCACCGATTATTTGTCAAAAAACAGTAAATGAAACATTAAACCTTGATAACACAAGGGTAATAATAAATGGGTTTTAAGGCCATGTCACACATACACTTTTTCCGGCATTTTTGGTAGAAACCGGTATCAGGCACATTTGACGCCTGATACCGGATTTTTTGGTAAAACTATAAAATTTATATCCCATCTTTTACAAACGCGTTCGGCAACATTTACGCCTGATACCGCATTTTTTTAGAAACGCGTATGGGCAAATTTGACGCCTGATACCGGCATCTTTTGGTAGCAAACGCTTTTTCAGGCAACTTTGACGCCTGATACCGCTCTTTTGGTAGCAAACGCGAGTCGCGATTTCGTTTTTTTTTGCACCAGTACCATCTTGTTTACATTTTGGGCAGCCGACCCCCACGCAGACTTTTCCCACTACACATTTCAGTTAAAATAGAGAAATGCCCATCTTGGTGGTCAAGAAAATGTATATCTCTATGTGATATGTTTAGGGAAATAAGTGTTTAGCTATAAGGGAAACTACCCGCAAAGCCGCCCTCCAAAGCGGACTTTTGGGCTAGCTCCTGCGGAGGCTATGTGGGCCCCGGGCCCACCACCTGTGTTTGGTGGGCCGAAGGCCCACCAAACACAGATTTCTCCAGTAGCCCCTTCAAAACTTTCTGAAATCATGGATGTAGAAATGTATGTATTAAGCCCAACCCATTCACATCACCCCAACCCATCACCAAACGCCATTACCCATCCCCCCCACCCATTCCCCCCACCCATTACCCATCACCCCCCCCATTCACTCACCCATTACCCATCATCACACACCCATTCACTCATCCATTACCCATCACCCCCATCTATTCCCTCACCCATCACCCCCCACCCATTCACTCACCCATCACCCCACACCCCATTACCCATCACCCCACCCATTCACTCACCCATTAAACCCATCACCCTACATCAGTGATTCCCAACCTTTACACCTTGGAGGAACCCCTGTAAAAATTTTTCATATGCCAAGGAACCCCTATATATAGTAAAACTAATATATTATATATTATATAATATATATATATATAATTATATGTATATTATATGTATTTTATATATATATATCTTATATATATAATTATTATATATATATATATATAATATATATATTTTATATATTATATATATATTTATATATTTATAATATGTATAATATATATTAGTTTATATTATATTATATATATATATTTTATATATATATATATATATATATATATATATTAAATAAATATATATAAAATATATATATATATTATTATATATATTATAAAATATATTTTTAATATATATATATATAATAAATATTTTATAATAAATTATATATAATTTTATATAAAAAATAAATTTTATATATTTTAATATATATATATATATATATATATATATATATAATAAATAATATAAAATATATATATATATACATATATACATTTTATATATATATACATATATATACATACAATATAATATATACATAATATATAATATATACTACATATATAATATATACATACATATATATATATTAATATATATATATATATTAATTAATATATATATATATCTATATATATATAATATATAATATATATTATAATATTTTAATATATATATATATATAAAAATATAATATATTATATATATTATATATATATATATATAATATATATATATATATATATATATTATTATATATATATCATGACCATGTGAGGGTAATTGTAGATTTCATATGAATTATATTGGGCTCAAAAACTTTTCTTAAAAAAATAATATATACCTTATTTTAAATATATGTATATATATTATATTTTAAAATATATATAAAATATATTAATATATATATATATATAAAATATATATTATATATATATATATATAATATATATAATATTATTTTTTTAAGAAAAGTTCTTGAGCAATATAATTCATATGAAATCTACAATTACATCACATGTCATGAGAGTTCACACTAATAAGTCAATAATCTTATGACTTACCTTCAGTGTGACACTTGGGCTTTTTTTCTCTTTGGGTATCTGTGAAATTCTTGGCCCGAATTTTTGACAGACACACACGCAGTTCTTCCTCGACAGACAGAAGACTATTTCTTGATTTCCCTTTTAATGACGGTCGGGCATGAGAAAACTTGTTCCAAGGTAAAGGTTGAAAACTGGAGTAAAACATCCAATGTTTTTGACTGAATGACGGGGTACTCTTGCTTTGTGAAATCCAAAACTTGTCAAGTGATACTTCATTAATTTCATTTCAAGGTTCGTCCACTGTAGTTCACTCAGTTTTTTCCTCTTTTTGCAGACTAAGTAGGTTTTCTGTACTTGGGGGAAACTCCAGTGAAGGGGTTTCTCACCCAGTCATAGGGTATCTGATGACAAGTAGGGGAAGTATTTAGGAAGTTTTTCTGACAGTGACCCCCAATGACTTGTAATTTAAAGGAATGACATTTTCATATTCCCGTCTGAGTTTGAACGTGAAGTAGGAGTGGAAACATTTCGACGTTCCTCTTGAAAGGTGCTTTTTTCCCAAACAGCGAGTTTATTCTTAAATGCAAGAAAATTTGTCTGTGGAAGTCAGAATGTTTTCCTTCGCACCCTGCATGCTGGTGCTCAAGTTATTTTTAAAAGCTGATAAATATGCTAGTTTCATTTGCCAGTTTGTAGATTCAAGACATTCCCCAGAAACTGGATTTATTATACTCTTTGCAGAAAAGCAGCAGTTCCTGTCGCAGCTCGAATACCCTTGTCAAAACTTTTTCCTCTCGAAAGCCATCGAGCCTCTGTGTGCTGGAGAAGCGTCACGTGATCTTTTGCATGTTTTCACACAACCTTGAAAATATTCGAGACTTCAGAGGGCGCTGCTTTTTAAAGTTTTACCATTTCACATTTATATCAAGGACTTGTTTTAAATCATCCCCAATAGTTTTTGAAACCAAAAACTTCTTCGGTGGAGAAAGCAGTGAGTTTTTGTTGACTTCAGGGGTTTTTTTCTTTCACGCGTGATACAAAGCCTTTGTACTGAGCCAATCATTGAGGAAGCACCATCATTTCAGATTCCAACGCATCGGTTTTTCCCTGACAAACCCAAGATCCAGGTAAGAAGAACAAGATGTTAAAAATGTCGTTTCCTTTGGTAGTTTCTGGCAGTTCTTTATGGCAAAAATAATTTTCCATTATTTCACCTTCATTTTTCAAATCGTACAAATGCCAGCAGTTGAGCTTTACCATTATAAACAGTTGTCTCATCTACTTGGAGAGCAAAGTTGTTATTTTGCAGTATTTCAGACAAATACCAGAAATATTGTTGGACAGGTCATCCACACGCCTACTAATTGTATTATCAGAAACAGGAACCTTGCTTAATTCACTTTCATTTCTCACCTAGCATTGTTCTCATAATTATTTTGCAAGCAGGCATTATTAGGCTTTCTGCAATAGTGTGACTTTTCATTTTCTTGGCAACTAGCTCAGCCATTAAATAGCTTGCTTCTTGGGCCTTATCACTGATGGTTACCTTCTTTTCAAATTTTTTTATTTGTTTCTGCTGTGAATCCAAGAGTTCGAAAATAATCCACGGTTTTATTTGACAAGTGGCTGTGATTAGTAGTTAAGTGTCGCTTTAGCTTGGCTGGGGCCATAGCTGTGTTAGCGAGCTTTTTCCCACAAACAATGCACAAAGGAATGGACAGTTTTTTTTCTCCAGTCCATGTGAAGCCAATGGCCAGATAACTGTCATTGTAAAGGCGATTTTTTTTAACATCACTCACTTTTCCTTTACTCGTACTTGGCTGTGGTATTTGTGATTCTTCGTCACTGTCCTCCTCTCCACTAACATGCTTTCTTTTCAAATATTTGAACATGCTTCAGTCTTTAAAATCCGTATCAAACTAATATTAGCTGGTGAGATTAATTAACACGTTTCACTCGGTTGCGCTGCTCAAAACTGACTGAAGGAAGATGTGTGAACGGCTGGGCTGGTTTTCGTGACCGTATGATACTCGTAAAGGGGTTGCGTCACCCCTCCTACCCAACCCCTGTTCCCCAAACTTGCGGAGTAGGAATGAAGGGCGTATCCCGCACCGGCAATAACACAATTTTTTTCTTAATTCAATGCATATTATTTGCTCTCATTACTATATAAAATTGTACTGACTGACACGTACGAGTATGTTGGTGTCTGGAAAGTGTTTTTTTACGTGGTTGTTGAGTAGGAATTATTAATTATGAATTAAGATCACTGTCATTTTGTAATAGCACATACTTATTTTACGGTTTCTCGCGGAACCCCTGGTGATGGTCGGCGGAACCCCATGGTTCCGCGGAACCCCGGTTGGGAATCATTGCCCTACATCAAGGTTTCCTCAATTCTCGCAACCCACTTTTTTTTCACAATTATCGCTAATAGGCTGCTAAAAAAAAAAGAGGAAAAAAAAGTGATCGGATCAAACTCATAAGTGGGCTTAAAACCTTCCCCTGGTCAAACCCGGTTCCAAAAATGTGTATATGATGGGATTCCGCCACGGGGGCGGAACCTATGCCACACACACACACACACACAACACACCACACACACACACACACCACCACACACAACTTTCGCTTATATTATTATAGATATAGCTGTATAATTTTGTATAGCAATAGTAATATGGTGTAGATGAGAGGGGAAAAATAAGAAGAGAGGGGGAAAATAAAGCGTTTGGTAGAGTAGTCGGTCAGCCCCGGTCCGAAATTTTGCTCACCCGGGATCAAAATTTGGGCGAGAATGCTAGAGTGTTTTTTGGAAGGTATAAATGCCTAGAGTTAGAAACATGTTTATAGCATTGTGGGGGTGGAGCTTTATATAGTTATCTCCCTTTTTTCCAAAATGGAAATTTTCAACTTTTCAAATTCAAATCAAATTTTCATTTTTTCCTTTTTCAACAGCTTTGCATAGAGTGGGTTGATCCATGACTACGACAATTGTGTCCAGAGAAGTTCTTTTCTGATTAGATCCGACTGTTTGATAATTTCATAAAATGTAGTCAACGCTGTAGCTGGTGCATTGATGGTGGGCAATTTCCCAACAACATCTTCGAGATTGATTCTTGGTCCCTTGGTTTTTATTTTTAAACCCATCCAACTTGGGATTGTCTGACAGTCGGATTTTGTTTGTCTTGCAAGGACCCGACAGATTCTTGTTACCGGCGACCTGAGCAGACTCTTGTGCTTCTAGGATGTGGCCTCTCGTTGGTTGGTAGAGGCTGTGACCCACCGTGCACAGGCTAAATAGACTTCAAGCTCTTCGGGGTTCAATGTTGACTGATCTTTGTTTCAGTTTGTCAATGCGTGGAAGTTCAGGCCTGGGTGGATAAGGTCCATAGAACTTAGTCTGGACCGCCCATTTCCGTTGACTCGATGTGATGTACCTTTTCCAGTAAGTGTCTCCTCCAGTCTGTCTATATTATCCCATGCAAGATTTGTGAAGACATGGGGCTTGATGGAGAGTGGTAGAACAGCTCTCTGGTTGAAGCCCATTGCCAACTTCTGCAGACACAGAGCGGTATCATTCTCTTTCCCGCTGGTCATAAGACACCCCATGTCCAAACTTTTTTCAGTATCCGAATGACCTCAGTGTTTCCAGTTGAGTGCTTTTAAACCGCATAAGGAAGCAGGAAATGTTTTGGTGGGTTTTTACTGCCCAGTGTACGCGTATATCATGTCCTGGCTAAATGACTCGACAAGAATAGCAGTCCTTTGGGATTTATTCGTTTGTACTAGTTGTATCTCCATGAGGAGCCCGACCAGAAAACGCTTGGGAACTCATTTGGTATGGCGATATGAGTAGCTACATCAGACGGATGATATGGCCACGGGGGTGAAAATCATGTCCTTCTTGATGGCCGTTCGGATATGTGACGAAGTCTTTATCTATGATCTTGTTGATATCTGTAGACTTTGCCTTCCAAAGCTTGAGCTTTCCCCATGTGATTTTGATTTTCCAAGACAACATCCTTTAAATGAGACACAGCATGGAACCATCAACAACTTTCCCTTGTCGTCGGAAAATATTTCTACTGGCCCTCCAAGCTCGGATTTCATTTTTCTGTGCATATTCTTCTTTTTTGAAACCTTCAGAAGATTAACTCCCCCAGACAACATTAATGATTCCAATTTTGTGGTCAAGGAGGTGACTGGTATAATCCTCTTGTTGGGGATAATATCTTCTCTGATGTATTCGAAAAGTTCTTGGAAGCTTCTCCTTCAACCTTGTGATACAGTATAAATTCATCTGTTACTTTCCCCTTCTTCATTCTCATTGCTGTCCCCTTGTTCCTAGTGTTTAAATTCCTATAGCATGAAGCGTGGTAGTGTGCCTCCCGCGGCAACAATGTCTCTACTGGTTAGTGCTATCTCCTGCCGTCTGCTTTCTGACGGCACTCTCTCTTAGTGTTTTTATCTACTCTCAGTTGTGGGAAGCTAGCGTAAGTGTTTTCACGTGTATTGGAGTTTCTTTTTGAACTTGACCTTGCTACAGAATACGCAGATCGGAGCATAAACTCTTGATTCTGTGTTTTATGTTCTGGAAAGACTTTTTTGGAGGGCAGTCACTACTACCAGATAGATCACTACTACATTCACCTGCTTTAAATTTTTAGAGTTTCCAAGTCTCTTTTCATGGTGAACATGCTTCTACATTTTCGATATAGAATATAATTGGAACTTTTTTGTCCCTGAAGCGTTTTGAAACGTCCCCAGAATGGGGACATGGTTCCTGAAATTTGGCGGCTTCAAGTAAGGTTAACCAGGAGGCAGGCTTTGAGGACTGACAAAATGTTCATCTCCGTCGGGTACTGCCTGGGGTAAAGATGCACAGTTTCTTGCGGGTGCCTGTGGCGTTTCCATGTTAACGGACATCAGGCTCCTTACGTTGAAGTTCCAAAGCTACCACGACACGGATTCTGTCCCGCGATTTTCTCTACATCTACAAGCCTTCAACATGCTGAGGAGGTAGTCGGCTGCTACTCTACCTCTACACTCCAAAAAAAACCGACTTTATCTGAACGCCGACCGGCGGGCAGGCTGGCTTCCGGCAGTGGTGGTCTCTCAGGGTCTCAACGGTAGCCAGTCGATCGTTCGGGTCCGTCTCTCGCCGATGAAATACGACACCTGTGAAAAGATTTTTTTTTTTAATTATATGTATGTATATTTATATAATTATATAATATACAGTTTGGAAAAGGGGGAAACTCCCATAAAGCTGCCACTGCCACAATGCATCACATGTTTTAAACTCTAGGCATTTATACCCTTCCCAAAAAACACTATAGCATTACTGCCCTAATTGATACCGACCAACCCCCCAGGCTGATCGCGAGAGTAGGGTAGGATAAATAAATAGGTTTTACTCTCTATAAGACAGACACGTGTATGATGGTACATGCGTGCTATTTATATTTGTTTAACCTATTATTTAGGATATACTTATAGTTCACAGTTTTTAAGTGTTGATGAGATATTTATGACGGAAATGTGATCAAAAACGAAATTTAATAGGCATTAACTAGGCGCGCGTGTTTTTTACTATAGGAAATAGGGATAATATGATGCCAAACACTGAAAATCCGGACTGCGCACGGATATCGACTTGTTGCACAAGGGCACCTAAGGTCTGAGCGCCTGTTTTCACTTCACTGTTCACTCGCGTAACCAGGAAGGATATCGAAGCAGAATTTTCGTAAGTTTCAGTTCTAATAGAAAAGTCGCTGATGGTGACGTAGTGTACATAGAGTGAAGAAGAAACTCTAGGAGATGAGTGGAGATGACAGGAGATATAGGAAGTAAAGAAAGTTGTTAAGGTTAGTGGGGTTGAGTGAGGGGTGGTCAAAGGGTGTGTGAATGAAATGAGGTGGAGGAGGGGTGTGTGGTGGGGAGGAGCGGGGGTAGTGGCCGAGGTTGAATTTCGTTGCTTCGCGAAGGAAAAAAAATCGCACGTAATTTTAGGTTATGTAACATGGTGGTGAATGTTAACTGCGTGATGTGTGTGTGTGTGTGTGTGTGCCACATCTGTGTGTGGTGTGTGAGGTGATTAAAAACCATATGAGTGAAGTTATGATGCGTCGACGGATTTCAATCGCCTTACAACCCAAATCACAAGTCACAACACCTAAAACCTCTCATTAATAACACATAATACCTCTTAACCACCACAAACACTCATAACCACTACAACACCTCATACCCACTTACAACAAATCCTAAACTAATCCATAACCCACTCACTAACAAATCATAACTACTCATGACCACTCACAACACATCATAACCCCACTCACAACAAATATAACTACTCATAACCACTCACAAACAAATCCATAACTACTCATGACCCACTCACAACAACATCATAACCCACTCACAAAACAAATCATAACTACTCCATAAAAACCAACTCACAACACATCATAACCCACACGCACAACACTCAAACTACTCATAAACCCACTCACAACAAATCATAACCCACTCACAACAAATCATAACTACTCATAACCCACTCACAAACACATCATACCCACTCACAAACAAATCATAATCTACTCATAACACTCACAACAAATCATAACTACTCAGACCCACTCACAAAACACAGCACTAACCCCACTCACAAACAATCATAACCCACTAACAAACAATCATAACTACTCATAACCCACGTCACAACAATCATAACCCCACGTTCACAACAAAATAACTACTCATAACCCACTCACAAACACATCCTAACCCTACTCACAACAAATCATAACTATCATGACCCTTCACAACACATCATAACCCACTCACAACACATCATAACCCACTAACACACAAATCATAACTACTCATAACCCAAGCACAACACATTCATAACTACTAATACCACTCACAACACCTCATAACCCACTTACAACAAATCATAACTACTCATAACCCACTCACAACAAAATCATAATACTCAGTAACCCACTCACAACACATCAGAAAACCCACTCACAAACAAATCATAACTACTCATAACACTCCAAAACAAAGGTATAACACCCACTCACAACAAATATACAACTACTCAAAACCCACCACAACACATAACCAATCATAAAATCTATAACAGTAATAGTAATAGTAATAATAAATGTATTGCCCTTTATGGTACATCTATAAATTATAAAACAAACTCTATATAGACCATGTCTATTAACGGATGGCGTCGAGCCAAGACTCTGTGACAGACGGAAATTTCTAATCTAAATTTGCCAGTACACAGGCAACATTATTTTCTAAGAAATTATTTTAAATAGATTATGCAATCAAACTTTACAACCTACAGTAAATAAGATCCAATTTGTAAAAAGCATTAGCACCAAAATCTCAAACAACATGCATTCTTACAAGCGTTAAACAATATAGAACATCCACACTGACTTGCGTATTGACACACAACTACATCGTTCGCCCTCCTCCTCCTAACATCCTGTATTCTGACAAGTAAACAAATAACCTCTTTTATTTTTTTAAATGAAATTAAATTACAGTAAAATATTAATGTTTTTACATAAGTAGGAAGGGAATTCACAGCTGAGGACCCGTCAGATACCCACTCTTGTTGTAGAGGGTGTTCGGAATGTGTGGACTCAATAGATTTATATTATTACCCCTCGGTTATGAGCACTTTCAATAAATTTGAAAAGTTTGCTACCTGTAAGCGATTCTATTTTTTAAAAAAGAAAACAATACAAAATAATTTTAATGAATTTGAAATTAATAATATTAGTGAGAAATAATTACGGTGGTAGATCAAATTTATCCATGAATAGAATAGATCTGATAATCTTTATTTTGGGCTACTAATAATTTTTTTGAAAAAGATGGCCATGTACAACCCATATGGAGACACAGTAGATCAGGGTGAGGGTAAACATACAAAGTGTAAAAATACTGGACCATACTCTCTGTTGTTGGTTGATGGCGCGACTATATATAGGATTGCCACATTATTTTTGATAGATTTGTACATACTCCTTAATATGATGCCCCTAACCAAAATTAAAATTTCATAATAATTACACCAAAAAAATTTGTATGAGACACGGTTGATTGGTTTACCTTCTAATAATATTGGGGAGCATTTTCCAATATTTGTATTGACGATTTGAAACTAATAAAATTTGGATTTTTGTAACATTGAGATTAATTTGTGGCCTGTATCCACTTATTTATCAAAACAACTCAATTTGCAATTAAGTGTAAGGAGTTCAGGTTACTATCAGCTAATAGGAGATTGTATCGTCAGCATATATAGTACATTTAAATTTTGAGCACGCATTGAATGTCATTATATAGATAACAAAAAGTATAGGCCCTAAAATAGATCCCTGAGTACACCCTAGATAAGATTTTGAAAGAGGAATAAGTGGAATTTACAAAAAAACACTGTGACCAGTTTACTAAGAAGCTGTTTAAACACTGGTGAGCACACCTCTATCCCGGTTTCTAATTTGTCGGAAGTATCTGGTGATCTAAAGAATCAAAGGTTTTGATAAAATCTATAAATATTCCTGCAAAACGTAATATTACCTCTAAGTATTGGTATACGTCAATGACAAACGTAAAATTGCTGTTTCGTAGAGCGGTTTGATCGAAGCCATGTGAGAGTCAGATAATTAAAAAAAAGGGGGGGCCGTTCCCTCCAAGTAGTTTAATAAGGCGAATAGAAGTGCTTTTCAAATAATTTGCTAAAAGAGATTGAGATGGGGACGATAGTTTTGATGTCATTCATGTTCCCTGATTTATGTCATGGTATTACCTTGGCCTTTTTAATTGATCTGGAAATGTTAAAACCCATGGGTTTTTTAAGGAAAAGATCAATGATGTGTTGTCAATGGACGATAAATAGAAGAGGCAGTGAGCTTTTAAAAAGTTGTGAATGTCGTCAAACCAGCTGCGTCAGATTAATGGCTGTTAGGTACTCTCAGTCCTCCGTTGCCTTCTACTGGAGTCACGATACATAGAAAAAGGCTGGAGGAATGCATCAATATTGTGTATGTGAAGTCGTGATCTAATGTATATTGCGTTAAGAATCTTCCGAACACAATAAGCTATCAATTAAATTTATCTGCAGTGTTATTACATGGGGGTTTTAAATTCAATTAAGTTTATTTGATGTAGTTGAACTTCTGTCAGAATTTATTAATAGATGCCAGTGTGATTTGGGGATTACCTTAATGAGTTTGCTTTAAATTGTTTCTGTTATGATGTTGGTTTTTCGCAGCCTCAAAACAGGATGTTAATTTATTTCTATAGATTCGATGGTTTCTCAAAATGTTATGCCATTGTGAGCTAATCTCTCTAACTGTGCTTTTCTTTGATGCTTTTCTTCAAGGCAGGAGTGATGTATGGTGTTTGATGACATTTAGGTTTACGCGAATTTGCTCACTGGGAAATGTTTCTGGAAATATTATTAAATATTGGAAAAAAATATTATTACGATGGCATTAGGCACACACAGATTCATACAGTGACACAATCCAGCTAGGGGCAACGCATTACTGAAGTCTCAAGCGGCAGCATTAGTTAGCCATCTTTTATGAATAAAGGTGGAGAATTTTTGTCAAATCTTGAAGCCTGAATGTGAAACTACGGAAAAATGGTCTGTGTATCATTGTGTATTAATAATGTTTGTGTTCATCTCCACCTGTGTCGACCAGATATGGTTTCAAGAGTGTGGCTGTTGTCTGTCTTGTGACTCGAGTAGGCTTAGTGGTAAGGGAATAGAGAGAAAGAGTACATTATATTAATGAATGCACAGACAGAACGTGTTAGTATGCTTCAATAAGCCAGGCTAAAATCCCTATTATCATGAATGCCATGATATTTAATGTTATTGCTAATGAAATAGTCAGTAATTTGTCAAGAAAATCATTTACTACCACTTGGAGTCTATATAAAATTATTACACATAACTAGAAAGTTTCTCCATTACCTAAACGTCAAAACTAAGCATTCTATGGAAGATTAAGACATGAAGAATCTAAACCAATTGAAGGACATATAGGCATTAGGAACATATAATGCTACACCACCTCCACATCTATTTACGCAATAGTGTGAAGTTATATCCCGGCCATCTGGTACACTGAAGCAAGATCAAGAATCACGTCTCGTTCGGAAAAACCAATAACATCAAACCTCAAACATGAATGCGACACAGATGAATCAGAAAAAACCAGGAATTTGATTTTTTTGAAAAAACGTATATTCAGCACTAAGTATTGTAAAAAGTTAAAACTCACTACTTTGTGTAGAAAAAGATCAATAAATATATATTTGCGATTTGGAACATTCAAATATCTTGTTTTATATAGACAATTATTTTATTTACGTCTAACTCAATTGTTGTATTTTCATCTAAAACAGTAAAGGATCAACAGTTTAACTATCAATAGATCATTAGAATTGAAGGATCCTGCTAACCGTCAGTTAAAATATTTAATAAATGTGCATCATCAATATAGCAAAGGGTAATTCGTCAAAGTACATAATAAAACCTACAAACAAACTTCAGTAGACTTACTCCCTGCTGAAGCATTCAACATGCCTCTTTTCTATACGATCTCGTAGTTGTTACGCTGAGAATGGTCTGAGCCTCAACTTGACTTTCCTGTCCGCTGTTTTTACACCTTGCATGCAAAGGACTGCATCAACCGCCCCCCAACAGCGCTGGGTTCAACAGCAACTCCCCCCCTTGGAAGCCATGTCCACCAGCGATACGAATACCACCGGAGAGGAGTGACTATTAGCAACGGGAAGCTGGCTTTGCTACTGGATAGTCACGCCTCCAGCCGCTGCACGCGATTACACCACAGCGCCACCACTGGAAGTCGCTGGGGCAGCGTTATTGGTCGTCGTGGGCAATTCTCCCTTATGATGAGCTTGTGAACTTGAAAAAAAGAGATTCTTCCTCCTGTCTTGCTTGCTTTCAGTTTAGGTAGTTGACTGGTCTTATGGCTTGTGATGCTGCACACAGGTGTCTTCATTGATGAATATGCCAGATCCTCAATTTCCTGGCATTCGGAGAACTGCTTTACTATCAGCAAACTTCAGAATCGTGCCACAATTGTTCGAGGGACGGAGGCAGAGATCGGTCAACAGCACATGACCACGTTCAAGGTGCATAGATGGAGTTGTAGGTTTTCTTCAATTATTTTTTCCCTGTGTTTACAGTTTGGCTCCAAGTTTCTCCAGCAGAAAGTTCATGAACTCCACAGAAGCGTAGATTAAGGCGACGACGTAGTCTTTTGGTGTTGATCGTTGTTCCATATCGTCAACTCGAGACTTGTAGCACAACTAGGTTCTTTTCATGATCAGATTCTGCACAGCTTAATTACACTTTCAGTTAAGAACTTCTGCTATGAGTAAAATTCCAGGCTTTTGTTAGATCGCTTACCGTTGATTCCAATGAAGCTATCTTGATTTCATCTGATCAGTGACGATTGTTCATGCAGTCGTAAACGCTCGTCTGCGAATTCAAAAGCACTTTAAGGCGTATGTCCGGAATCATGGTTTGAACAACCGAGAGCTGGAGCTGGAACGTGTTGCCTGCTACTGCTGTTAACAAGCAAGTCAAATATAACCACTCACAACCAAAACTCATAACCAACTAACAAACACCTCATAATTATGAATAATTATCTTATAACTCAACAACACCTCATAACCCACTCACAAAACACTCAAACCCACTAACAACAACTCATAGATAATTAATATCTTATAACTCTCTAACAACACCTCATAATCCACTCACAACCCACTTTAACACACCTCACAACCCACCACAACACCTGCCACCTAAAACTTATCACTCCTACACAGGCACAACCACACTCCACCACAACCATTACAACTCCACTTCCACAACACTCCTAACACCAGCCTCAAGCCCCCCCAACATAACCACAACCATAACCACACCTCTCCCTACTTTCCACAATATTCACATCCCCTCCTCTACCCCTACCACACTATAACAAGCCCATATATTTTAACATACTACACAACAATAACCACATCTACCGCTTATCTTTCTCTTCCTCAATATATATCCCCCTCCTTTCCCCTCACCACACTATAACCACACCCCAATACTCCCCCACCACACTATAGCCACACCCCCAATATCTCCCCCCACCACACTAAAACCCCCATTCCTCTACCCCCTCCTACCACACTATAAACCACCCACCCACAACCACAACCATTCCACATCATTTCCTTCATCTTCCAGCCACTCGCACCCCCACCACCACTTCACCACCACCCTTCGCCCCACCACCACCCCACCACACCTTAGACACACCCCACCACACTTATGCGTTCCGTACAGTCAAGACGGTCTGTCTGTAGATGGACCAGTTAGGCCCTATGCAGCCTGGCGATTTCAAAAAACACTGGCAGCGTAAGCAGTCCTAGAGATATAGGGTTCTCTGGAGAGTTGGTATTTTACCTGCTTTAGGAATTCAAGTAAGATTTATTTATGGTTATCATAGGGAAATGTGAAGGAGGAAGGGGACATTTTATCGATGCCAGTAGAAGCAGAGTATCTAAGATAGAAGAATAAGTCTTAGCTTACTCTGGGCAGGGGATTCAGAGAGAGTTAAAGACCACTAGTGTTAGGCTAAACAACATCCCTCTATTTCTACACTCCGGTGTTAACGGGTATTCAACAGACAAAGACATGGCATTGGCCGGTAACATGGTTGTAAAGCTGAGTGGCTGAGCGACTACTAATGACGTCACAGCCTCGCCAGCGAAATCACAATCTTCCAAAGATAATGTGTCAGCCAATCACAAGCAGCCGCGGCTGCATTTTCAAGGTTATTTTCATCTACCTCCAATCTCATTCCGCATGAACTTCAGCTTCGTCGTCCTTTTCAAAAGTAGGTATTCCATTATTCCTTCATTCCACAATTCTGTACACCTCCTTCGCTTATAACCCCAACACTTGCTTCCTTCTACGTATATATGCGGCCGATGTGTTGTAGCACTTATTAATTTCTCTAGCTTATAGCTTATTCTCATTCCGTAATCCCCTGTGTCACCTCCGTCGCTTCCAACACTTGTTTCCACCTACAAATACACGCGGGTAAAAGCCGGTGTCTAGTTACTTCCTTGTATGCTCGTATTCATTACTCCTTCCGAGTAATAAGCCGGTCTTATTCTTACTTCTTGGACCTCTTTCGGTGTAGTATCTCATTCGTAGCTCTCTTTCTTCCTAGGTTGGCTGAAGCACCACCCCGGGAGGCGGGAGCACAAACCCCGGCTAACACCCGGTACCATTCACTGCTGGATGGCAAAGGGCTCGGGTTTTAATAAGGAAAAGGGCACCCCAATATACCCTGCAGTCTGCCGGAGCCATGCGTCGTGGTGTTCTGGCATCGATACTCAGGTAGAGATGCCGCGCTACCATTCTCACACATCACCACAGAACAGAACAAAATCACCACAAGCGCCTGGTTTTGTTAGTATGGTCTAATTTCGTTTGTATACGTGCCATTCAGTCTTTTGAGTCATAAAACATCATATTATACCTCAATTTATGAGGATTTTATGTACGTGCTCTCCTTAAAACCGCCCTATGGCCGCCAATTGCTATGTTAACAACCAAAACTCTGTACGTCATCAATCTCCTCTGTGAATGCCAAAACAGCTTGATGGCAGTTGTTAAGCTTAACAACCATGGGATAAGCGTTCTTTGAATGCGCCCACTGGTTGGAACATGCTAGTAGCCGAAAACGCCGTGGGGACAAACACGCGCACTTTTTGCACCGTACGGGCATCTTTGGTAGCAAAATACCAAAAGATGCCGGAAAAAAAAATCGTTAGTCGGCAGCGATCAAGAGATATAACAAATTTCAATAGCTTAAGTAAAATAACAAAAAAATTACTTACACAATAAAACTACCAGCCATACTTGTCCAATACACAAACCTACTCTCCATAATGGTTAAGGAAATTCACCAACATAGAAAAATGAAAATTACATTAGGTGGCTTTAAGATTCTAAATAATAGGGAGGGTAAATGATAAAATTCATGTACAGTAAAGCGATATTACTTATTCATAAGTAATTACAATTATAAAATAGCTCAAAATAAATACAAACTCCTCAAAGCAGCGAGCAGAAAAGACTACACTTGCAGCAGCAAAAAATAACTGAGAGAAGAAAACAAAGACATCAAAAAACTCTGAACTTCTAAAGCTGTCCGATCTAGCTAAAACTTGCACAAGCTTGTTTCCTTGGCCCGTGGAAATACAGAGATCATGTGAGGAAATCCTAGGGACTTTTTTCGTCCTTATAGCTATGGGACACCCTAATGTGGGTACTTTGCAACTCGAGGATGGAAGAAAAGCTTGCTCCTGGCGGGGGACTGTCTTTCCCACAGGAGCTAACCATCGGCCACCGCCTCCCCCAACATATCAATATCAATGAAATATATAATGAAAATATTTTGAGTGTAGTGTACTATACTAATTATTACCCATTTAGTTTGCACTTTAAGTGAGCACTTGAAGTAAGGAGGTCACAATAAGGGAGGTAAATTTTGTCTTAAAACCATAGGTGGGGTTTGAGGGGTCGGTATGAAAAAATACTAATATATATCATAAAACATAGGTGATTTAGTAAAAAAGTAAAACTATTTACTACTACAAAGTGCTTTTTGAAACTATATTTTGCACTTCATGCCCCCCCCCCCCAGGGTAAATATCACATAATTGGTTTGGGGATGTGTTAATTTTGCGGTTGCGGAAATGGCAAACCTTCAAGAAATTTGCGGACTTACGGTTGCGGAAAGAGGATCTAGGGTATGCGAAAGTGGATTTTCGCTTGCAGTGCCCACATCTGATTATATTATATATTATATATAATATATTATATAATATATGATATATATACATATATATATATATACATACATATATATATATATAATATATAGATATATATAATACCCATATATAATATATATTATATATATATATATATATATATTAGGGTGGTCCACATTTACAGGGTTAAAAAAAAAAAGTTTGTCGGATTCGTCGGCCGCGGAATACTCGGTCGATACTATGGCCACAAGGTTCGGTGCAAAAATTTCATCGATTGGATGATATTGTCCAGTCCGCAGTGCGGCCAAAGTTTTCACTATTAACAAAATTTTGGGAAAAATAGGTGAATGAGATAGGGATTATGAATCAAAATTAGTACCTTTAATCATAATTGTGTTTGTGTTAATGGCTTTTTCATCTTACAGTGCAATGAAAAGTGATTTAAGCAAGGACTGCATTAGTAATACAGAGCTGGACTGACACTGCCCACCACAACTGGCCAGTGGCCCAGTTACCCTTCAGCGCTTGTGGTGTGAGGGTGTGTGACGCTCCGCCTCCCAACTTGTGGCGCCGCGTTAGTCGTTGTTGTGCCTGCGTTCGGGATGGCCGCTGCAACTGCAGCACGTTCACGCTCAGCCACCGAAGTGTGGCTTCTTGGGCAGCCCGAACCGAACCCCTGCTGGGGGAAACAGCTTCCCAAGAACGGGCAAGTGCTACGGCGCTTCTTCCACTTCGTCCGTGTGCAGCGGAAGTCGGTGAAAGAAGCGGCTTCCCTCGTCACCGCGGAGGTGGCGGTGGTGTGGGAGAAAGCACGGATCCCCACGCAGAAGAAGAGCCGCTGTGTGGAGAGGATCCTCCGGCTGTACGCATCATGGCAGAACTTGGATCGGTCCAAGAAGCGGAGCGCTGAAGGTAAGACAAATCAACAGTTGAACTAATTGAATTAGTTCGCAGAATACCCTAATATAATATATTATTTTGCCCTAATTGCCATGACATTTAACCGTGACCTGTCTGCCATGCTGGGCGCTGGCTAGGCTGGATGTTGCCCGAACGATACTCTGGAATAGTATACCTGAAATTATCAGAAGCTGCGAGTCATTACCTTCATTCAAAAAACAACTGAAATTTCACCTCATAAACAATTACTAATTTACCTCATCCACAATGGACTGGGG
>JACEEZ010019098.1:72991-85329 GCA_016584305.1 Chionoecetes opilio | reverse complement strand
AAAAAAACCCGGGGGGCGAGGGGGGTTTTGGGTTGCGGCGAGGAAAGTACCATCCCTCGCCACCCAGCCCGAGTCTATCAGCCAATCAGGACGCCTTACAAACTCGGCTAGGAGCGAGCAGCCCCCAAAATCCCTTAATGAATAGATATATACGCAGACATTTGATACCACCCCACCCCCGGATCATTATAGCGGAAAAACTTGTTGATAAAACTAACGTTTTGATTAAAGAAGTCGCCGATATATATATTTAATATAGGGGTTTGCCCTGATATAAAATTTATTACAAGTTAGGTTTTGTATTTTAAAATATAAGGGAGTCAATGATGCAATAAAAAAAACCCTTTTTAAAAAGGCAAGCAGGAAAGGCTTATAATACAAAATAAACATAAAATAAGTGATAAAAATTGAAATTTTATTGTTTCTTGATGTCTTGTCGCTTAAATTTACCCCCTTAGGGGTTAAGGGTGCTCCCGACCACCCTTAGCCTCGCGGGGCCCGTAGCAAGTGAGAAAACGGTTTTGAGCATCTCCCTTAGGGGCCCGCTACGAGGTAAAAGTCCCCCTGGGGTAATATTTAGGGGCCCCTGTAACTTTTCGAGCATCCCCCCCCGGGTCTGCAGTGACCTCCCCTTCTCTTCCTCTCTCTCATCTCACATTCGCTTTTCCCTCCCTCCTCCCCCCGCCAAGACGGGTTTTGTCCCCTTTCCCCCCTCCTCCCCCTCTTAAACTTATTGACTCACCCCCCTGCGTGGCCGGGGGTGTGGTGAGGCTACTTCTTTTTCCAGAGTTTTCCAATTTTCCCTTGGGTCTCACTTAGCAAGAAGAGCGAGGGAACGCTGGGCCGAGCCGTAGCATTTTTTGGTGGTGCAGGCTGCCCTTTAGGCCCTCCCTAAATAACAATGGGAAGAGATTCCCAACGGCACCGTGATATTGTGTGGTGTATTGCCGCGACATCGCGGCCCTCCGCTCTTCATCATGATCTGTGAGGGGGAAGCCCTTTAGCAGGCCAGCCCCGCCTGCCCCTTCCCGGGGTCGTGGGCGGCAGGCATGAAGTAATGGGCTACCTTGACATTTTCCGTGATTGCGAGGATGGCATTAGTGCAATTTCCCTGATGGGTTTTTTTTCATAGTGGAATTTTACACGGTTTGCACTGGTGTGTTATTTTTAGGGGGTGGGAGTGGGGGAGGGGGGGCATGTGCCGATGCTTTCAGTCAACACGGGAAAACCCCATTCTGCATAAAAGCTTGAAGCCCCAATGAGTCACGCTTTTGAAGCACACTAGGAAGCTTTTTTAATAGTCAGGGGACACGGGGCAAGGTCGCTGGAAGGCACCTGTCAGGGAAGGATTATGCTTCCTTTAAAAAAAAAATTTAAAACCCACAACCCTAGCAACGAGTATAGTTCTCCACGGCAACAAGTGTTGAAGCGGGGTCCCAACCATTCACTTCAAAATGACCCAAAGGTGTGGCCAAAAATCCCCCAAAACCCCCATCTCTCACGAACCGTACACTACAAAAACTAGTTATGTGTGTGGTATATAGGATATAAACAATAAAAAGTATTGAATAAAAATAAGTTGTATTATTTTACTATACTTTTATGAGGGCTTACATTAAATTGAAATTTTTCCGTATAAAAAACTTAATCTTAAAAGAATTTTCGATAAATTCCAACAGAAAAAGTCTTTTTGGGAAAAATTACATGAATGGCACAAAATACTTCCATACTTATCTTCTGAATCAAAATTGACTATAGTAGGAAGTTTTAAAATAAAAAAAAGTTGCATTTGCATTTCTTTGAAGTTTTTAAATGTATTACCCACTTGACACTAAAACACTACTAAAGTATTTAAATTTTTAAGAATATTCCTATTTTTAATAGACTAATTCAAACAGTCATGCCCCAAAAAAATTTCCCCCCTACATTTTTTGATTTGTGGGGGATGTTCAAAAAAGGGAAATGGTCAGAGCATTTTAAGTGAAAATTCCCAAAAATTAAAAGGTCATATCCCCATGTCCCCATTCGTGTCTCCGAATTCCCCCTTCTGGGGAATTCAGTGGCGTACCCAGGGGGGGGGGGCATGCGGCCATGCCCCCCTTTTTTCAAAGAATAAACAATGAAAAAAAAAAAATTTTATTCTAAAAATTACAAAAATTTTATAATAAAAATATATATATATATAAAATTAATATATAATATATTAATATAATTTTATATATAAAAATTTTATATATAAATTATATTATATAATTTTATTATTTTTTTTATATAAAATTTTTATAATATATATATATTTATATATTTTATAATTATTTTTATATTAATATTTGGGTAGCTACGCCGTATAAAAAAAAAAAAATCCAATTTTGGGATGCCATTTCCTATGTAAAATGGATTTTAAGACGATTTTTCTCTTCCATTTTTGCTTTGAGCAATTTTTACTATCAAAATGCCCACTTTTATATTGCACCCTTATCGAATAATGCTTAAATGAGTCGAGTGTCCGGGGGGTCCTTGTATTAATCATGCACCAATATGATTTTTCCAAATGATAGCGTGGTAAGCTCTTTCTGATAAAGTTGTTCTCAGGGCACTACTAAAAGTGCACAGCCTCTACGTTGGCCTAGAACGTGCCCTTCTGTCCTTCTTGACCTGAAGCAGGGCGGGCCCCTCCCGGTGGGGGGCCCCACCCCGGGATAAAACCCGCTTGGCCGCTCCCCCACCAGTGCCGCAGCCTCGTCCCCTGTTTCCAAATTTTTCGGTGTTTTTGAGTGGGATAGAAAACCCCGGGGAACCTCGTAGGCTTGATAGGATCTCCTGGATCTGATCCCCGGACAGTAAAACGGTGAATGCCGGCTCGTGCCGTGGCCAGGCTGCCAGCTGATCATGTTGCAAGCGGGTGGCTGCCCAAGTTCAGTTTGGGGTGTGATGCGAGGTTTTACATGGGTCCCCATACTCTCGCCAGCCCTCAGCTTCAAAATCTGGTCACGGTAAAAACCGGGTCGTCCTCACTCTGACTCACCATCACGAGAGGAGGACACCATTTGAGTGTGCGAACCAGCCCCCTTGCCCCGCAAGTAGAAGGTCACAGTGTTGGATCTTTTGGGCCCCGGGACCTCATCACTCTGAGCTGCGTGAGGATGGTTTGGGCCCCGTCCTCTAGTCTGGGTGAACTTTGTGTCGTAGTAGAGTTTGAAGTAAAAACTGCAGGCAGTACTTGACTAGGTTTTCCAGGGTGTTCAGTTCTTTCCCAGTCAGTCCATGCTTTTGGTCCTATGTACACGAGCGATGGGCTGTGGTGAGCCATCTGGAGTGGGGCCCTGCCACACTTGATCTCCCGCACCGGGGCGGGGGAACGCCCCCCTTTACACCTGGACCAGCTGGTAGGGGACTTTTGGGTCAGTGGACATGTTGACCAGGGAAAATCCGGTATCTCCGGGATTTCACCGCCCGGGGACTCCTTGAGCTTGCGTTTTACTCATCTATTCACGCGGGCAGTCGCACACTGGACCCTGAAGCCCGTGTCAGATGAGGGGGCCCCGGATCTGGGATAAGGTGGCGCAGGGGAATCGTTTGTGTGCAACACCCTTAACCAGAAGAACTTGCGTCCCCGCATCTTCTCCCAAATGGCGTGGTACCAACCCCTTTACCCCGTTTGGGCCCTAGTTGAGTCACCTTGCAGTACGATCATGAGCGGTGGAGTCGTATGTCACCAGCAGATATAGAGAGCCTGACCACCTTGAACGCAGGCTTCTCAGGGGGCACCGGGTCCTTGGTAAAAGTGCCAAAGGTACCTTTCCCGAGGCTCCTCTGTCACTGACCCAACTCCTCCCCGATCAAACCCTTTGGGGGGGGGAGTTTCCCATAGCTGTCGGGGGACCACGCCCTGGTCTTTTTCCTTCTCCCTCGTAACCCAAACCAACATTTTTGGGACCCTGGTTAGGGTAGGGGCCGTATAACAAAATTTTTTTTTCAACTTTGGCATGCCAATTTCCTATGTAAAATGGAATTTTAAGACGATTTTTTCTAATTCTTTTTTGCATTTGAGCAAATTTTATATGCAAAAACGCACTTTTAAGCTAGTTTTTCATATAAATTAAAAATCCATTTTTTTCATGCAAGAAGGCTCAAACCCCCAAAAATTGAAGGGACAAAAACCCCCCTTTAAAATTCAATTTTACTAAAAACACCCCCGCCAAATCGAAAAATCATTTCACTTTTATTGGGAAAACGGGCCCATACCCAATATATTATATATTATATTTATATTATATATATAATTAATAATTATATATATATATATAAATGTTAAAATCAGTTCAAAAACAATTCCCTTTCACACTCTCCCCCTCCCCCCCCCCGTTTTTTTATTTTTTAAAAGGGAAACAAACTTTTTCTATTCTTTTTTTTAAAATTTGGCATTTTTTTTGGGCAAAATCGACAAATTATTTGAATAAAATTAAGCCCATTTTTCCCATGACGAAAGGGCCCCCCCAATTTAGAAGAGGAAATTTTTATTTTCTTTTTTAAAAAACCCACCTTCCAAACCGGTCCTTTCCAGGATTCCCCCCTTCTTTCGGGGGATTTTAATTTATTTAAATTTAAATATTTTTTTATTTTAAATAAATTGAAAATTTTAAATTTATTAAAACTTTTTTCCCAAAAATCACCCTACTTTTTTTAATTCTCAGTTTGCTAACCTGGCTAACTTTTGGGGTCAAAGGGCCACCCCAAAAACCCCCCTTTGGCAAAAAGGGGGGGATTTTTGGGGCCCAAAACCCCGGGCCCCCCAAAAATATCTATAAAAAAAATAAGGGGACAACTGTGGGGCTGCCGAAAATGCGGGGCGGCCTCCCAGTATCCTTAAAAACAAAAAAAGCAATTTTTTAGTTTTTCCCTATTTAAAAAACAATTAACTTAAATTGCCCCTTTTCGGGCCGAGGGGGGCGGGCCGCCCCCCCCCCCCCCCCGGGGGGGGCCCCCCCCAAAGGAAATTTTGGCCGTGATTTTACCCCCCGACGGGCCCCGGGATGAAAAACCCCCCACAAAAACCGGGCCTTAACGTTTTTCGCCGGCCAACCCGGCCCTGTTTGGGCGTTAAGACGCGTCCTAGACGGGGCTTGGGACGAAGCGCGAGCGTACATTTACCCAAGAGTCCTTTTTGGGATTTCATGAAATATCACTACAAAGAGTCATAGAAAGGTAAAAAATTCAAAAAACAAAAGTTAATATTTCTATGATAATTGGAAGACTACAACGAATAAATTCATCTAAAGAAAAATTTCCCAGTTGCCGTTCCGTTAAAAAGAACAAGCATTGAATTCCCCTTCGCTCATACGAGAAAAAATAATATTTTTCAGGACAAGATTTTCATTTTGGCCACTTTTCAAGCAAGGAAAAATGTCCTAGTCCTGCGAGGGGAATTTTTCCATGCCGAGATGATCGGCGAAGAGATACGTCAAGGAGGGTTTTTATAAGGACGAGGACTTCGGGGTCGTTTTCAAGACACCGCTTTTTTTTTCCTGGCCTACAATAGGTTTTTTTCTAATGGAAAAGGGTTAAAAGGGACGAGAGTTTCGCGGTCTTTTTTCAGAGACACCGACTATTTTTTTTTGGCCTAAAAAGGGTGTTTGGGAAATACTTTGGAGCCCTCCTTCGGCTTTAAATGAAATAAACTCCGCACTGTATTGTATGTTTTATTGACTTACATCTGAAAGGTTCCAGGTGCGCCACCCTTGGTTAACCCCCAACGGCCGCTTGAAATATGGGGTCCCCAAAAAAATTCTAAGCCAGTTGGGTTGGGTTAGGTTAGGTTAGGTATATTTTGTGGTTAAGGTTGGGTTTAGGTTAGGTAATTTTGTGGTTAAGGTTAGGTTAGGTTAGATACTTTGTGGAAAGGTTGGGTTTTAGGTTATTTTGGGTTAAGGTTAGTATATTTTTGGGGTTTAAAGGTTTAGGTAACTTTTGGTTAAGGTTGGTTAGGTTCTTTGTGGTTAAGGTTAAATTTTAGGTTCTTTTAGGTATATTTTGTGGAAGGTTAGGTTGGTTAGGTAATTTTGGGGGTTAAGGTTAGGTTGGGTTTGGGTTTTCTTTGTGGTTAAGGTTTAGGTTAGGTATATTTTGGGGTTAAGGTTGGGTTAGGTTAGATTTTTACATATAGTGACTTGATGTTTTTTTTGGGACCCCATAAATCACTTTATTTGCTTCCCCCACCAAAAAAACCCGTATTCCCGCCAGTTCCCCAGGCTTGGGTATGGGGAAGAAAAAAAAGATAGGGGGAAAGGATTTTCCAAAGTTTTACCTTTCCTTGTTCTAATAAATTTTTTTTTTGCGAAAAACCCAAAAAAAAAGTTTAAAAAAAAAAGTATATTTTGTGGTTAGGTTAGGTTTCATTAAAACCTATATGGTTAGGTTAGGTTTCTTTAAAAAAACCCTTACAGTTAGGTTAGGTTCATTAAAACCTAAAAGGGTTTTGGGTTTAATTTTAAATTTTTTTTTCATTTTTTTTTTTTTTTTTTTTTTTTTTTTTTTTTTTTGCGCAAAAAAAACTATCCCTTAGAGCAAGCCCCTATTGGGCCAAGAAAAAATGTCGGTGTTTGTAAACGACCGCAAAACTTCGCCCATTTTTTACCGGAGATTTTTTTTTTTGCGCAAACCCATTTTAAAAACAACAAAAAATTATCACCGAATTTATGGTACCATTTCCATTAAAAACACTTCTCCATCAAAAAAAAAGCACTAAAATTTGGGCCCGGAAAGATTTGTCAGAGTCTTTGGGTTTTTTAATGAAACCTATAATTTAGGTTAGATTATTTTTGGGGTTTAAAGGGTTAGGGGTAAATCTTAAGAACAAAGGTCCCCCCTCTATCTTCTTTTATAGCCAAAAAGTTTGGGGGACATGGGGGGAAAACCCGGGATTTTTTGGGGGGGGAGCACCCATAAGGGAAATAGGCCCCCCCCCCAAAAAATCCCAAACTAGGGATATTCCTATTTCAGAATTTTACGGGGAAATTTACCCCTTTAAAGTCTATGTACTAGGGAATTTTTCCCCTAGTTTGGGGATTTTTTTGGGGGGAGTCATTTTTCCCTTTATGAGGGGCCCTTTTGGGGGGGGCACAATAAAAAGGGAAAAATATTTCCCCGATAAGCCATGAATGGGAAAAAATTCCCTAGTTTAAGGATTTTTTTTGGGGGGGGGGCCATTTTCCCCTTATGTGTGGCCCCCCCACCCAAAAACCCAGGTTTCCACCAGTCCCCAAGCTTGTTTCCATAAAAGAAATGGAGATTGGCCTCTATTCTAAAAAATACAAACTTACAGACTTAACCTAGCACCCCTTTCGACCCTTGTGCTTTCACTAACCTAACCTAACGAACCTAACCTAACCCAACCTAACCTAAAATGATGCCCTAACCTAACCTAAAGGCCGTGTCAACAGACACTTTTTTTGGCATTTTTGGTATTTTTCTACCAAAAAATCCCGTAGTGGGGGCAAAAATATGCGCGTTCGCACACGGGTTTTTCGGCTACGAGCATTTCTACTGGGATCTTTCCCGGGGCCCGCAACCAAACTAAAAATATAAAATTAGGACGCTTTTAAATTTTAAAATCGGCCATGTGACAAAGTAAAGGGTCGGCACTCTTAAAATATAAACAGAGTCTTAAAAACATATGTATAATACGAGAGCCAACATTTGTGTCAGTTTCGTGGAGACCTTGTTTTTAAGATTTTTCCCGGTTTGTTTGGGTTTTTATTAAAACCTAAAAAGGGTTTGGTTTGGTTTCATTAAAACCTATTTAAAACCCTGACTAATTTCCCGGCCCCAAATTTTTAATGCTTTTTTAGGAGTACAGTGTTTTAATGGAAAAGGTACCATAAAAATTCGGTGATTTTTTTTTTTTTTTTTATTTGGGTTTGGCAAAATAAAACTTCTCCTTAGAAAAAGAACCCTTTTAAACCGGAAAAAAATACGGTGTTCTGAAAAAACCCGAAACAACGCCATTATTACCAAATTGCGAGTTAGGTTAGGTTAGATTTGGTTAGTTAAGGTTTTTGGGTTAGGTTATGTTAACTTAGGGTAATTTGAATTAGGTTATGTTTAGTTTTTAGGTTAAAAAAAATAATTTTAGGTGCGCGATTGTCGGGGGTTGGCCCCCCCCCAAACCACCGCCAACTCCTGCGGAATATTTACCGTTTGGTTTAGGTATCCTGAGCCTGACAATTTAATGTTTTATAGTGTGTTTCTTCATTTCGGGTCTTTTAAACCCAATTTTCCCTTCCCCTGGGGAATTGAATAAAAAGCTGAACATATACTACCTAGAATCTAGTTTTTTCAACCAAAAAAATGTTAAGTTAGGTTAGGGTGGGGTTTGGTATATTTCAGATGATATCAAAAACAATAAGAAAATTTTTCAAGACTACGGGAGGGGGAAAAAAAATAGAGTTATAGGATATTGTTCCATGGCTTAAAAATCACGACTTATTTAATTTTTTTTTAATTTTTTTATTTAAGGGCCTACTCTAAACGCTTTTATTTCAACATATACCATTCTTCACAACAGTTTTGGGGGGAGCACTTCAATTGACAGAAAATGATACAAGGCAGGGGGAAAATGACTACCTCAAAAAGGAATAATAACACCTCGTGACTTGTATGCACTGATCGCCGTATTTTTTTGTGTTTCTTTTTATACATCTCCCACTGTCGTCACATAATATCCCTTCTCGGTCCAAGCGGTACCCCCTTGATTGTTTTGTATCAAAAGTTGTCCAGTACACTATCCTATCACGAAAATTTCAGAGTAGGTAACTCCTGTTTCGTCCTTAGGACGGAGTCTTAGCCCCCGCCGGCTGTAGGAACCCACACCCCGTCCTAGCCAAAACCCCGAAATTAGGACGAGTTTAGCGTTTAGGATGCGCCGAAAAAGATTTAGGACGCCGGCCGCCATATTTTAAAACTCGAGCGAGTCTAAGACGAATCTAAATTTTTAAATATGGGCCCTGGCCCTTTATCTATCTAAAACTAAGGAGTACCGTGTGTCGTCTGTCTGTTGGGGTAGCCGAAACTGTACTTCAATTTCGAGAGAGTTGGCAAAAAAAAAAAAAGCAAATAAATCGTAGGTGGTAAGCGGGGTTGGGGCCCTGTGATTTAATAAATTTTTAACGGGGGTTTTTTTGCTAATAACCCTTTTAAGAGTATTAGATTTCAGGAAACGCGGGTTCCACCATGCATATTTCCCAAATCCGTAGATATAGATTTCTACTGATTTTTTTGTGCCATGAAGATAATACACAGTAGTTTAATCAGACGATAACGCCCTGTTTCAGCGTTGTTTTTTGCTTTGCATCTGCAAGTATAGACGGTTTCAAATTTCATACGCGTTTTTTTTTCGGGCGACGACGAAGCGGTACGACACTCAGAAAAAAACACTAGATGGCGATTACTGTGGTAGCCCTTTGTAGATATTTTTGTCATTTTTCAATTTTTAGCCATACTAGGGCACAGATGAAGACACAAATGACACAGACTCTCCCGTAGCCCCTTCTAACTTTTCCCGAAACATGGGGTAGAAATGTAACTAAACGCCACCACATTTTGTAAACGAAAAAAAAGTTTTCCTGACTTTACTGTTATCTACGGTAGAAGCAAGATATGGTGGGGGGGATAAAAAAAATCTATCACAAATATATTTCAAAACACTGAATTATATAAAATTCATAATACGCAAGCAAAATTTTTTTTTTGAAAAGTGTGCGAAGTGAAAAAATAGTAGATAGTGAAAAATAGTACCGTATTTTAAAATAACTTTTTTATACAAATTATCATATACACTAAAGGTTTATTTAAGAACATGAAAACAGATAAAAAACAAAGTAATATAATTTATAAAGGGCATGGGGGTTGGGCCTTGGAGGTTGTGAATGAAATTAAGGTGTGGCATCCCCCAGGTCAATATAATTACTCATCCCTAGGGATGTCAGTAGGATGTGACCGTGAGAGATCACGGCTGAGGTCCTAATCAGGTCAAAGTCAGGTCGTGATAATCCTCCTTGACTATAATATTGTTGTGATAATCCTCCTTGAGGATTATCATGAACGGGTGCAAATGTGTCATGTGCTTTCGAAGACAATCAACACAAAAATCCGCAACTTGAAATAAAAACCGCCCAAAAACCGCCAACCCGCGACCATCGTTTCCCCAACCTTTTCTAAAAAGAGCACAATTGGGCTGGTAACCCGCAGCCCTGGCAACCCTGGCCGGCGGGCGGGGCCGAGGTGTCGTTAGGACATTCCATTCCGTAGATAACATTAAAGTCGCCAGGACAACTTTTTTTCGATGTAGCCCTACAAATGTTTGGTAGCGTTAATACTTACATTTCTACATTCATGATTTCAGGAAAGTTAAAAGGGGCTATCTGGAGAGTCTGTCATTTTGTGTCTTCATCTGTGTCATATTATGGCTATAAATGAACAAATTTCAAAAATATCACCAAGTATAAGGTCGCCAATTAGTGTTTATGTTCTGAGTGTCTTCCCGCCGTCGTCGTCGCGCAAAAAAAAACGAGTAGGGAAATTTGAAACCGTATATACTTGCAGCTACAAAGCATAAAACAAGGCTGAAACAGGGTAGATTATACATTCATGATATAAACTACTGTGTATCATCTTCAGTGACACATACACATCAGTAGTGAGGCTATCATTCGTAATATTTGGCGGCTGGCCACATTATTGCAGCTGGCGACGTAAGTGTTATATGCAGTAAAGGGTACCAGTGAGGTCACGTCAGGTAATGCACACACACACACACACGCACAGGGTACCTGACCTGATTTCACTCCCCTCTGCCTGGATTGTACTGCCTATAGTATTTATAGAAACAGGACGTACGCCTATCTGTTACGCCTTTGTGTGTGTTTGTGTGAACGTTGATGAAAGGAAAAAGTGAGTGCATTATAACGCCTATTATAACGTATAAATCTACCGATATTTCAGCCAGAAACGGTTAAGTTAGGTTAAATGAGACTAGGTTAGGTTAGGTTAGAGGTGGGGTTCGGTTTAGTAACAGGTGATATCAAGAAAAAAAGAAAATTATCAATACTACGGTAGTGAGAAGCGGAGCAAGGTTTGCGGGGCGGGGATCCCCCCACACCTGTAAACAAAAATATATTTCCGACTAAAACAAGTGCCAGATTCATTCCATACACATCAAAACTATTCAGGAAAACTAAGTTTTGGCCTCGAAATCGTTGAAAGCCCACTACCGAAATTTTAGCAAAAATGTATGTGCTCGAATCGTCCTCCGCTCGAAAAAGTATTCGCTCGAATCGTCCTCCGCTCGAAAAAGTATTCGCTCGAATCGTCCTTCGCTCGAAAATGTATTCGCTCGAATCGTCCCCCGCTCGAAAATGTATTCGCTCGAATCATCCAGACACCATGTCTAGAATTCCCCTATTTGCCTGAACCCGCAGAAAGAAGGGGAATTTCGTGATGAAAGTACCTAAGTCTTGTTTATAAGTATTATCCATCACAAGTATGAAAAACAACCTAGGCCTTGTGAAAGATAGGAGAGAAGCCCGCACTGTACATCTAACAAGCTTATATCAACAGTCAAAGCTAAAGTAACACTCATACATGACTTGCTCCTGACTCTGAAGAAATATGCATGAACTTAATATTTAACTTACTAATATTTCACTTAACTCTTCGCCATTTAAAACTTTGCGAGTCAACTTTTATCATGCAGGGTATCAATAGAAGCGCAATTTATTTGCTTTCCATTGCTATATTTCGTTTTTCTGATAAATGAATTAGAACTATGCATAAATTAGCGTTAAATAAATAAATAAAATCATCAATCGAGTAATTTTCCCGATTGATGATGTTATTTATTTACTTATATATTTCGTTTTCTGATAAATGAATTAGTACCATGTATAAATTAGCGTTGACTAAAGAAATAACCTCATCAATCGGGAAAATTACCCGATTGATGATTTTATTTATTTAGTTAACGCTAATTTATGCATGTTTTTAATTCATTTATCAGATAACGAAATAAAGCAATGGAAAGCTAATAAAATTGCGCTTCTATTGATACCCTTCATGATAAAAGTTGACTCGCAAAGTTTTAAATGGCGAAGAGTTGAGGTGAATATTAAGTTCATGCATATTTCTTCAGTCTCGTAATGGCATTTCTTTAGCGTGTTTTACTGTTTTTTATTTGATAATATTATAGAACAAAAATTTACGAAGATTACAGTATATCATATATACTGATAAACCAGTCTATTGATCCGTTTTTTATATAGAATATAATATATATATATATTATA
>JACEEZ010019098.1:0-70264 GCA_016584305.1 Chionoecetes opilio | reverse complement strand
AGAGAGAGAGAGAGGGAGAGAGAGAGAGAAAGAGAGAGAGAGGAGAGAGAGAGAGGAGAGAGAGAGAGAGAGAGAGAGAGAGAGAGAGAGAGAGAGAGAGAAGAGAAGAGAGAGAGAGAGAGAGGAGAGAGAGAGAGGAGAGAGAGAGAGAGAGGAGAGAGAGAGAGAGAGAGAGATACAAAAGGGAATACAAAATACGCAGGGGAATACAAAAGGCTGGATGTAATATTCAAAGCAACACTTGAACACTATAACAATTTCCATATATGTATCTATCATCCACATAAAACACACATAAAAAGTAATATAATCCTGTATATACTTTCAATGTAGTCAATCAATCAATCATTGGGGGCATACGCCGGGGGGCGCGTCGCCTCGCCCACCCTACGACGCCACTCCCGGGGGTCACCACGCGCGAGTTCCCATGCAGGCTCCTTTCCCATACCAAGCAGCTCTCGACAAGAAACATCAACTTGCCCCAGCCACGAGCCTTGTGGGCGCCCCCTTGGCCTCCTCCACGCCGGATTGTCTCTTACAGATACAACCCGATGGGAAGGATCGGTTTCAGGGTAGCGTGCCACATGCCCATAAAGCCGAAGTTGGCGCTGACGGACTATGCAGGTAATAGGCCTCGATTCAGTCTCACGGTGCAATCGCTGATTTGACACGTAATCATCCCAGCGATACCCCATGATTCTGCGAAGACACTTATTACACAAGGGATTGATTCGTCTCTTCAAGTCACTATTTAGTGTCCATGTCTCACAACCATAGAGTAAGACAGGGATCACAAGCGACTTGAAGATCCGCATCTTTGTCCTCCTGCACAGGTACCGACAACGCCAAATACTCCCGCTGAGCGAGTCCATAACACCGTGGGCTATGCCAATCCGCCGTAAGACTTCTTGACGTGACCCGCCGTCATTATGGACTGCGCTACCAAGGTATGTAAAACTTTCCAAAATCTCAATGTCCTCGCCACACGCATGAACAGACTGTACTGCTTCATCTAGTAAGTCTCCAAATACCTGGACCTTGGTCTTGAGCCAGGAGACCTCAAGTCCCAAAGGCTTTGCCTCCTCGTGCAGCGCCTCGAGAGCCATCACCAGGACCTCCAGCGACTTAGCAAAGATTACTGCATCATCGGCAAAAACAAGATCAGTGATCTTGGTGTTGCCGATGGATGCTCCACAATCACTTTGATCTACAACCTTGTCCAATACCCAGTCCATACAAGCGTTGAAAAGTGATGGGGCAAGGACGCACCCTTGTCTCACTCCTGTATTCACAGGAAAGAAGTTGGATACACCTGCCCCACACTTCACAGCACTCTCAGTCCCAGAATACAGACCAGTTATCAAACCAATAGTCCTTGCAGGAATCCCTCGAAGTCGCAGAAGATCCCAGAGTGACTCACGATGCACTGAGTCAAACGCCTTCTTGAGATCAACATAGGCTGCAAGCATCCCCTGTCGAAACTCACGTCGGCGTTCCACCAGGACACGAAGCGCTAGGATACGGTCCGTTGTTGACTTACCAGGCGTGAACCCAGACTGCTGAGGTCTCTGATGCTTCACCAGATGACTGCGAATTCGTGTCAGCAATAGATGGGCAAGCACCTTGCCTGGTACGCTGAGCAGTGTAATACCGCGGTAATTGTTGCAGTCCTGACGGTCCCCTTTCCCTTTCCAGATAGGGACGACCAGCCCCCTTTTCCAGTCAGGAGGAATGGTACCTGATTGCCACACGGCAGTCAGGACAGCATGCAACCCGCGGATCATGGCCTCACCCCCAGCTTTGAGGAGCTCCGCACTGATATTACAAACACCAGCTGCCTGATATTACAAACACCAGCTTCAACTTTGCTACAGCCTCTCTGACTTCGTCAAGAGAGGGTGCGGTTTCGTCAATGGGAGGATCGGCATCCACTGCCTGTAACCCAGTGGTGTGAAGCTGCTCAGTTGGAGGATCCACCGTGAACAATTGCCCAAAGTACTCAGCCCAACGAGCCATGTAGTGTAGTCAATGTAGTGGCTGAGTTTATTCCATGCATCTATTAACCTATTTGTAAACGTATTGTGCCTATTTCCTACATTCTGCATTCATTGAAGTTAGAATTACTTGTACCTACCGTCAATAACACTAATGTCGCCAGGAGAATTTATAGGCGAATATTACGAATTTTAGCATCACTACAGACTTGTATGTGCCACTGAAGACAGGTACAAAATATAAACTACTTACTGTGCATGCCTCTTTAGTTGCACATACAAATCTGTAGTGATGCTAAAATTCGTAATATATTGCGCCTGGCGACATTAGTGCAATGGCGACTATACAGTGTTATTGACGGTACATACGTGTTCTAACAGGTGAGGGTGTGGGACGAGTCAGCGGAGCTGTGGCTTATTTCTTTAATGGACAGAAAGCAAAAACATCGAACACGGTAAGAAAAAGGATAAATAGTAGGAAACAATACGTACGTGTACATGTGTGTGTGCGTAAGAACTGGCAACCATATTATCATTTATATAATTTCTAACATAAGCATCAAAGTAACTATATTTATTTGACACCCATTTGAATAAGAGTCCTTAATAGTACCAATTAAGTAGTTTATCTGATCCATAGATAACAGTAGAACTGGATGTGACACTCCGCAACTACGCGCCCTGGACGCTGCAGTACTGGCCCCATGGTCAGTCTGCTGGCCCTTTCACTTGCTGCATATGACTATCATATAGACTGGTTTATCAGTATATATGATATACTGTAATCTTCATAAATGTTTGTTCTATAATATTATCAAATAAAAAACAGTAAAACACGCTAAAGAAATGCCATTAGGAGACTGAGGAAATATGCATTCACTTAAACTCTTCGCAATTTAAAACTTTGCGAGTCAACTTTTATCATGAAGGGTATCAATAGAAGCGCAATTTTATTAGCTTTCCATTGATATATTTAGTTTTCTGATAAATGAATTAGAACCATGCATAAATTAGCGTTAAATAAATAAATAAAATCATCAATCGGGTAACTTTCCCGATTGATGAGGTTATTTATTTAGTTAACCCTAATTTATACATGGTGCTAATACATTTATCAGAAAACGAAATATATAAGTAAATAAATAACATCATCAATCGGGAAAATTACCCGATTGATGGTTTTATTCATTTAACTTAGTTAACGCTAATTTATGCATGGTGGTAACTCATTTATCAGAAATCGAAATACATCAATGGAAAGCTAATACAATTGCGTTTCTATTGATACCCTTCATGATAAAAGTTGACACGCAAAGTTTTATATGGCGAAGAGTTGAAATTAATATTAAGTACATGCATATTTCTTCAGAGTCTCGTAATGGCATTTCTTTGGTGTGTTTTACTGTTTTTTATTTGATAATATTATAGAACAAACATTTACGAAGATTACAGTATATTATATATACTGATAAACCAGTCTATATGATAGTCATCTCCAGCAAGTGAATGGGCCAGCAGACTGGCTATGGGGCCAGTACTGCAGCGTCCAGCGCGCGTAGTTGCGGAGTGTCACATCCAGTTTTACTGTTATCTATGTCCCTTTGCACAAAAAATAAAGTAGTCATAGGAAAATAGCGAGAACTTTGAATGATGCATGACCAGACGTAACTTCCTGCATTGCACTATATTTTCTGGCATTTTTTATTAGTTTATTGTCCATTTTGTGTGTAGTGATGTTTTTGACATCCATGACATTTTTTCATGTCCATTTTGTGTGTTCACAGACAAAGGTCTTGTCTGTGGGAGCGGAAGCCGTGAATGTTCCAGTGAAGAACATACACGGCCGATTCTTTAAACGTGGACTTCGGCTAACCTAAGACTAACCGCGGCTTTAGACAGGCATTTCCGTTTTATAAACATTTTCCGGGGGGGGTTAGTCTTAAGTTGGTCTAAAACTAACGAGAATAGTATTGGAAATGTTAGACACCCAGGACCCTGTCCAACACTTGAGTCTAATGATATTTACGATACTATGCAGATGCCCATGCTAAGACAAATTAGCGGTATTGTCAATATTCTGTTTGGCAAAATATGAGTGTATACATGCGTCTACTGCAGATTATGAAGCATCTGAAATATTTTTTTAAAGACCGCGTTTGGCGCCCTACGAAATCTGGGTTTGTTTATCTCTCCTCGCCCGCCGAGTCCAGACTATCAGCAATATAACAGTCACTCACTTATACGACTATACAGCAGCACTTGCATTTAATTAATGGAAAGAGAGGAGACATTTATTCTCTTTTTGGTCATAATAGTCTAGTCTACGCTAACAGCGGTTCCTTACATGCCTCTACGGGGAGGCCACGGCAGAAGTCTCCCATTTCCACACATCTATCCACCTCATTCTAACATCCTACTGTCCTCTCACTCATGCATGATCTCTCTCTCTCTCACATACTCCAACTATAGCTATCAACTAAAAAACTAGTCAACTATCAACTATCAACTAGTGATTAAGGCATCATTAGTTGTGCAACTAAATAATAACTATAACATGACCATGACAATCTTGACTCCCGATAATGGGAAGAGCTATGAAGATCAAGGAAAATGTGGGTAAAAAAGTGAATAAATGAAGAATATAGGTTCATATATGGTATGGTGTGTTTTGTTGTTCTCGGTAGCAGGGCGCGGAGACAAATGACTCTTCCGTTCTCCGTCCCCCAGCATATGATCTCCCTGGTTCAGGGCTGCCAACCCAAGCGCAGTTGTGGATCAACATAGGACCAGGTTAGCTCTCGCTGCTGGCGTCTAAAGCACGCGTTCTTGGCATTGGTACTACTTGAGTCTAACATGGAAGCTCCACGTTAGACTCTCCCTAGTCCATGTTTAAAAAAGCGGCCGAATGTGTGTATAAGTCAGCGGGTGATGAGAGTTGGAATGGTAGCGTCGGGAATAGAGGGATCAGGATCAGGGTTATCAGGTGGGGGATAAAGTGTTGTAGGTGAAGTACACTAAGAAGGGTCAGGGATGGGTATCGTTGAGACGAAAGGAAGTCGCGTGTACAGACAGCCAGGAGGGAGGGGGAAGTCAAGAAGAGACTTAACAGCGAGACGGTCAGAGGGAGTAGAAGATAGGAGAGAGGACATAGGGTGATCAGAGGGAAGGAGAGTAGGGTGGAGTGGGGAGAATGATGGAGAAGGCGGGGAAGAGGAGTAGCAGGGGGGAGACTGGGAGGCAGAAGGAGGAAGAGGGGCAGGCGGAAGGTGGGAGGGAAGAGGATGTATCTCAGCAGAGACTTTGAGGGTTGAGAAAGAAGGTGGGGATGATGAGGCGGTTTGTGAAGAGGGCAGAGGAGTTATGCCTTGAGGCTGAGCGAAGTACTCCTCGATCATAGCAAAGGTCTCAACAGGAGAGTCAGGAGGGAAGACTTGGGAAGCACAGGGTTTCTTAGTAGGAGGAGATGTAGAAAGTGAGGCGTGAAGAGCTGAGGAGGACGGAGAGATAATGGGTGGTCTTGGCGGGGGAGGACGGGGAAGAACGTTTAGGTCGCCTGACAAGAGGAAGCCGAAGAGTTCGTTGAGGAAGGGGTTTGGGGATGGAGGATGGAGTAGAGGTGGGAGTATCTGGACTAAGGACGGAAAAAGGTTTAGCTAGGGAGAGAGACGGGAGTACAGAAGGAACAAAGGAAGGACGAGGAGTGGGAGGAGGAGGAACATGGAAAGAGAGGGTAGGAGAGGTTGTTGTACCTGGATTCGGAAAAGTGGGATTGGAAATAGGCTGACAGACGGGGGTAGGCGAAAAGCCATTGCGGCGAGCTTCTTGGCGGGTTTCCCACAGAGTTAAGCCCTTCTTAAATCTGATGGATGCCACTTCCGATACAGACTGTAGTAGCCCTGTAGAAAACATTGTGGGAACTATTACATTTAGCACAAGTGGGAGACGTTGTAGGACACGTGGAACGAGCATAGCCAGGTTGAGTACAAAAGAGGGCAGCGGGCAAGGGATCGGCAGTGCTTGGCAGGGTGGTCAAAACGCCAGCAGGCCTGGCACTGGCGAGGAGTAGGGCGAGGAGTAGGTTAAAAGATTAGTTGAACCCGGCAACATAAATGCTATCAGGGATAACTTGCCTTTTGAAAGTGACTTTGGCAATGTGGTAGGGGACTTACGGCTGCCCCAGGGTGGGATGGTGTAGCAGTAAACTCCATCGGCATCATAATTCTCTGCCAAAAGGTCGAGGAGGACATCCGCGCACTCGGACCATTCTGTGTCATCGACTGGGCAAAAACGCGGGGGGATGGAAACTGTTCCATTGTAGGTGTTTAAGAGTTGTCAGGCGTAATGCAGAAGGGGTTGCCGTCGATGTCTTTGAGGTTGAGCAGTGCATTAGCTTGGGCCTCTGTGTCAACAGTCACCAGGCGGGACCGGTCAGGGTGGGTACGGAATGCAACCTTGCCACCTTGCCGTTGGAGGCATGCCGTGATACGTAATGCGTTAGACAAGTATGGGGCGATGCAAGGGACGATGAAGAAACGGTCCCACTTTGCAGGACCAAAAAGAGTGTCGAAGGAGGGGTGAGGGAGAGAAGTAGATGTGCGTGGGCGTGAGGAAGAGGTGACAGTACTGACTGTAGTTCTCCTGGAGGGAGAAGGGTTGTAGGGTGCAAGGATGAGGAGGAGGACAAAGAAGGTTGGTAGAGGATTGATCTGGAGGGGAAGAGCAGGGCGGCAAGGATGGAGAAGGTACGAAAGAAGTAGTCGGGTTGTGGGCAGGAGTGTCACCTGGTGCTGATGATGGAAACTTGATCTAGCTAGGGGGCTCAGGAGCACTAAGTGTCTCTGAGGGTCGAGTTTGGGGAACGGACATATCAGTATTCCGGCCGTAGTCAAAAGAGGAGCAGGGGTCGGTAAACGAGGGAGATCCAGAGGGTCATTTGATAGAGGGGCCGGCCCCAAAGCCCCTGTAGAGTGAAGGTTATCATCATTGGCCATAGTGAGGCTGAGGTACAGAGGGGAAATAAACGGTCGGTTCCCCATAAACCCCAAGAGGGGTAAGGGCAGTGGCACCGAGGGCATACTATGCCCTTGGCACCCTGAGGCCGTTTAGCACTGGCCCGAAGCCAGCTTCATATCCCATTAGCACGGCGCTCACACCTTAGGGGGAGAGGAGGAGGGATAAGATTAGAGATAGAGGGAAGGAGGGGAAAAAAGGAGGAAGACAGGCAAAACTAGTCAGACCGAGGACAGAAGTCTGAAGCCAATGGAGTGATCAGGAAGTCGTCCCCCAAGCGTCGGGCCCGAAGCCCCCCCACGATGACAGCGGGCCTGGGAACGGGGGGCGATCTGGGAGTGAGGGTGAGCTCAGACCTTCGTCCCAGGAAACAATGTATTGAGGCTAGAAATAGAGCTAATAGGGTGTTAGGACTCATTGCCAGGAGTGTTAAAAATAATGTGCTGAGGTTATTCTAAGGCTTTACTTGGCTCTAGTCAGACCTCACCTAGACTATGGAGGAGATTGAAGCTATTAAATTTACATTCACTCGAAAGGCGTAGAGTAAGGGGAGATCTGATAAAAGTTTTTAAGTGGTTAAAGGGATACAATAAAGGCGATGTAGGAAAAGGTCTCTGAGCTAGTAATCAGGGTAAAACAAGAAGTAACGGATTTAAACTGGTGAAACTTAAATACAAATAAAATAGGGAGAAACTGGTTCATAAATAGGGTGGTAGTTTGGTTAATTATTGGAATGGACTCAATCATCAAATAGTTAGTGCGGAGCAAAGCTGGGCAGTATTTAAATACATTTGTATTTAAATACATTTGTATCTAAATACGTATTTAAATACATTTGAGTATTTAGAAATGTATTTATAAATACATCTGTTGTCATGTATTGTAATACAGTATTTAAATACTTTTATGAGTATATAAATACACTGTATTTAAATACTCATAATATAAAAATGTAAATATTTTTTTATCAGCTAATTTGGCCATAAACCCGGCCAACTAACTATTTGGCAACCCCGATGTTACAGAGAACCAGTGCTTCCACGTGCAAGGAAATTTCCTTATTTATAGGAAATTTAGGCCCGAGAAAGAAATTTCGAAGAAAACTCAAAATCTAAGGAAATCCTAAGGAAATTCATATTTTTCGGACATGTTTAAATTTGTGTGTATTTGAAATGTATTTACAAATGTATTTAAATACAATTGATGTATTTAGTATTTAGTATTTAAATACATTCGTAAAATGTATTTAGTATTTAAATAAATTTCTCCCATGTATTTAGTATTTAGTATTTAAATACATTCAATGTATTTAGTGCCCAGCTCTGGTGCGGAGTCAATAGGGAGTTTTAAAAGGTGGCTAGACAATTTCATGGATGGGGATGAAAGTGGATGTAGGTAGTGTTAAGAATCAGGAACTACCACATGTAGGTCTCACGGCTTCTTGCAGCTTCCTTATGTTCTTATATGTTCTACAGTAACTTATACAAATAAAAGTGGGGTAAAATGAATAAATATTCCAAAGGTAACTAAAAACTAACGAAAACAACAAACTAAAAGATATAAAGAACATAAAAAACCACAATTAACGACAATATTAATGACTTAAAACAAACAAACATAAATGCGTATATAAAAAGGTAAATAAAAAATATATGTAAAAATTAATAAAACACGATAACTACATCCCAGACCAAACTTTTTCCCATCCCTCTCACTTGGCCCCTCCCCCTCCCTAAAAATAACTTGGGTTGTTCAGGAATATAGTTTGTCACGCTACTGTAATTACCTCCTGTGTTTACGTCATCACTTTAAAGGGATTTATATTTGTTCCCAGATGTGCTTTATTTCGAGTAGATGGCGAAAATATCCCTTGAAAGACTGAATTACTGAAGAGTTTGGAAAGGGATTTACTAGGGTGTGTGTGTGTGTGTGTGTGTGTGTGTGTGTGTGTGTGTGTGTTTGTGTGTGTGTGGTGTGTGGTGTGCGTGTGTGTGTGATTGGTGGTAGTGGTACAAGTAGTAGTAGTAGTAGTACAGTAGTAGTAGTAGTACATTATAGTTAGTAGTAATAGCAGTAGTTGTTGTAGTAGAAGTGGTAGTAGCAGTACAAATAGCAATATCCACTCACAATATCCACACACACACACACACACACACACACACACACCTCCATTTGGGGAGGCGATAGCAGAGTGGTTAGCGTCTCCGAGTGGCGTTTTCGGTGACCCAAGTTCGATACTCGATAAGATCCAAAATCCACTTAATATCTGTCTGCACCATTGAGTGGCCTAAGACCCACATGCTTCCCATTAACTGTACCTTCGATTGCGAGTGCATCGGAGGACACAGGGGGGCGGCATGAATAGGCGTCACTATAAAAATCCTGCCTGCGCCACCACGGGCGAGGGCCTACCATCCCACCCCTGGAGGTCACTGTCTACAGGCGCTATAGGCACAACTGTAAAAACACACACACACACACTCGTGCGTACGCACGCACGCACACAAACACACACATAACTAGGAGGGGGGCACTCAGTAGAGCGCATACCTCCGCCCGAATATTTCATCAATTGGTTGCATGATATATATATACTATATATATGCACTCAGTATGAGCGCATACCTCCGGCCAAAAATTCATCAATTGGTTGCCATGGCAACAGTTGTCAATAGATTTCATCCAAAATTAAATCGGTTCTTCCTTATACCAAATAGACTTGGTATACCGAGTTTGGTCCAAATATATTCGTAACTTTTCGAGAAAGCCTGTACACTAACAAACAGACAGACAGACAGACAGATCGGGGGGAAAACATAACCCCTCCAACTTCGTTGGCGGAGGTAATTAAGTCTCTCTCTCTCTCTCTCTCTCTCTCTCTCTCTCTCTCTCTCTCTCTCTCTCTCTCTTCTCTCCTCCTTCTCTCTCTCTCGTCTCTCTCTCTCCTCTCTCTCTCTCTCTCTCTCTCTCTCTCTCCTTCTCCTCTCTTCTCTCTCTCTCTTCTCTCTCTCTCTCTCTCTCTCTCTCTCTCTCTTCTTCTCTCTCTCTCTTCTCTCTCTCTCTCTCTCTCTCTTCTCTCTCTCTCTCTCTCTCTCTCTCTCTCTCTCTCTCTCTCTCTCCTCTCTCTCTCTCTCTCTCCTCTCTCTCTCTCTCTCTCTCCTCTCCTCTCTCTCTCTCTCTCTCTCCTCTCTCTCTCTCTCTCTCTCTCTCTCTCTCTCTCTCTCTCTCTCTCTCTCTCTCTCTCTCTCTCTCTCTCTCTCTCTTCTCTCTCTCTCTCTCTCTCTCTCTCTCTCTCCTCTCTCTCTCTCTCTCTCTCTCTCTCTCTCCTCTCTCTCTCTCTCTCTCTCTCTCTCTCTCTCTCTCTCTCTCTCTCTCTCTCTCTCTCTCTCTCTCTCTCTCTCCTCTCTCTCTCTCTCTCTCTCTCTCTCTCTCTCTCTCTCAGTAGCGTTCCGAAATAACTTATCCTCTTCTTTTTTTTTCTAGTCGCGTAATTTCGCATCCTTAAGTAGAATAACTAATCGTTTCATTATATCACTACATCATCATCATAACATTAAAAATAAAACAAAGCTAAACATCACACCATTGAAAATGACACATAATGAAAAAATACACCATTGAATATATCATATTATAAAAAATATAAAATTGAACATAATTACACCATTAAACTCATCACCTTCGCATCATCTTTTCATCTTTTCTAAGTACTTTGAACCACAACACGAAAGCATTAGTAGCGGAATAGTAGTAACAGTTGAAGTAGTAGTAGCATATACTTACACGTGAGGAAGGTGCACCACACAATAAGTGCCAGAAGAGCCCCCAGAGACAGCTTGAGTGAGGGGTCGCCAGCGTAAGGTAAATGACAGTGTTGCCCGCTGAACCCCGCCTCACAGGTACACGCAAACCCACCTGTACAAGGAGAAAATACGAAGAAGATTGACAGGTTAATTAGGATAAGGAGAAAATGTAGAAAATAAAAATGGTACGTGACTAGAGTAAAATAAATAAATGAATAGGAAAATTATATATCAAACAATTGGCCGAGCATTTATGTATCATGTATCTACCTACGTCTATCTCGCATCTCGTATATGTCAGCTATCGGACGTCGCCCCTCTCACACAAGCTCTCACGTTCTCTTCATTTCATGTCTTTCATCATCCCGACAGACACAGTTGCGTGGACACCTACACTATCTGCTTTCCTCTCTATCTATGTCTCGTTCCCACATGTCGTTCTGGGTTACTCGCTTGAACTGAGAGTCGGATATCAGCTAGTCTTCTCCCTTTACCGTGGCGAGTTAAGCCACAGGGCCCTGCTTGGCTGACCACGCCCCTTCTCCTTCCTTCCTTGCCATTATGACACCCAATCAGTTCCTCCTCTCTTCCTTCCATGAGGATTGGCCATGATCTTTTCATCTCCATTCTTTCACATGATTGACTGTCCTCTGTCTTCTCACCTCTTCAATCAAGTTTCCCACGACCCGGTGTGCCGAATGTCGGCCAAGACCTCAGTTCGTCAGTCAAGGCCTGGAGGCTTATCCGTTGCAGGAGTACAAGGACAACGGGGACCAAGCGGGGCCCTGTCGCTTGACTTACCGCGATAAAGAGAGAAGACTGATATCCAACCCTCAGGTCAAGCGGCTGACCCAGATGACATAAGAACGAGAGACGGCCTATTTTTTAAAGATCATGTTCGTAACCTAACCTAAGACTAATCAGGGCTTTATGCAGACATTTAAGTTTTTTAAACTTTTTTCAGGGTGGGGTTAGGCGTCGGGTGGTCGTCGGGTTGTACTCCCGTTTTTCTAACGAAAATCGTATTGGAATTGTTAGGAACCCACGACCCTGACAAACACCAAAGCCTAATGTTATATGCTAATAATTTGCAAAAGGCAATAATATGAAAATGTATAGGTATTGCCAATATTCTGTTTGCAGATTATTCCAATATTTTACTGCAGATTATGAAGCTTCTGAACATTTGTTTAGATTTAGAGGATTAAGTTTGGCGCCCTATGCAATCTAGTTTGTTTACCTTTCCTCGCCCGCCGAATCCAAGCTACCAGCAACTGAAGTACAACACTTATAAGACTATACAGCAGCACTTGCATCAAGACGGCATTTGTTCCTGCCATGGTAAGTGAAACAAATTCATAAACTGTATATATATTGGTGAAAATTTACTTCCGCACCTTATTGTTCGGCAGACTCGCTTCGCCAACAACTCTTCTTTTCTTAACTAATGCAAAGCCAGACTCTTCCATAGATTTCCCTAACCTCACATATACTAGGAAATAGACGTCCACACTAAAGATGTGGAACGTGTCCAAACTCGCACAGGCTAAAGTCAACTTTTTAAATACCCTCACCTTAAAATATTTATATTACAACCTGACTAACCCAACCTAACCTTCACCATCCCTTCTTTTATTTTCTTTACTTTTTACAAAGAAAAGAAAAGTGCTAAATTGTTCTTGAAAAAAGTTTAAAAAAAAAAAAAAAAAAAAAAAAAAAAAAAAAAAAAAAGTTAAAAAAAAAATAGTGTGGTGATGGCGGTGGTGGTGGTGGTGATGTGGTGATGGTGGTGGTTGTGGTGATGGTGGTGATGGTGGTGGTGGTGGTGGTGGTGGTCGTGGTGTGCTGGTGGTGGTGTGGTGCACGGTGGTGTGGTGGTGCACGGTGGTGTGGTGGTGGTAGAGGTGGTGGTGGTGGTGGTGATGGTGTGGTGGTGGTGGTGGTGGTGCACGGTGGTGGTGGTGGTGGTGTAGTGGTAGAGGTGGTGGTGGTGGTGGCAGAGGTGGTGGTGGTGGTGGTAGAGGTGGTGGTGGTGGTGGTAGAGGTGGTGGTGGTGGTGGTAGAGGTGGTGGTGGTGGTGGTGGTAGAGGTGGAGGTGGTGTGGTGTGGTGCTGGTGTGGTGGTGGTGGTGGTGTGGTGATGGTGGTGATGGTGGTGATGTTGGTGGTGTCGTGGTGGTGTGGTGGTGGTGTGTGGTGGTGGTGGTGGTGGTGGTGTGGTGGTGGTGGTGATGTGGTGGTGGTGTTGGTGGTGGTGGTATCGGTGAGCGGCGACGCTCAGACACTGTTGTTGTGAGGGTTACGAACACATTTTATTTGCATTGCACTAATGCAGTACTTTCGCCGCTGCAGTAATGTCTCCAGGCACAATATATTACGAATTTTAGCATAAATGGTAAAAGCTCGCTTCGCTAGCTTGGACAATGAGTTAAGAGACGAAATATAACTTTCTGCGCCAAATTTCTTCCTTTGCGCCTGTAGCATTCCCCACAAAAGTAGTCACAAGAAGAAGAAGAAGAGGAAGCATTTTAAAAGCCTATATGACACCTGATTTCGGCTGAAATAGGTGTCCAAGCGAGCGAAGCGAGCTTGGACAATAATATACACTTCATATGATATACACTTCATATGACATACACTTCATATGACATACACTTCATATGACATACACTTCATATGACATACACTTCATATGACATACACTTCATATGATATACACTTCATATGATATACACTTCATATGATATACACTTCATATGATATACACTTCATATGATATACACTTCATATGATATACACTTCATATGATATACACATCATATGATATACACTTCATATGATATACACTTCATCTATAATAATATAAGCGAAAGTGTGTCTGTCTGTCTGTCTGTCTGTCTGTGTGTGTGTGTGTGTGTGTGTGTGTGTGTGTGTGTGTGTGTGTGTGTGTGTGTGTGTGTGTGTGTGGTATAGGTTCCGCCCCCCGTGGCGCAATCACCTCATATGGCACATTTCTGGAACCAGGTCGACCAGGGGAAGGTTTTAAGCCCAATTATGAGATGATCCGATCACTTTTTTTCTTCTTTTTTTTTAGCAGAGCCTATTAGCGAGAATTGTGAAGAAAAAAAGTGGGTTGCGAGAATTAAGGAAACCTTGATGTAGGGTGATGGGTAGTGGGTGAGTGAACGGGTGGGGTGATGGGTAATGGTTGTGGGGTGATGGGTGAGTGAATGGGTGTGTGGTGATGGGTAATGGGTGAGTGAATGGGTGGAGGGTGATGGGTAATGGGTGAGTGAATGGGTGGGGGGTGATGGGTAATGGGTGAGTGAATGGGTGGGGGGAATACATACATTTCTACATCCATGATTTCAGGAAAGTTAGAAGGGGCTATCTGGAGAGTCCGTGTTTGGTGGGCCGAAGGCCCACCAAACACAGGTGGTGGGCCAAAGGCCCACCAGTAGCCCTCCGCAGGAGCTAGCCAAAAAGTCCGCCCGGAGGGCGGCTTTGCGGCTAGTATGATATAAACTTCATATGATATACACTTCATATGATATATGTACACTTCATATGATATACACTTCATATGATATACATACCACTTCACAATAAAATGCATACCAACACAGATCACATGTACACAAAAGATCCCGGATACTCACGCCAGGTCCCGTCATTCGCCACTAGACTCACCCCGAAGAGCACAAGCTGATACCAGGAAAGTCAAGAGAGACAGGCCGAGATGGAACGCTAACAGAACCACCAGAAGGAATCGTGGGAATGCCAGCAAAGTGAGAGAGAATAGAAGCAGTGCTCGCTTCAAGGCCTAGAAACTCTCTGCTTAGACACGGAAAACCGGGCGAATTGTATCCCCGGAGAAGGTTCGGAAAAGCTTCGAAGGTGGTCGAGACTGGACGCGGAGATAAGCGGCAGTCGGATGAAGTGTCGAGCTGGTCACGAAGCATGTCTCGAAGCGGCAAGGGCAAAGAGATATTGGTAGGGGGGTAACTAGGTAAACGATGCTGAAGTGGTGCTTTCCCCTTACAAGAGAGAGAGAGAGAGAGAGAGAGAGAGAGAGAGAGGAGAAGAGAGAGAGAGAGATGAAGACGAGAGAGAGAGAGAAGGAGGAGTGAGAGAGAAGAGAGAGAGAAGAGAGAGAGAGAGGAGAGAGAGAGAGAGAGAGGAGAGAGAGAGAGACGAGATAGAGATGAGAGAGAGGGAGAGAGAATGAGAGTGATGAGGAGAGAGAGAGAGAGAGAGAGACCGAGGAGAGAGAGCGAGAGAGAGAGAGAGTGAGAGCGAGAGAGAGAGAGAGAGGAAGCTCTTCCTCTTCACAGGTCACAAATCGTCCATTCCGAATAAAGGTTGGGTTCTTTGAGATCAAAGGCTTTTCCTTCCTCCTTGTTCCCTCCTTTCCTTCAGTCCTCCTTTCCTTCTCTCCCTATCTCCCGTCTTCTCTGTTCCTCATTTCCTCCCGTTCTTTGTCTTGTCTCATTCTTTTCTGTCTTCGTTTTTCCTTCCTTCTTTCTCTTTTCCTCCCTGGCCTTATATTGTTTTTCTTCTTTATATTTTATTGCTATTTCTTCTTATTTAGTACCATTCTCTCTTTATCTCTCTCTCTCTCTCTATCTCTCTTTCTCTATCTCCTCTCTCTCTCCTCTTCTCTCTCTCTCTCTTCTCTCCTTCTCTTCTATCTCTCCTTCTCTCTCTCTCTCTCTCTCCTCTCTCTCTCGCTTAACCTTGGAAAATCAAAAATCACACACACCAAACACAACACACCACACACACACACACACAACAACACACACCACACACACACACCACAAACACAGGTACAAGCGTTGTTACCAAATAAACGTTTTTCCATAAAAAACGTTTTGGTTTCCAACGTTTCACAAAGTTTCGGTAATTACGTCTTCAAATATTCCTCCCCACCCTAACACTCCACCCATAACCATAGAAGGAAAGGAAGGTGGGGAAGGGAAGGAGGGAGAGTGAAGATAATTGGGAGGAAGGGAGCAGTATGGATTATGGATAACGTAAACAATTGGGATAATTGAAGATTATTTTGGAGAGGATGGGAGGAGGGAGGAAGGGTTATGATAGAGGGGGGTAAGGGAGCAGGAGGAAAGGACAAAGGGAGGGAAGGGATGAAATGAAGAGAGAGAGAGAGAGACCGAGGACGAGAGAGAAGAGAGAGAGGATGAGAGAGACGGAGAGAGAGACGACCGAGAGACGAGAGAAGAGAGAGGAGAGGAGAGACGAGAGGAGAGGAAGAGAGAAGAGAGAGAGAGAGAGAGAGAGATTAGCAGAAAAAGAACAGAAGAGAGAGAGAAAGATTTCATTGCAAAAGAGAGGATAGAGAGAGAATGGGGAAGAAAAAAATGACGGTGAAAGAAGTGAAGGATTAATTTGCTATGTTATGAGCGTTGGGAATGTGCAGTAAAAGGGGGCCTGCAGGACATGGGTAAAGAGAGGGACCAATTAACTCGTTAGGGGTCGTTAACATTCTTCCACTAGCGGTGCAAGGAAGCGTCTCCGTGGTGTGCAGGGCTGGCGCGCCTATAGCTACGAAGCCAGGCCTTACAATACTCTGAAATCCCGGCCAGGGCAGTTCAGCGGGCAGCCCAAAACCCATGTTTCCTTTGCTTTCGGGGTTCGTCAATAAATGCGGTAACCGTGGAAACCTGGGAAGGTAACTGTGGTAACCCGGAGTCACACTAGCCCTGTGTCCCGGGGGTAGCGCAGACCCCCGGTATAGCAGCTTGTCACCCACCACAGGTGTTAAGAGCTATTGCGACGAAGATGAGCACCAAAGCCACGCGCAGCTTAGCGTATTCCCCCATCTCTATCTTTACCTACCGGCAGGGCCTAGGAGATGGGGGGGGGGGGTGCTGGTATCTCAGCACCGGGCCCGGCCGAGCTACTTTTCCGTCAATATTCAGCAAAGGCAATACCTTGCCGTGTTTTAGTCACACGGACTTTCACAGAGGTAGCCGAGTTTTAATGCCTATTTCGGCTTCTCAAGCCGTATCTGAAGAAGCGTCTTAGGAAAAATAGGGATAAATAGGGAGAAACTGGTTCACAAATAGGGTGGTGAATGATTGAAATGAATTCTTGTGTATGGAAGCGCGTCAGACATCAAACATCAAACATTCAAACATCAAAGTGATCAACAATAAGTGGACACTGGAGAGGCTCTGAAGAATGTTCTTGGCAAAGGGCACAACGACTCCAACCGATGGGAGGATAGCCAACTGTCGATGTAGATGGTTGCAGACTGTAATCTTCTACGATCTTACATCGCTTCTTCGCCAACATGGTGGATTCTACTTCTGATCAGTCACATGCAAGAAGAGAAGTATTATGTTAATATATTTTATATTATATATATATTTATCTTGAATATCAACTTAGTCGGGATTTTAATGCCTTCTAGCGACAAATGAGTGGTGCCATTGGCTTTCTTATGTGTGATAACATATAAAACGATATGTTATTCATGTCTATGTGATATATATTCAGAAAGATATGACGTAAAATAGATGTTCACGATTCAGATGGCGCCCATCTTGGGTTTCCCCACTTTATGGGTGTCAAAGGGAAAAATGTGCTTGGCCCTATATCTGAGATCATTTAGTATGTCATGATCATCAAATGTGCCAATTTTGGTGCTTTTACCACAAAAGCCACAATCATATCACATAACTGCCTAACTAATAGAGACTGGTAACTAAGCGTGCTTTTTGTTACCTCTATTTTTTTTGCAAATGACCAGTCAGTTCTTTCTGATGTGAAAAAGAACTAAAAAATGTGTAAGAACACAGTTCGATTTCCTGTTTAATGATTATACGGTAGAAATTCAGAATCACGGCCGTCTCAATACGAAGAAAAGTTTTATATTGTTACTTTTATATGCCTCACCAGAATGAATATCACCTGATGAGACAATGTAATAAAGTGATAAGAAAGCAGCTACATTGCACGGCAGACCTGCTCTCTTGCCTGAACTGTTTTCCCCATGATTTTGCACACACGAGGGAATCTAAAACACATAAAACAGTCAGCAACAATGAAACCACTCCACAATAATCAAAATCTATATATTGCAAAAAATTCAAAAGCTTATATTATACACCAAAAAGATGATCCCGATACTTCACTGTATCAGAGTTTCGACAGCTTGTTCAGATTATTCATTTAGCGTAAGCATCACTCGTATACATTTAGTAATGATTAATACATATATTTTTCTAATAACAAGAAACATGTTCTTATGTACCGGCAATTTGACATCCAGGACACGACATGCCTATGTTTGTTTGCTTTAAACCTTTATAGAGTTTAAAAGCGGAATTTTTGTGCATAATAAATTTGCTTTCTTATGTTAAACAAAGATTGAAAAACCTTACTTAACAAACCTTTTTACGTTCAATAATTCAAAACAGTAGTAAGGTTGTTGCTTAATAAATGCAATCCTACATTATAAAGGAAAGAACGTCAAACGTCATGCAGATGGTTTGAATTCCTGTATCATTCAAGGTATAAAGACTTATTATGGACACAGTGTGTCTTCAGCATCTTAACAATCCAGTACTACGTTGCCGTTTTTGCACTCGAGCTCCTGTTTGCTGCTTTGGTAATCAAAGCCCCATGGGCCTTCACACACGAGGTAGTAGAGGAATACCTGTAGGGACATGTTAGTGTCAGGACAGGTAAATTCTGCCACAAAGAAAGCAGTCATCATCATAATAAACGAGCTTCATATGTCTAGGGATAATAAATAGTTAAGTACCTACCAGAATAATGCACATAATTACACTTTACACGCAATATGATTTAATTTTAGAACTATGAAACTGTAATTTCTGCGTTTATCTTCGGTTTTGTTTGTTTGTTTGTTTGTCTGTTTGTTTAGAGGATATACAATTCCTCAGAGCCATAGTGATCTACCGCTGCAGATTAGTGTTGGCCGAAGCCACCACCCCGGGAAGGGGGTCACAAACCCCGGCTAACACCCGGTACCCATTCACTGCTGGGTGGACAGGGGCTCGGGTTTTAAGAAAGACCACCCATCTTTCTTCGCTCCGCCCGGGGATCGAACCCGTTTACTTCTCGGTTGTGAGCCGAGCGTGCTAACCACTACACTACGGAATACCCTACGGTGTTGTTGTTTGTGAATTCACTCAAAAAATAGACACAACATCCTGCAGTAGGTGTTTATACTACATAACAATGCTTTGACAATGTTTTTTTCACCGTTCAGCACTCTTAAAGATCAATACATTAACAAGGATTAACAATATATTAACATATACTTTAACACCCTGATCATCATACTTACAGGGTGAGGTCCGATATTCTCTATTCCTTTCTTCTCCAGGTTTTCACACATGACTTGGCCCACTGTAGCTCCATCGGGTGTATGGCGGCACAAGTCACCATCAGAAGTGAGGGCCTCCCACTGTGAATAACATAAACCGTTCTAATTAACACCTTCAGCTATATATATCTATATCTCTATCTCTATATTATATATATATATATATATATATATATATATATATATATATATATATATATATATATATATCTATATCATATATATATATATATATATATATATATTATATTATATTATATCTATATTATATCTATATCTATATCTATATATCTATATTATATTATATATACTATATATATATTATATATATATTATATATTATATATATATATATCTATATCTATCTATACTATCTATATTATATATCTATATATATCTATCTATCTATATCTATATCTATATATATATATATTTTATATCTATATATATCGATATCTATCTCTATTTATATATATTATATATATATATATATATCTATATATATATATCTAATATATATATCATATTTATATATATATATTATATTATTATATATATCTATATATATATATTCTATATATATAATTAATATATTATATATCTATATATATTATATATCTATATATATTATATATATATAATCTATATATATATATCATATATTAATATATCTATTATATATATATATATCTATATATATTCTATTATCTCATATCTATATCTAATATCTATATTATATATATATATTATATATCATATTATATATATATATAATATATCATTAGTAATGGACCGAAGTCTATTTTCGTATTCGCGAATCGAATATTGGTTTATATTCGAATGCAATTGCGAATATTCATAACTTCATAATAACTATTTGATAAGGTAACTAATATATGTAAGATTCTCCATATTAGTAAAGTAATTCCTATTTCTAGTTGCCAGGTTGCGGACGAGGGCCCACTCTTACACGAATACTTACATGATAATCTTACTTGACTAATACACTGGTCGACAAAAAAAAACGAAGATTGGTTCGGACTAAATGAAGCTGATTATAGGTAAATCGACCCTGCTGAACTCGAATCTGATGTTCAATTACTCTATCACGTCCAGTTTTTGAGAACAGACGCAATCATGAAAAAATATGGGTAAAATCAGCAGAATAGTTTCACCAATGTTTTCATTTTAAACTCTTAATCTTTCTTTTCTCAAGCCTATTTAGGGCAGTGCAGTGTTTTGAGTCAGTGTTGTTTGTGCAGTGAGCAGGGGAGGGGGTGCGCACTGCGTATTGGCGAGGGTTAGCAGGCTGTGTAGTACATTTTTACCTACTGATCGTACACTATTGACATATGTTTTAACATTTTTATTTTTCTTTGCAGATATGATGTGTTTGATTTAGTGGAGTCCTCCTTTTAGTTGGTTTACCCGTATATAGTACCATTGTACCGGCTTTGATGGGCTCCGTAACTGTGTGGAATGCATCGGAAGTTTTTGTTACATATGTGGACTTTTTATCCCTGACATTCTGACGAAAACCCTTAACGAATAAGGTTAAAGCAGCTATCTGCATTACTTTCAGTGACGTTAGTGATTAAGATTGAAGTGGCCCCTCACTTAGCTGCTACCCGCTTTGTGAACCACTTGAATGCATGGCTGCGTGCAAACGCCATCAGACATGACATTCGGCATCCCAATGGTTTTGGCGGTGAACAAACAAGATGCACAGTACGACTGCTACTTCTGCCTCCTAACATCCAAGGATGTTCATAAAAACGCGAGCTACAAAATCGTAAATCCTGACTACCTTCTGCATCAGGCCTATGCCACATGTCCTGATCTCCAGTTCCAATGTTCCAATTGCAAGTGCTATGTATCAGATTCGAACGAGGAGGATATTCCCATGGATACAGCTTTCAAGAAATGGCAGACAACAGAAGAGCCCAAATTCATCATAGTCGGAAATGCCTACATGACCTTGCTCAAGGGACCTAGATCTACCCAGGAGAAAGTGAAGTCCTTGGATCTCGTCTCCACGGAATGCATTTGCTACAGACGGAGTGCTCATCACCACATTTTCGTCGTAGACATAAAGAACTTTCAAGCTTCTTCAAGCTGGAACGCACTCTCTGTTACTGCTTTGATGTTGACCCACTCGGGAACAACTTGGTGAGTCTCACACTTATGATTAATCTGAGTGGTGCGGCTGTTCATAGATTCAGGAAAAAACACGCTAAAGGCCGTTCTTCTGCATAAGGAAATAAGCGTCCGGAGTGTTCCAATTGCGCATGGCATGAAATGAGTGAATACTTCGAGCTATGAAGACTTTGTTAATGTGCTGTTAAATATGAAGAACCATCATGGCATCTGTGTGGGGACCTGAAGGTAACTCCTTGCTTCCTAGGACTCCAGTTAGGTTACACTGCACATGTGTTTTCTCTGTTTGGTGGGACTCTAAACGGGACAGCAACATTACAAACAAAGGAATGGCCCGCACGACCGAAAGACTTCACCTGGCAGGTTCCAACTGTTGTACAAATCTCTTGTTGAAAGTGAAAAGGTGTACTTACCTCATTGCATCCGGAAACTTGGTTTAATGCAAAAATGAAGGCCTGGATCAAATGTGCTGGCTTTCAGTATTTTGTTAGCAAGTTTGAACGCATGTAATCTGAAGCCAAGTAAGCAGGGTGTTTTCAATGGGCCCTCAAATTCGTCACACTACTCAATAATGATGACTTTGTACAGCGCCTACTGCCCTGGAAACAGCTGCTTGGAAGAGCTTTTTTTTGGCTGTTTTAAAGAACGCCTGAATTTTCGAACATCGAATACGTGAACTTGTAAATGACATGTTTGAAGAGTCCTATGCTCTTGGGGCTCGGATGTCACATCAAGATCCACTTTTTCCATAACATCTTGATTTCCTTCCCAAAGAATTTGGCGCGGTCAGTGATGAAGCAGGGGGACGTTTCCACCAGATCATTTGCCACCATGGAAAACCCGATACCAAGTATGATTCAGTCCCAACATGAGAGGGGACTATTGCTGGACCTACACGTGAAAGTAGCTGCGCCTCAAACGAAAGAGCAAACTACAGAAACACTTCTTTGTACTATGGAAGCAGTGTGAGTACTTGTGTTGTTAGGTATGTTTTGATCATATGTATATTTATACCAATTTGAGACCTTGACTGTTCTCTCTGAGAACCGTCTAGATCCTGGACTGTTCTTCGAACTGCGCATCTTTTCTCTCAAAAAAAAATCTCGAAGTTGTGTTTCCAGAATACAGATATCTATATATCATATATATATAATATATATAATATATATATTATAATATTATATATAATATATATATATCAAGTCAAAATCATGTGGATTTTGACATATTTTCGGATATTTTCAGATGTGGGCACATTTTCGGATATTTTGGAACTAATTTAGTATATTTTTTTGCCTAGATATTGGTCCGAAGCCGCAGGGCACCACCAGAATTTATTACGAGTAATATATTTAACGTAGGGGATTGTTCTGATTATTATATATTTAATATATCTATATGTATATATTTATAATACTATTAAATTTAAAATGCCGATATTTAAACTATACGTGCTAGAGAAAAGCAATGCATTTTTTTTAAATCAGGCAGCGAAATGCTTTCCTACCCCACACAATGACTCAGACCATTTTTGGTGTCGCCAGTGTTTTATATGCAAAAGTTTACACTGTGCAAATATCACTAGGGATGATATATGGAAATACTCCCAAACCAAACTTGTTGTGACTGACGGTCATACGCAATAGGTTGCTGCAACACTGTGTCTCTTCAAAGAAAGTTGATTGTGCTCGTGTTGACAGAGAAAATGCTTATTACTGCAGTTTAAGCACGGGCAATGAGTTGAGTTCAGTGACAGTGACCTTGAGAATAGCGCTGCTATACCCTGTTGAATGGTGGAAGAGGGAGTTACTGTTCAAGGGTTTCAAGGTCTATGGCCTTGCCTACCACCGTACGCCTCCTTACCCATTCTTTTAACTACGCTCCGCTTACGTTTAAATTTATTTATATGTTTGCTTGCGTACTATTATGTTCAACTTGATTATTTTTTTATTTTTTTGCAAGTTTATTGATTTGGGCAAAATATTCCCATCTTCACAAACAACTACAACTTTACGACGTGGAGTGCGATTGCGATTATTAAAAAACTGCGAATATTCGCAATTTTCGAATGCGAAGACGAATTTCGGTCCATCAATACTATACATATATATAGATGTATATATATGATATATATATATAATATATATATATTATATTATGTATATGTTATATGTATATTTATGATCTGTATATTATATGTATATATATAATTTATATATATATATATCTAATATATTCTATACTATATATAATATATATATATCTATCTATATATCTTATTTATATTATTATCATAGCTCTATATTATATGTCATTTATTATAATATTATATTATATATATATTATATAATATATCATATAATCTATACTATATTATTATATATATATCTATATTATATATCTCTATCTATATATTATCTCTATCTATATCTATCATATATACTATATCTATATCTAGTATATATATTATCATATATCTATATCTTCTATATATTATATATATATTATATATTTATATAATATATTTAATATATATATTATATATATATATTTTTATATTAAGTATATATCTTATATCATATAATAAATATATCATCTCTATATATATCTAGTCTATATATATATATATATATATATATATTCTCGGCGATATCTATCTCTATATATATATCTCTATAGGTATTATATATATATATATATTATTAATCTCTCTCATATATATAATGTATATCTATATATCTATTATAATCGTCTAATATAATACTTTATTATATATATCTCTATATATATATACTATTATATCTATATATCATTATATATTATATACTTCTATATCTATCTATATATCTATTATATATCCCTTATCATCTATCTACATTATTATCTATATTATACTATATATATATAATAGATTATTATATATCTCTATATAGTATATATATATTATATATATATCATCTATATCTATATATTATATATTATATATATTTCACTATATATATATATATTATATCTATATATTATTAGATATATATATATTATATATTATTATATATATATATATATTATATATATTCTATCTATCTTATAATATATTATGTATACGCTTCAATTATATTATATTCTTTTATCTTATTATATCATATTCTCCTATGTACTATTTCTCGTATATAATCTCTATATATATCTCTAGTATATCTTCTATTATATATCTTATATTATATCATCTTCTATTATTATCATATATATCTATATATCTATATATATCTCTATTCATATATATCTATTCGATATATATATATATCATATATATCTATTCTATCTTCTACTAGCTATCTATCTATATCTATATTCTCTATCTATTCTACTCTATATATATAATATTTATATCTATATGTATATAGATATATTATAAAATTTTTTTAACCAATTTAATATATATATTTGTATATCTATCTCATCTATCTATATTATTATATTAATATTTATCATATCTTATGTATCTACTATGTCTCTATATATATATTATATTATATAATCATAATATCTATATGAATTTATAGATATATATAATATATGTATATCATATCTATATCTTATTTATATATATTTATATATATTATATATATATCTTCTATATAAATTATACTATTATATGTTATATATATATATATCTATTATATCTTATATATATATCTATATCTCTATCTTCTATAATATAAAAAACCACTTGATATTTCTCTCTATCTCTAATTTCCTAATCTATCCTATCATTTATCTCTATATAATAATTATATATCTATATATATATCATCTCGAGATCTATCTCCTATATCTATATCTCTCTCTATCTCATCTATCTCTATATTATATATCCTTACGATATATATACATCTCTATTATGATTATCTATATATATTATATATATTATATTATCTAATATAATCCTATTACTGAATATTATTATATCTATATATCTATCTATCTATATATATTGTCTCTATCTCTCTCTCTCTACTTATTCTCTAATATACTATATTATATATAAGATATTATTATTCCTACTATATATATAGACTCTATATCTCTGTCTATATCTATATATTATATATATTATATATATATATATATATATATATAATATATATATATATTATATATATATCTATATCTATAATATATATATATATTATTTATATATATATGAGATATTATATATATATACTTATATATTATCTGTATATATATTATATATATAGATATTATTAGATATAGATAAGATGATATGATATTTATTATAGATATCATCTTATATATATATATTATTATATATATCTATATATATATATTATATATTATATATAAATATATATGATTATATATATATATAGATATATATCTATATATCTATATATTATATATTATATTATATCATCGATCTATATAATATATATCTTATCATATATATTCTCATCTCATATATCTCTTATTATATTATCTCTCATCTCTTTATATTTATATCTCTTTTATATTATATATTATATTATATATATATAATCTCTCTTTATATCTATCATCTCTATATATATATTCTATATATATACCTTATCTATCTACTTATATTTCTATATATCTATCTATAGATTATAGTTATTGATCTCTTATAGTATCTCTTATATCATATATATATTTACTTATATATCTCTTATATATATATATATATATCCTTACTTCTCCTATATATGCTAGTTATCTATCTAGATCTCTCATAATCATTATCTTATATTATTATATCTATATATTTATCTCTATCTATATCTATATTTCATTATTATCTATCGATATCTTACTTCTATATATATATATATATATAATATCTTCTATATATATATCTATATATATATATATATATATATTACATATTTCTATCTCTATATTAGCTCTTATATATTTATATCTTCTTCTATATTCGGTAGATTATCTAATGTATTATATATTATCTATCTATCTTCTATATTCTCTATATCTATCTCATCTATTATCTATATATATAATCTCTACTCTCTACTATAATATATAATATTCTCTTATCTCTATCTATATAATATATATTTCTATCTAGATCTCTCTATATTATACATATAATTATATCTCTATCTCTCATAATACTCTCTATACTCTATATCTCATGCTATGATATTACTCTAATATTCATATAATCCATCTCTCACTATATACTACATTCTATATTATATCATAAACTATATCTATCTATAAAGCTCATCTCATATATATATATATATCTCTAGATATATCTACTATATCTCTATATATCTCTCTATTATATATATATATTATAGTTCTATACTACTCATATATCCTATATAATATAATATCAATTTTATATTCGCCTATATATATATATATCTCTTATCTATAATTCTTCTATCTAATCTCTCATCATCTAATATCTATCTTACTATATATTGCTATAGTTATCTTATTATATATATCTATCTATCAGCTATCAATCTATATATCTATCTTTCTATCTTATATTTTCTATATTTATTCTATCTATTATCATCTATCTATATCTCTTTATTCTATTCTATTATCTATTATATCTTATATATCTATATATATTCTATAATCTATATCTATTATACATTATCTATTTATATATATATATCTATATATATATATTTTTTATATATATATATTTTTACATATATCTCTCTATTTTTATATATTATATTTTTTTTACTATATCTTCTTTTTATATATATATATCATTTTTATATATCTCTCTTCTTTATATATATATATATTACTATACATCTTTTTATCTCTATACTTCTTTAATATATATTTATCTCTATCTCATATATATTATATTATAATTTCTATATATCTATTATACTTTTATAATAGATCTTCTATTTATTCAATATATATCTATATTATATATATTATATATCTAATATATATATATATATCTTTAATATATCTTATATAGTATATTATTATATATTTATCTCATTATATATATATATACTATTATATTATATGATATATCTATATATATATCTATATCATATCCTATTATATATATATCTAATATATAATCTATATATATATATATATATATCTCTTGTTATTATATCTAGATATCATTCTATATATATATATATCTATATATCTATATATATAATATATATCATATTAATTATACATTTATATATTATATATATTTTATATATATTATATTATATATCTTTATATATCTACCTTATCTCTCTTTTAATATATTTATATATATTCTCTTATCTTAGCTTACTCTCATTTTCTATATTTATCTATAATCTTATATTTATACATATATCTATTTTTATATATCTATATCTTTAATCTCTCTTTTCTATCTCTATATTTCTCTTTATACTATTTCTATTTATATATATCTATATATAATATATCTTATCTATATATATTAACAACCTCTCTCTATATACTATACTCTTATTCTCTCTCTTAGATATCTACTCTGTTTTCTCTATATAATATCTATATATTATATATCTCTCTATTTTTATCTATTATCTCTCTTCATTCTATATCTACTGCTTTATATATCTCGATATATCTATATATATAATATTATCGTTTTACTCTAATGTATCTATATCCTATCTATACTCTCTATATTTATCTCTCTATATATTTCTAGCTGTATATCTATATATCTAATTTATATCTATATCATCTATTTATATTATATTATATATTTATCTCTCATATATGCTATATTTATATATATCTATATCTTTCTCTATACTCTCTCTTTCATATATCCTCATCATATATATTTTTACTTTATATATTATATATCATTCTCATATATCTCTATATTTACTACTATATTTAGCTTTTATATTCTCTATATTTCATCTATATATTCTATTTATATATATATATATATTTACTATATATCTAGTTTTAAATATATATATATCTTTCTCTACTCTATCTATCTCTATATATTTATCTATCTATATATATTTATCTATATTTCTTATATATATATATTTAATATATATTTTACTATCTATATTTATATATATAATATCTTCTACTCTTTATATACTCTTATCTATTATCTCTATATTATATCTATAGATATATATATACTATATATATTCTCTATATCTCTTCTATCTCTCATCTATCATATATATTCTATCTATCTCATATACTATCTTCTATTTATTCTATATAATTTAATTATTTAATAATTATATTTATATCTCTATATATATTTTATATATATATCTATTTATATATATATATATATTATCCTATCATCTATTTATCTATCTATATTTTATATATCTATATATATATTTTATATTTATATATATTGATTATATTTATAGTATATATATATTTTATTATATTTCTCTTATTATATTTCTATTTATATCTATATCTCTTTATCTATCTCTCTATTTTATATATTATCTATAGTTCATCTATATCCTCTTTCTATCTATCTATCATTTATATATCATATATATCATCTTATATTTCTAATATCTTCTTTTACTCTATATATATCTTTCTTTTATTTATTCATCTCTATATTTACATATTCTATCTTCTCTCTCATATCTATATATTATATAATATTATATATATATATATATTTCAGTCACAACGGACTAGCCACGGGCTACCATGGTAACCAAAAAGGCCCGCTTAGCTGCGATCCCTATAAAGAAGACAGTAAGAGGATAACGAAAGGAGGTTTTGGGGCCATATAGCTCGGCAGGTGTCTTGTCACTCCTCCTTGAGAAAAAGATTTAGGTCTTAGGAATATCAAAAAATAGGAACAGAAAGGTTGTCCAGAACCTTTAGCTGTGCAAGAGATGAAAAAAGTAAATATATCTTGCATTAAGGAAATTGACAGAATTGGGATGATGATTAAACGTATTGTGCGCAAGACCGCGAAGGGATGCAGTTAGCACGTTTTTTCAGAGAGTCAGTGAACATGAAATAACGGTAGAAGATAGCAAGAGAAGTCATTTGCGAGCGATTTAAGATTGAAGACAGTCAGTCAAAGAGGGGAGTTAATGGACGAAAAACTTTTGACAAATCAAATCTGTTTAGGAGAGCTGTATGAGTGATCCTCCCCAAACATGTGAGACCATACTCCCTCATGGGTGGATCAGCCCCGTGTACAGAGCAAGCACTGGGGAGAAAAAATGGAGACAGACGCCAAGAGACACCTGAGACTGACCTCCTAGAGCGGTTTTTAGCAAGAGACAAGTGCTTGTGGGTCCCTTCGGACCCGTATTGATGTTTGTAGTAATATTTTTTTTAAACACATGTGGTGCAACTCCATTTCGCGTTGTTGCTGTCGCTGGGGTGAGCACACGCTGCCTCACCCAGCACCACTCCTGTCCTCACCCCCCATCCCCCACGCCTGTCCCTGCAAAGCCCACACACACACAACGCACGTCCAAACGTAAGTTCCTGAGTCTACGGATAGTGAATGCAAGCAAGATGTTACCGGCAGAGTCATTCCTGTAATCTATATTCATCTGAAAGGTGTTTTAGCCCAAAAACCCCTTCAAAAGGATTCATCATTGGACCACCGTTTACCATCTTCTACTACGATTTATTTTGTTTTTTGGAGGCCTCTCTGCATCAAAATTGAATTTACAGTTTTCGGCACCCAAACAGAACACCCCCGGCTACTCCTATATAGTCCTTCTCTGCATCAAGCAATATTTGGACTTCATTGGTACCAGTTTGAGTAACCAAGGTTGTTTACATTTCTTGGAAAACGTATGATCCAGGATCATTTTGATGTATGATAACTTTCTGTACGTGTCGCTGTTAGTTTGTGAGACCACACAAATGTTAACATGTTTGTACTGGCAAACCGATTTTTATTTATTTTCCCATAACTTATGTCAAAGCTTTCCAAGTAACTAGATTGGACAGATCTGAAAATGATCCCAAGGTAAGCCTATATCATGATAACATATATGATGATCTGGGAAATACATTAACAAATATCAAAGTTTACTTTTAAAAGAAATCATGCATAAAAGTGAGTGGGGGGCAGAGAAACATAAGAAAATTTTGGATATAGAAAGTGTTAAATATCTGCATCGGTGTATTGTATCGGGAGTCATCTTCTTGCCAGGGCCCAAAAAAGTAGGGGGGTTGAACGAAATGCCATTGCTCATTTGGCCTCACCATCAGGGTTCCCCCTCAAGGTTTATTAAATGGCAAAAAATAAAGGTTTTGGGGAACAAAATTTTGGTTAGACAACCACCTCCAGTGAACTATTTTCTATAAGCAGCCCCCTGTCCAAAACCCTTTTCCCCCTTTTTTTTTTTTTTGAAGTGAGGAACAAACCACCCAATCTGTTCAACATTTTACAACCGCAACCTGAGGTTGGGTAGGAAAAATATGCTTTGTTTCTCCCGGCCATGCGATTTTGATTATAAAATTTCTGAAACGGCCCTCAAAAAACCCGCCAAAAACATTTCGTTTTCCGTGGGCCACCTTTTTAGAAGAATAGACAGGAAAATCTGGAGGGTCTGGTATGCTGCTGGTGGCTGATGAGGATGTGGTGGAAAGGTGGGGGTTTTTCCGCCGCTTTTACCTTTGGTATAGCACCCCCGCATTTAGTTGCTTCGGGTTTGGATGACGCTGACTGCGGCGAGAAAGATTTTTTTTGCAAATTTAGTTTTCTCTAAATATCCTTTTGAACAACATTCGGGGGAGGATAAAAAACCGGCCACTTTCTCGGGAAATTGTGTAGACTTGTCCCAAACTCTGCCTCCAGTTTCCTTAAAATGTTTCTTTGTTTTTTCCATCAACTGATTCCCAGAATCTAAAAACGATAAAGTCCCCAAAGCTTCAGTAAATTTCATGGACACAACCCGTGGTTGATCATAAATTTTCATTCCTTATTTTCAAAGAGGTTGAGTACCTGAAGAAGGATTGTTCATAGCCATCTGTCTCCATTGTTCCTTTTGGTTTGTGTTGTACCTTTGAAAACTTGATTAGAAAGATTTGTGGTTTGGCCTCCCCGGGCAATTTGATTCTGTTTAAAACCGTGCAAGAATTCTGAAGATTTTGGTCTATAGCACACTTTTTGACTTTTCCTTTTTCTGCGTGTTTCAAGGCATTTTGCAGTGGCTCGGGGTCTTTGGATTCATATAGTCTGTCTCTCAAAAAAATAGAAAACCTGCGGGAAGAACTGGCGGGGGAGATGGGGACCAGTATAGATCGTTTCTCGTTTGTTCTGAGTGCACCAATTCAGGACTCCAAAGGGTCTGTTTTTTTGCGTGCATCTAAGCTCTTCTTCTTTGTAAACAGAGATCGCAGTATCTGTGGTAGTAGACATCTGCCAGTCAAAAGTAGAAGTGGCTTGTAGTTCCTGATAGCGCGGATCGAGAGGGAATTAAAAGACTCTTCATTCTGGTTGAGGGGTTTCCACGTAAGGATCCTTATCACGGGGATGGAGCAGAGGACACGCGGCTTTCTCTTTTGGTCGTTTTTTAGAAGTTGATCTGGCTCAAGAAAATCCTTTTTGTTCTTGAAAACTTTCTTCCTAAATCTGAAAAACAGATGGGTTAGAATTTTTAAAAGTAATTTGTATGATAAAATTGAGCTCAGCTCATTTTTAATAACATGGCCCTAGAAAGGTTTTAAAAGGGTTTTTTCTAAAAATCTCATTCAAAAAGGGCAATATATTTGTTGTACTGCCTGTTTACTTTTTTCCTTTATTATCATCCCATGGTACTTAAAATACAAAATACAATGCATGGGTCCTTATTACAGTTTTACAAAACGATAGTGTAAAATTCAAGATTAGTCATTATTCATTTAAAATGCAAACAAATTCCAAAATCTGTATATGTCATAAAAAAACTCTAGGTATATATAAAATATTTTTTAAAACTAATAGGCAAATAATAAAAAACCAAAACCTTTATGTGTCAGAATTCAGTTTAAAAAAGTATACTTATGTAAACTACTGAAAAGCCCCCCTCCGGCGGATTTTTTTGGGCTAGCTCTGCGGAGGGGGCCCCCCAAACACAACTCTCCAGTAGCCCCTTTAATTTCCGAAACATGGATGTGAAAGTTTATTATTACCCCAAACCCCCATTCACATCACCCCCCCCCCATTCACTCACCCATTACCCTTTCACCCCCCCACCCATTACCCATCCCCAAAACCCCCATTCATACCCATTACCCATCACCCCCAACCCATTACCATCACCCCCCCCACCTTTCCCTCACCCATCCCCCCCACCCATTCATCACCCATCCCCCACCCATTCACTCACCCTTTCCCATCACCCCATCAAGGTTTTCCTAAAATTCTCGCAACCCACTTTTTTTTCACTTTCTCGTTTAATGGGACTAAAAAAAAAAAAAAAAAAAAAGATCGGATCATCCTTAAGTGGGTTTAAAACCCTTCCCCCTGGTAAACCGGGTTCCCAAAACTGTGCCAATGAGGGGATTCCCCCACGGGGGGAAAGCCCTTACCACACACCACCACCACACACTTGGTTTTTAAACCGCAGTGGGGTTTTGCCCCACCCTGGTTGTAAAACCAATCCGAACGCTTAAATGCTTTTGAATTCGCAAGAACGACGTTGCGAGTGCCATGGACATCGTACTGATCAGATAAATCAAGAAAGCTTCATGGAATCAACGCTAAGCAAACTAAAAAAAAAAGCCCGGAATCTACTAAGCAGAAGTTTTTTTAACCTGAAAGTGGGGAATTAAAAGCTGTGCAGAAATCTGTATGAAAACAAAACCCCTAATTGATGGCTACAAGTATCGATTTGACGATAGGGAACACGAGTAAAACTACCAAGAAACTAGTCGTCGCCAAAATTAGCTTCTGGGGAGTTCAAACTTTTTGCTGGAGAAAATTGGGAGCAAACTGTAAACACAGGTGAAAAAAAATAATTGAAGAAAACCTAAAAATTCCCCAATCTAGAACCTTGAACGTGGTCATCGTGTTGGCCCGATCTCTGCCTCACGCCTCGAACAATTGTGGCAAGATTCGAAAAGTTGCTGATCGTGAAGCAGTTCTCCGGAATGCCGGGAAATTGAAGGGATCTGGCATATTCATCAATGAAGCCCTGGGCACATCAAAAGCCATAAGAACCATCAATACCTAAACTGGAAGGGCAAAAGGGAAAAAAAATCTTTTTTTCAATTAAAACTCATCAAAAGGAGAGAATTGCCCCAACGACCCAACAACGCTGCCCCAGCGATTTCCGTGGTGGCGGGGTGGTGAACATCGGTGCGGCGGTGGAGGCGCACTTCCGTAGCAAGCCAGCCCCCGGTGTAAGGGCACTCCCCCTCCGATGGTATTTTTTCGCTGGTGGGACTGGTTTCCAAGGGGGGGAGTGCTGTTGAACCCGGGGGCGCTGGGGGGGGGGCGGTGATGCAGTCCTGCCGCAAGGTGTAAACAAGGGAACGGAAAGTTAAGTGGGGCTTCAACCATTCAGGACAAATACGAAAATCGTAATAAAAAAAAAGAGGCATGGAATGCTTCAGCGTGGTAAGTCTACGGTGAAGTTGTTGGGGTTGTATTATGTTTGAGAATTACCCTTTTGTTTTATTTATGAGAAAAATTTTTTAAAATATTTTAAACTCTGACGGTTAAGAGATCCTTCAATTCTTTTGATCTTATTGATAATTAAACTTTGATCCCTTTACGTTTTAGAAAGATAAATACAAAAATGAGTTAGCGTTAATCATTTCTATATACAAACAAACTTTGAATGTTTTCCCAAAATTAAATATATATTTCTTGAATTTTTTAACAAGTAGTGATGGGGTTTTTTAAATATTAGTCTGAATTTCTTCTGTTTTCCCCCAAAAATTCTGTTTTTTTCTGATTCGTCTTGTCGATTATGTTGAGGTTTGATGTTATTGGTTTTTCCGAAACCCCAGCTTGATTTGATCTTGCTCAGGTACCCGATGCCGGGATATAAACCTTACACTAAATTTTCGTAAAAGATTGGAGGAGGGGTAGCTTTATTCCTAATGCCTATATTCCCCAAGTGTTTGTTTTTTTTGTCTTAATTTTTCCATAGAATGCTTAAGTATTGCGTTAAGGTAATGGAGAAGACATTCTTAGTTATGTGATTAAGACCCCAAGTGGTAATGGAAAATTTTCCCTTGACAAATTTTCGAACATTTTCATTAGCAAATAAAAAATTAAAAATCATGGCATTCATATAATAGGGGGAATTTTTTAAAAAATTTTTAAAAAACTAAAAAAGGTTTTTGAAATTAAATAAGTCTCTTTCTCTACCCCCCCACAAGCCTCCGAGTCACAGGGAACAAACAGCCACCTCATTGACCATATTGGTGACACAGGGGGGAGATGAACCCCAAACAATTTTATAATACACCCCTGATACAAAACAGGACCATTTTCCCGTGTTTCACAATTCAGGCTTTTTTTTAAAATTTTTAACAAAAAAATTTCCACAGTTTATTTATAAAAGATGCCAACTAATGCTGCCTTTAAGACTTCAAATGAAGTTCCGGCTGGATTGGTAATGTTATAGGGAAACGTGGGGCCTAAGCAATTAAAAATTTTTTTTTTCCCAATACTTAATAAAATTTTTCCCGAAACATTTTCCCCAAAGAAGCAAATTTGCGTAAAAAACCAATGTCATTTAAAAACACCATACATCCCCTCCTGCCTTTAGGAAAAGCATCAAAGGAAAAAAAAAAAAAACCGGTTTGAGAGATTAGCTCACAAAAAAAAACCCCCCAAACACTTTTTGAGAAATTATCGAATCTATAGAAATAAATTAAACTTTTTAAAGCTGCGAAAAACCGTATCATAAAAAAACAATTAAAGCAAACTCAGGTAATCCCAAATCAAACTGGCAGTCTATTTAATAAAAAATTTTTGGCAGAATTTAAATACTCAAATAAAATTAATTTAATTAAAAAACCCCCCGAAAAACACTCAGATAAATTTTTGATGCTTCTTGCGGTTGGAGATTTTAACCAATAATCTTAGATAAAATACTCGCATAGACATATTTAGCATTCCCCAAACCTTTTCTATGTATCGATCCAGTAGAGGGGAACGGAGATGAGAAGTACCTAACAGCCATTAAGTCTGACGCAGCTGGTTGTGACGACATTTCACCTAAAATTTTAAAACTCATGCCTCTTCTATTTTCGCCATTGACACACATAATTAACTTTTTTTAAAAACTGGTACATTTCCCGAAATTAAAAAAAAGGCCAAGGAATACCTTACATAAATCAGGGAACAAGAATGCATCAAAATCTATCGTCCCATTCAATCCTTTCCTGTTTTAGCAAAATATTTTGAAAAAAGGAATTTCTACTGTTTTTTAACTACTTGGAGGGAAACAGCTTATTATCTGACTTCAACATGGTTCAGACAAACCCCTCTACAGAAAAAAAAAATTTTACAGTTTGTCAGGAGTATACCCAAAACTTAGAAGGTAAAATTAGTTTTCAGGAAAATTTATAGATTTATCAAAAGCTTTGATTCTTTAAATCACCCAGATTTCTTCTCGAAAATTGAAAACATAGGGATAAGAGGGGTGCCTCACCAACGTTATCTTTGTAACAGGTCACAAAATTTTTTTTGTAATTCCAAATTTTTCTCTTTCAAAAAAATTTCTGAAGGTGTACCTCAGGGATCTATTTTTGGCCTATACTTTTTTTTTATGTATATAAAAAAAAGAAAAGTCAATGCTAGCCCAAAAAATTTAAAAGTCTATATAGCGACGATACAAATCTCCTATTAGCTGATAATAACCGAACTCCTTTCATTTTTAAATTTTCAAATTTAATTGTTTTGATAAATAAGTGGATAAGGCAAAAAATTAAATTTCAAAGTTACAAAAACCAATTTATCGTTTCAAAATCGTTCAATAAAAAAATGTCATGCCCCCAAAAATTTTAAAGGTGAACCAATACAAGTGTCTCTCATACAAATTTTTAGGGGTAATTATCGATTTAAAATTTAAATTGGGCAATATATTAATGAGGGTACAAATATCAAAAATAGTGGCATCCTAAATAGAGCCCCCCATCAACTAACAACAGAGAGTATGTTAAGTTATATTTCACTTTTGTTACCCCCCACCTGATCTACTGTGTCTCCATATGGGGTTTCCATGGCCTCATTTTGAAAAAAATAGTAGTAGCCCAAAAAATAAGATTATCAGATCTATTCTATTCAGGATAAATTTTATTTTACCAGCCGTTTATTCACAGTTAAATATATTAAATTTCAAATTTATGAAAATATATTTTGTATTGTTGTTATTTTTAAAAACTGAAAATTTTCCAGCAAAAGTTACCAATACGGTAAAAAACTTTTTAAATTTATTGAAAGTTCTCATAAACCCAGGGGTAATAAATAATCTAGTGAGCCCAATTTCGAACAACCCCTACAACAAGATGTGGTATGTGACGGTCCCCAGCTGTGGAATTTCCTTCCTTTCTGTGTAAAAACATTAAAATTTTAATGTAAAATTTATTTCAATTTTAAAAAGAAAATAAAGAGTTATTTGTTTACTTGTCAGAAAACAGGTTTTAGGCGAACGATGTAAGTGTGTGTCAATACGCAAGTCAGTGTGGATGTTCTAATTTTTTAACGCAGTAAGAAGATTTTTTGGAGATTGGTGCTTGTTTTTTACATAATTGGAATCTTATTTTCTGTAGTTGTAAAGTTTGATTGCATAAACTATTTAAAATTTTTTCTTAGAAAAAAAGTTGCCTGGTACTGAAAATTTTGATTAGAAATTTCTGTTGTCAAAGAGTCTTGGGTCGACAGACCATGCCGTTAAAAAGCATGGTATATAAAGTTTGTTATATAACTTATGAGTAACCCAAATTTTTGGGAATAAATTTACTAATACTATTACTATTACACACACACACACTTTCGCTTATATTATTATAGATAAACAAAATAAGCTCACTCACGTCACGCTTTTGTAAATTCCAAGAATGAACTGCTGACCGATATACACTAAATAGCTACTGCATAATGCAGTTTAATACGGTGAAATTCTTTTTTAGACAATACAGAAGTATTCTGATTGGCTGTTGCTATCTACAACTGTAACCTTATCTTATCCATGAATCGATTCTATTTATAGTAACATCGCAAATGTATTAATAATATACTAGATACTGCCGTTATTGGAACATTCATAGATTGTTATTTATTTTTACTTTCTTATCACAAATATACCTACTTCGTAGCTAAAAGGTTGCTTTCTGATTTCTTTATTGCTAACAATTCAACAAGTAGGTTCAGAGATTCAATAGGAGAGCGATCGGCTATATTACATATTATGTATCAAATGTATAGAAATGATAGTTCTTTTTTCATAACTAAAAGCTTCATAACTCTTAACAGCTACCTTTCTCAGAGGGTTATCATGCATTTATGAAATCCTTAGTCCAAGACCTTTAAAATGATGTATACTAACCTTGGTTGCTGTTACTGATACCACGGACCCCCATTGGCAGAAGCACTAATAGTATATTCGATGAGATGTGAGATTTTTATTTCAAACTTCTTGTAAAGAAGTCCAAGAATGTACATTCTAAAAGAGGTAGACACGAGTGTTATTGAAGAAGAGGGGATAGTTGTCTTTAGGTATTTTCGAGGTGATAGGTTAAAAAATTGGGTATTAGAGGCATTGAACAAAACAAGGTTTGCTTTGCCGCAATCATAATTTTAGAAAGATCAGAAGGTATATATATATATATATATATACTCGCCCTAAATAGCTTTCCTAGATACTTGATAAGTTGACAACCCTATCGGTTATGACGCTCGTCTGGGGAAAAGAAAGGAGTTAGGTTATCTCACGCTTTCTACCGAGGAACCTGCAGCTGTGGTCCTCTCGTCTCAACAACAGTCACCGCCACGTGGGAAGGGGCTGACTCCACGCGCCCTGTTCTCATACCGTCGTCACACAGCCTGCGTCCTGCCTCGTCCAATTCCCTCCTCCTGTCCTCGCGTTGCGTCTAGACTCCTACCTCCGTCAGTAGGAACAAGCTCTGGGCAGGCGGGGAACCTGGGAGGGCGTCGGCGGGTCTCGTGACGACCACCGGCGCTCCACCGCGACCAAGGAATATAGAGGACAAGGAAGGTGGAGTCCTATGTAAGCAGAAAATCCCTGCCCTATGCACTTGCTGGCGCTTAGATGGCGCTACCGTCGCCTCTTCAGGGAATGTAAACAAACAGACCCACAAGGCCCACATGGCTACTGACACCAAAGACGCAAGAATGCCGCCCGCCGCCTCTCGCTATTGCTACTGTGTGTGTGACAAGAAGAGACGTAAACACCCTGGAGTGAGGCTGCAGTTGTTCCCGAAAGATGCTAGAAGGTATGTAAGTGTCGTTTTAAAGGATATTTGAGTCAATAAGAGAAAATCCAGAGTGACCAAATATCCTTAAAAAAGAGCTACCCTTTATGAGCGCTATCACTGGGCATGTCTAGCTCTAAAGGGCTCAAGGTAGTCAAGCCTGCCACCGTGCTGGCGAAAATAAAAGAAACTAGATAAGCCCGTTACCGTGCACACGGGATACAGTTGATTCGGGCCGCCAGTTGAGTCAGGCCGCCTATATTAAATGCATACTGGACGAGAGTTTCGCGGTCGTTTTCAGAGACACAGACTATTTTTTCTTGGCCTACAATAGGTGCTTGGGGAGCGGAGCCCCCCAGCTAGGTGGTGTGGTTACATTTGGTTAGGAGGTTAGGTTAGATTGTCGAGTGGGGTCAGTTGTGCAGTCAGTTCGTATAAAAGTTGTTTCGTACACCAGTAGATTCGTACTCCAAAAGTTTTTCCTATACGAAACCATAGTCGTTTCGTACACTCAGCTCAGTTGAAAGTTGGTTTCGTACATGACAAACCTTCTTTGGTGTTGTGATTAAATTATATATATATATATATATATATATATATATATATATATATATATATTGTATTGTAAGCACGTAGTTACCTTCTCAAACATTTATTTTGATCATATCTTTCTGTAGCGCCATTAGCATCAGCGGAGATTGGGCTAGATGTGGCAGCAGGGGAGGACAGCTCTACCATTACTACCGGAAATATGGCACACAGTGGTTTGTACAGACTATGCATTATTGTTATCATCAACCCATCTATATTAAGGGTGTATTTATTCTTATTAATGGCTTCCAGCCCTTATCAGTGTATTGGACAAAGTTTTTATTTTCTCTCTTAATTATATGGCTTTAGTATTGGCAGGTACAGTATCAATGTTCTAATTATGTACAGGATTATTACTGATATTTTGTTTTGACAGATTGTTTTGACACTGATGTTGGAGTGCTGCCTAAACCCCAGTACTAGCCACAACCTCCCACCACATAAGCCACAGCCACAGCCTCCCACCACATAAGCCACAGCCACAGCCTCCCACCACATAAGCCACAGCCACAGCCTCCCACCACATAAGCCACAGCCACAGCCTCCCACCACATAAGCCACAGCCACAGCCTCCCACCACATCAGTCACAGCCACAGCCTCCCACCACATAAGCCACAGCCACAGCCTCCCACCACATAAGCCACAGCCACAGCCTCCCACCACATAAGCCACAGCCACAGCCTCCCACCACATAAGCCACAGCCACAGCCTCCCACCACATCAGTCACAGCCACAGCAAATGGATGGTATTGAGAGTTATAATGTTAACATTTTGCATGATGTTAGTCTCACTTATGAATTATAGTCTGAGATGTAATTATACCTTGTATCGACAAATTTCCGTATACAGTCTCAGAAAGATATCAACAATGAGTGGTTTTCAGGTGTGTGCCAGGAGCCTCTGCTTCCCTCCTCCATGGTGCCTCCTCCAGCAGCACCAGTGACCTCACCTCACATACATGCTGTAGAGGGTAAAAACTCATCGAGTATTTCCTTTCTTAAAATATGCATAATACCAGTTGCTAGTGTTTGTTTATTATTGATACTGTCATTTTCTTTTCTTATCCCTCAAACTGTCAAACAACCTTTCTCCTCACTATACATATCTCACATGTCCTCCTCATCTTCTTTACCCACTTCCTATTCACCATCTTACATTTCCTTCCATACTGCTAATTCACCTCATTTCTATGCAGAACATAATGAAAATATTTTTGCAATTATTGCTATTTAACTAACAACAAACCTTTTTCAACAGATGGTGGAACAGCAAACATGACTGAGGGTCACCAGGATGTCCAAGCCTCAAAATGCCCCAAAAGTCGTAGTATTTCAAGAATGTTATTTTGCTGTTCCTCTACAATGCATGATTTTAGATTTTAAGTGACTATAAAATCATACGGATATTTTTTGCATATTATATTTGTAAAGATATTTAATTTCATATATCTACCAGTCGTCTCACTCTTGCATCTTTCCTCTTTCTCACACTATCTACTCCAACACTATATCCTCCCATTTATCAGGGGGTCATCCTCTCACACTCCCAGCATATATTCTACACATATATATCCTTGTCATCTCACTCTCACCCATTTTTTCAAGGTGTCCATCATTTACCATTTCAGTGTTCTGTGCTTCACCACCATCACCTCTCCACAACTCATTCCTTCTCAATTACTAGACATATCAGCAAATCATCCATATACATTTATAGTACATAATTATGTTAGTAAGTTATGCTTATGTAAACAATGTGTAACACTTTCCATATTCTCAGGGACACCAATAAGAAGCCTCCTACGAAACACCATCTACAGGCTGCGTATGCGAATACAGCAAATGGGGAGGGAGGCTGTTAGAACACCACACCAGCTGATAGCGACGGCTGCAAATTTTCTGGCCCCTGAGGTGCTTGATTTTTTTTAAAGGACTCATCATTCTTCTTGTGACCTTTGTCGCTTAGTATCGCTACATAGGTACTCTTCCACTTCATCTCCTTCGTTAACAAAACTTGTTAACACCCTTGTTTATTTCACCTGGGAAAGACATTTTCATCAGCTTTCAATCCTTTGATTATCATCCTAATTCATTGTCTCTTGTGTGTTCTTATCTCCCAACACTGCGTTAGGAACACTTTGGTGAGGTTAACAATACTTTCAGTTTCCTTTCTGTCCCCATACAGCCCTAACACCGTACACAGGGCCCCGTCTTTCTGCTCTAGTCTCCCGTCCCACTCCTCTCTGCCTAGGACTGTTACTATTGACGCTATAAGCTTTTCCTTCTGACTCCTATACTTGTTGCATTCCACAATGACATGTTCTACAGTTTCTTTCTCTCCTACCCTGTAGCTACAATTCTGGTTCTCCAGTTCCCTGTTCCTTCCGTTGACGTCCAAGGTGCCTGTTCTTGCTTTGTAGAGTAACTTACTCCCCCAGTCTCCTACATGCCAGGTCACCCCCCCTGGTTTCTGTTTCCACCTGCACCACTGCAACGTTGATTTCCTGACCATTCCCTCCTGCCATTTAACTAGCCCATTATTCTCAATTTTCTTTTTGATATCTCTTATCTCCATCTTGTTCCATTTCTCTCCTTTTCCATCTCTAGTTCCTTCTTCCAGGTGGAACTTGATCTATTTTCCTGTGATATTTTCTTTGCCCATCTATCTTCAGTAAGTCTCAATTTTCTTGTGGAACACCAGTTTTCCTTTAATTATCCTTTCCCTGAAGGTGCTCCATCCCATGTCTCCCCTTATGGCCTCTACATCAGTGCTCCTACAAGCTCCTAGACCCCATCTGCCTACTGTGTTCTGAGCCTTTACCAAGTGCATGATGTCTCCTTCCCTGTACTGAGTCACTTCTGACCCATACAGACAATAGGGTACAGCCACCCCCTGCCATAAGCTCCTGCCTACTTCATATGTATTAGTGACTGTTACCACATTTATAATCATGCTATCATCCTCCTTGCCTTGCCTTCATTAACTTTCCCCTGCTTTTCACCGCCTATCCCTTCCTTGTTTACTTCCATTCCTAGTTATACATATGTACTTATCTACTACTTCTAGGACATTATTCTGAAGCACCCACTGACTCCTACCTTCACTGTTAAACTCTATGACTTTACATTTCATTTCACTAAACTTCAGGTCCCATTCCCTTCCGTACTTGTTTGTTATGTGTAAAATCTCCTCCATTTCATCCTTACTTTCTGCCATCAGCACTACATCATCAGCATAGGCCAGACATCCTAACTTCTCTCCTCCAATTGCTACTCCTTTACTGGACTTCCTGATTCTCACGATGAGTTCCTCTAAATACAGATTAAATAATGTTGGGGACATGACAGATCCTTGTCTAACTCCAATATTATTTACCATTCCACCTCTGCCTTTCCTGAACCCACTTTGCTCCTCTCCTAACATCTTGTTTTCCTCTATCCACAATTTCAATTTCTCATTTATAATCATTTCAAAAACCTTGGTTAGTATGTTCATGACAGCTATGGGCCTATAATTGGCTATGTCCTCCTTATCTTTTCCTCCTCCTTTGTGTATTAGGGTCACTCTGCTCTTTTTCCAGTCCTGTGGCACGCAGCCTTGCTCCAGCACTGTGTCACATGTTATATATTGCCTGTTTTACCATTTCTCCTCCATATTTAACAAACTCCCCAATGGGTCCATCTGTCCCTGCAGCTTTGCCGTTCTTCAAAACTTTCAGTACCTTTTCTACCTCTCCAAGCTCAATTAGGTACTGTTTCCTCCATTTCTCTCTTGTCACTGTAGATCATAATGTTTTCCATTCCCTCTACTACCATGTCCTTTCTAATTACTTTACTCCAGTACCCTTCTATTAATGATTCTATTTCATCCTCCTTCTCAGTATCTCTTCCCTCTATTTTCAATTTAACTTTCTGGTTAATCTCTCGTCCACCGAGGTTTCTTTTTAGTGTTTTCCATCCTTCATTTTCCCTTCCCTCGAGGTAAACTGTTGAGTTTCTTTGCCTGCTGTCAACAAGAGTTTCATCTAAATTTTTATTATATTTTTTGTCATTGCTTTATAATGTGTTCTTGCAAGACTGCCTCTGCTTTGTGCTACTGTGGTACTGCATGTACTGTATCTAGCTGTTGCTTTTCTATTTCTCCCTGCATATAATGTTTCCTCCACTTTGTTGCAATGCATTCTAACTGCTACAAATGCTGCTTACCCTATATACTTGTTTGTAAATAGTATATTTGAATTTTGTATATAATTTATTTTAATTTTATTTATTTATTTTATTTGTTTGTTTTATGTTCACCTCATATACTTTGGCATTTGGTATCTGTCCTCTTTTTTCCCTCATGCTCTGCAGGACAACAACAGGTTTGTGCTGTTTGTTACAGCATGTTATTCAGTAATGGTTTTTCCACTTAATTTCCTTGCAGTAACTCTAATGCTTATAAATCTGCGATATTTGTATTGGTTATATGTCGTTTACATACCTTTTGTTGCCTGTTTTGCCCATTGTAATGTATGCTAAAAGCTTTTGCTTTGTTGCTTTTTGTTCTCAACATGTATGATGTATAGCATAACGTTGCCACACCATTGCTCAAGGTTTCTAACATAAAACTCTTGATATGTTTTCTGTCATGTGGTGCAGCATGTTTTGCAACAAACTCATGTGTTTTCTCGTGCTATGCATCACAGTGTCTTTTACTGCTGCCATTAATGCATGATATTAGTTCGATGTTTTTGTGATCTCTTGTATAATGCAACTAACTTCTTGTGTTATCTCCTGCAATGCATTGCAATGTCTAATAGGCAGGTGTTGCTGTTGTCATGTAGCTGCATGTAAAAGATAATGATCTTACTGTTCTGCTTTGTGTTACATAATCAAGTATTGCATCATGTTCTACATGATTTGTAAACCTCAAAGTACATAGACATTTGAATAAAATTTGGCTACCATATTTTGCTTTATATAATTTATTTCCTTGTCAAAGATACTATCCAAAATATTTATATTTCTTTGAAGGTTATAGCCTATAACCTTCAAAGAAATATACATTTTTTGGATAGTATATATATAATATATAGAGGAAGTGCAGGGATATTATGAGCATTTGAGTCCCCCATCGATTCCGTACGTTCTCTAATGTTTCCCATGCTCTGTCTTTACCACTATCCCGCGGTTAGATGGCGTGACAATCGCGGCTTCGAAACTTTACTACAGGAATCACCTTCCTTGTCCTCTATATTCCTTGACCGCGACGCTGGAGTGCACTGACTGGAGGCCAGGCGGCGAGCTCGGAGCCTCCCAACAACATGGCGACTAAATTGTGGTGCCACATTTCTACCACCTATCAGATTTTTCTATATCTTCTTTTATCACTATTTGGCATGCTTTTATCGACCACAACATGCAATTTAAATCAGGCATTACTGCTAGCGTACCCAGCTATTCATTGAGAAACAATTTCACCATATACTAATTTCATCATATGTATTAGCGCCCTCTGGCAGTCTTCTCTCGGCTAGAAAATCAATATCCCGAGAAACAGAGGTGGGCAGTGGCGCGTTACACCCAGGAATTTCAATGCATAATATAATAAAGTCATAATCCATGACAATATATATATATATATATATATATATATATATATATATATATATATATAATATATATATATATATATATATATATATATATATATATATAATATATATGTTAGTGTAGCCAGGCAGGAAATTTTCTTTTAGGCAAACGAAGTGAAAGCAGTCGAACATTCTCCTTTATTGAGCTTTTTATGCACGGTTTTTATTTGCCGTACAATTTTCTTGTGTTCTTCTGAAGCCATTCAGAAGTTGTTGTATGGATTGCGACGTTTCGGAATTCGACTTATCACGGTTAGCAGTTCATGGACCAAGCCACCAGATGTCGTTAGTGTTTTTCTCCCAAAAGGTGGACAACCATAAATCTCTCAATATATGAATATTTTTCTATATCCTTTTGATCAGTGTATTTTACTCTTTCTTTTTCTATATGTTGGGTAATATATATAATCTTTTGAATGATCCGGTACGATAACTTGGGGGCCATTCGTCTGTTTATTTCTTGGTGAGCGCGTTCGTCGTGAGATGTTTTCGGTACATACTTCCCTCATTTTTTATTGTATCAGGTAACAACATTCTATGTATTTGTATAAGTAGCTCTTCACATTGAGTTTTATCAAATGAGGGTAATTTCTTCATTTTAACAACACAGTGTGCAGTAGCTATTACTTGTACCGAAATATACATTCTTCGTCATCACCACCAACAACAGAACGCATGGAACGGCGGAGCGATCTCACCAGGCTACCCCTTGGTAGCTACATCTCACAAATACGCACTGAAACACTGCTCCCTGGGTGAATATTTGTTTGACAATGTATACCAGTTGTGATCCTGGGTAAAACATGGTGGCAACATTGAATGTAGAGTAGTAATTAAAGTAGAACATAGAACATTTCAAGCGAATGTACCCTTGCCTAGAACATCTTCCTACCCGTATACTGAAACTGATCCCTAGGCGAATAGTTGTTTGACAATATAGTAGTAGTACACGTATACCAATTCTGATCTTGGGTAGAACGTATATATTGTCAAACAACTATTCACCATGCAGAGAGCAGTGTTTCAGTATAAGGGGAGGGTACGTAGTGTTCTAGGCAAGGGTACATTCGCTTGAAATGTTCTATGTTCTACGTTAATTACTACTCTACATTCAATGTTTCCACCACGTTTTACCCAGGATTACAATTGGTATACATTGTCAAACAAATATTCACCCAGGGAGAAGTGTTTCAGTATACGGGTAGGGTAGTATTCTAGGCAAGGGTACATTCGCTTGAAATGTTCTATATGTTCTACTTTGATTACTACTCTACATTCAATGTTTCCACCACGTTTTACCCAGGATCACAATTGGTATACATTGTCAAACAAATATTCACCCAGGGAGCAGTGTTTCAGTGCGTATTTGTGAGGTCAACCCTACTCAACTACACCTACTCAACAACGGCAACGTGTTCTTCCCCAGGATCAACAGACTTGTAGTCTATTAATCCTGTTCTCCCCATCATTTCAACGTGAAACCACGGGACTTAGACAATCACAAGAGAAAATTGTGAAGTATGAAGTCAATAGCGTGTGAGAAATGGACAGTATCGCTGCTGAAACAGTACTTGAGAGACAGAGCAGTACCTCATTCGGGCTACTGTAAAGAGAAGCTCGTAAAACTAGTGAAAAACTCTCATGAAAATCCTTCTTTAGTGGATCAAGTCGAGCCAACAGATGGAGAAAGTGTTAGTGAATCAAGAAGGACGATCACTGTTAACGGAGATGTCGTGGTCTTTCCAGACCCCCATTTATTAACAGGTTGGGATGATAACCTCACCAAAATACCATCCATAACCTCAGCATGTTGCCTAATATACCTCATGAACAAGAAAGGATGGCCTGCCAAACGGCTAGAAAAACTTTGAAAATGAAAGAGGCTATCAATTATGCAATGACAAACCACATAAACACAGTGCAAATAAAACCACATGATGGTAATATGTCCTATATTAGAGCTAAATGTATCAGACAGACTGCACAGAAGGAGTCTCCCTATTGTGTTTGGCTTCTTGCTACAAACAGAGGAAATATTGAAGCCAGTGGATGTCAGTTCATAGGGTAAGTTGAATTTTACATTTTGTTTTAAGTATTTGTATGACTACCTATGGTAATTGAAATTTTCTTAATGAGATGTATTCCACATATTCCAAAAAAATAACCAAACATTTAAGGTAAAAAATTAACCAAGTAAATATTTGAGTAAGGACATCAAAGGTAATAATGTAGTTTATGACTGTTGCAAGATTTTCAGACGATATATATTTTTTTCGATTAATATGTGATGCATTCCCTAATGGAGATAGTTTTTTCCTGTGTAAACCTCAAAAAAGTGTGTTGTCTGCGATTTGAGAAAGTGATGACAAATTTCTACAAATACACTTCTTAGACGTTTTGACTGGAAAAACATTCTCCATTTGTAAAAGCATCAAATAATAACCTAATCTAATCAATCCACGTAGACTTAAAAGGTATACAAGTAAAAAGCCTATTTTAAACTACTTTATTTTTAAAATAAAGTAAAAAACAAGATTTAATCTAATCAGACATGCAATTGGACCCCATTGGACGATGCATGCGTAATTTTACCACACTCTACTGAGCTGTTTGTTGAGGACATAAGGAATGTTTATCTTATAATGTAGTAGATGAAGTATGTAGGCTCCTCTGGTAAAAACTGGACATATAAATCAATATATAAGACATCAGTAAGGAATATATTTGTGTCAAATTTATGAGGGTGACACAAAGCTAAGTTAATATAATGCCCATTATAATATATGGTAACATATTTTCAGAGATGATGGAAGCTGCAAACATGTTGTGGCATTAATGTATGCTGTGGCCAACTTTGTACACAGAAATGAAGTCAGTCTTTCCATCCAGCGGCCAACACCTACAGATTTACTTTGTACCTGGGACAAGCCACACAAGTCTTCAGAGCCTTTGAGGATTTATCACACTGATGGAAGGTTCGTACATTCCACTTAAGTGATGGATAACCATTTGTAGGCCACTGCCATTGCTGTTATATACAGAAAATTTTGATATAGTATATTATAATACAATATTATAGGATGATTTTTTTCCCCTTTTTGCACTGGGGATCAGATATCATTTATACATGTATAACATCCAAAATATATATAATGATATACTGCGGGGTCATGCCTTGAAAACTTCTGCGGGTCTGGAGTGCACGGAGAGGCCCTGACAGCAAGAAGGTGCTCATAAATCGAGTTGTCACTACTCTCTTTATAAAGGTGTGAAGCGGGTATCACACGAGGCATTTCGGCGGACTGTTTCGTTGAACCAAACAAGCATTTGGCTTGACCTGTTTGACAACACATCTAGCACACGCTTGGGCCAACCGCTTCACCCAACAATAACATAAACCATACAAACAAAGATGAAAGCGATTACAGTGGGAGGCGCGGAGATTTGTTGTTAATGTTTTAACTTTAGAGGCATATATATATGTAGCTATTGGTGATGAAAAGGGAGGAGGTGATTGTTAGAAGAGAACGGCGACATATGAAGACGCGTTCATGTGGGCTAAATGGGTTATAGTAGACGAGAACTGCGCGGTCGCTACCACCGTTACCACTTAACAGAATATTTTTTGCTTAGTATAATGTGCAGTATTTATTCATTTCTGCATGCGTAACCTTTAAAACATATACATATTAAAGAAAGTACATAGAGTTGTCTAATAATGCATAGACACACCCCGACCTGCCTCCCACCCAACCCCATCCCTTAGGAGGTTAGGTTAAGTTTCGGTTATGTTAATATTCTCGTCAGGGGGTCGAAGGGGTCGGAGCCCCTCCCGTTAGAACCTGCGGGGCGGGGCACAGTTGTTTTCGTATAATTCCGTCACTTCCCTGGTTTCCGAGACACTGACTATTATTTCCTGGCCAAGTTTTACGGCTTTTTCTGATGAAGATACTTGTTTTCAATGGAAATGTGCAACATTTTGTATAATTTCACCTAACCATTTCATCGAACATGTTCGGCTAAATGACCCTCAAAGTTCGACGAAACAGTCCAAGCAAATGGGAAGTTCGACGAAACAGTCCGACGAAACGCACCGTGTGATAACCGCTTAACGCGGGAAAGTGAGTCAGTCCTGTGACTCACGAGTGACGGAAAGTTGGTAGTGTAAAGTAATATAATAGCCGTTTGATAAATAGTAATTTTTCTTCACTCCTGTCCCAAATAATGTTTTGCATTGAGTTAGGTTATGCTTCCCAAACTAAAAGAAATCTTTATGTGCAGACATGACACTAGCAGCCCACGGCCGACTGTTCCTCATCCAGAATCCATGTACAAGGCATGTGTGTTCGGATCAGCATACCAAGATGAGGACATGGACAACGACTTCCGGGCTTTACTGAAGGAGACGAATGCCGTACATTTGCAGCAATCGTATGAACCATCTCCAGCAACAAAATTTATCACTCTCCCAGAGTTGGCACAACAGTTTCAGAGAGAGCAGTGTACATCATTTATAGTCGATTTATCTCAGCACTTCACTGATACCATCAGGGAAAACATTAGAAAGTTTACCAAGGCTCAAGCCAAGTGTTCTCTATGGAAAAAACAAAGAGTTGGAGCCTTAACATCAACAACTCTCCACCTGGCTGCTCATTATAGCAGGGATTGTAGTGACAATTATGTTGTGGATTCAATCATGGGGCAGTCCAAATTCAGTGGAAACAGTGCTACTGAATATGGAAAAGAAGTGAACCTTTTGTGAGAAAACTATACTATAAAAACATGAAACATAAGCATGAATCACTAAAGGTATCAGAAACTGGCTTATTCATTTGTGAAACAAATCCAATTTTAAGAGTAAGCCCAGATGGTGTCGTCAAGTGCAAATGTTGTGGCACTGGACTTTTAGAAATTAAGTGCCCTTACAGCACACATACAAATTCCCTTACAGGAGAAGAGGTTGCTCGAAGGGGGAAATACCATGTTGTTTTGGGTAATGATGGCAAAGTACACCTCAAGAAGTCATCTGCATGGTACACTCAAGTACAAGCCCATCTTGGGGTGACAGGTTACCCATGGTGTGACTTTGTTTTATTCACAAAAAAGGAACCCTGTTTAACCATTGAAAGAATATACTTTGACAAAAGCAGATTTGAAGCCGATGTTACAAAGGCTATGTTTTTTTATGAAAAATTTATTTACCAGAGGTTGTTTGATCGTAATACAAGTTCTGGTAATTAAGAGAATGGAACCTCTGTGGTGATGATGATGATGATGAGTTGGGAGTGTTGATGTGATGCAATTCTTAGGCCCGTACCAAGAGTCATGATGAAGGTCGAGCGACGAACGTCGAATGACCGAGGAATGTTACCATAAAAGGGATATTTTTTGGAACGAAGAGCAGCTTCTGGTCGAACCCCCGTGTCTTCGCGCTGCTCTTCTTTCCGAAAATATCCCTTTTATGGTAACATTCCTCGGTCATTCGACGTTCGTCGCTCGACCTTCATCATGACTTTTGCCTCGACCCTCATCATGACATCATGTCATTCGTCGTTGACTTTCATCATGACTCTTGTTACGGGCCTTAGTGATGAGTTGCGGTAATGGTATTCTTTGTGATAGAGTTGGGGCTGTGTTGATGTAATAGTATTCTTTGTGATAGAGTTGGGGCTGTGTTGATGTAATAGTATTCTTTGTGATAGAGTTGGGGCTGTGTTGATGTAATAGTATTCTTTGTGATAGAGTTGGGGGCTGTGTTGATGTAATAGTATTCTTTGTGATAGAGCTGGGGCTGTGTTGATGTAATAGTATTCTTTGTGATAGAGTTGGGGCTGTGTTGATGTAATAGTATTCATTGTGATAGAGTTGGGGCTGTGTTGATGTAATGGTATTCTCTGTGATAAGAGTTGGGGCTGTGTTGATGTAATGGTATTCTTTGTGATAAGAGTTGGGGCTGTGTTGATGTAATGGTATTCTTTGTGATAAGAGTTGGGCTGTGTTGATGTAATGGTATTCTTTGTGATAGAGTTGGGGCTGTGTTGATGTAATGGTATTCTTTGTGATAGAGTTGGGGCTGTGTTGATGTAATGGTATTCTTTGTGATAAGAGTTGGGGCTGTGTTGATGTAATAGTATTCTTTGTGATAGAGTTGGGGCTGTGTTGATGTAATGGTATTCTTTGTGATAGAGTTGGGGCTGTGTTGATGTAATGGTATTCTTAGTGATGAATGGAAGTGAAAAGATGGTGGTTGTAGTTATAAGTATGTCAATTCCACTCATCAGAGCTAAGTAGATGTATACATTATATATTTATAATGTTTATTAAAGAAAACAAATTACTTTTGGTGCCTTTTACTTCTTCATAGTACAGGGAAGTTGCGAAGATACAAACAGTTTAGTTCAACCGTGGATGTTTCTACGTCTAACGAATTTTTGTATAGCGAAATAGCTCTTGGTAAAAAAATAGGGTAAGTTTGAGGCATTCAGTTTGTGAACACCATTACTCATTCAGTAGAGGAGGCTCCATGTTGCACATCACTGCTACTATGACCATAATTTGGTCTAGTAAGTGCCACAACTTCATATCTATTGTTCGTGACAACAATTTGTAATTTTTCATGCGTTCTATGGCTCGTTCGACATGAATGCGTAGTGATGCAATATCCCTTGTTTTAGAAATTTCACTTTGATTTAATATCCTACGACCACTTTCATCCTTCTTTCTGGTAAACGGAGGCATGTGTAACTTTGCTTTTTTTGCAAGTAACAAGTCAGCAATATTGAAGCCACGATCAACCATTAGGGCATCCCCAGGTTCAACTTTATCCAGAAACTCTTTTTCAAACATATACCTATCAGAAGTACAGCCTCCATACACATTCGAAACAAAGGAAATCAAGCCTGTTGGTGTGATTCCTACCAAAAGTTTGACAGTATTGTGGTGCTTATAATTAGAATATGTTGCAGCTTGTGCAGTGCAATTTTTTGGTTTAACTGTAAAGAACTCTGTACAGTCTAATATAACTCTTGTATCGCTATACTTAGATGGATAGTTCTCAGGAAGATTTTTCCTTACATTTTCAGCTGTTGGATACTTGAGCCATCTTTTGAAGATATCATACAATATGTTTATCCATGTTGTTATTACACAGCTAACATGACTTTGGCTAACCCCAAACAGGTCAGCAAGGACCTCCATTTCCATGGCTTCTCTAATATATATGACAGTTATAAGGAATTCATCAAATACAGAACTTCTCTTTGATTTACCTCGGCTGCTCTGTTTTGACTTCTTATTGAATTGCTTAGGCCCTTTCCAATAATTAATCTTTACCACTTTCTTCTGAATTATCTTAAATATGCCATTCAGTATATTTTTCGATAAAAAACCAGTATACTTTCTAACAGACTTATCACTCTGCAGAACTTTCTCCTTGAATGCCTCACGAAGCATCTTGTTCTTCTTAGCAGCTGCATTGGCACGGAAGAACTGAAAAACAAGAAAAATAAAGTTATGGGATAAGATAATGTAATAATAATGTCAGTGTTTCAGTACAAGAGAAGAGAAGATTGTGGCAAGATGGAAGTAAATACCTGGTAGCCAGTGTTGAGCTAGAAAGGATGTGTATAGAACTAAAGAGGTGACACATAAGGCCTGAAGAAGGGGTTATAATGCATAACTCCTGAACATATCTCCCTCACGTAGTTTCTCACTATCAAAGCTTCTTATACCACATATACAACTCAACCTATCCACCTCCACAGCAATTTATTTCATATATTCTGCAGTCACTCCTGAACCTGCTTTCATTCCATAACCCCTTAACTTTCTTCCAATATGTTTGAAATCATACAAAATGGAGTTCAAAGCAAATAACCTACCGTTTTATGCGTTTTGGTTTCAGCATGACTGACAGGCTGACTCATCTGCGTCCCAACATCTACTGGTTCACCAGAGTTTGTAGTTTTATGGGAGCTGCAGGGATAGGTGTGGTCTGGGTGTGCTTCAGGTATTGCTGAAATAAATAGGAGTTGCATAGTTATAAAACCTGTCGTGTACAATTTGTTTTGTACTAATTTTTTTTTCCTGTGATAGTACAAATTTACAATAATTTTCCTCATAGGATTCCATTACTTTTTACAATTTGCATAACCTTTCCGAGTTTGCCAAGTACCATATTAATTTGTTAATTACACTTTCTTGTAAATGAACTCATAGGGTCCCTGAAATACATTTAGACATACAGACCTAACATAACTAGCTAAAAACGTGCATGGATGCGTTCTTGGTTGGCTCGTCAGAGTCGTCCTCTGAACTATTAGAAACTGGGGGAGTCTTAGGCCCGATTCAAGAGTCATGATGAATGTCGAGCGACGAACGACGATCGCCTGAGGAAGAGTACCATAAAAGGGATATTTTTCAGAACAAAGAGCAGCGACGACTTTCGTCACAGCTCTTCGTTCTGAAAAATATCCCTTTTATGGTACTCTTCCTCAGTCGTTCGTCGCTCGTCGCTGGACCTTCATCATGACTCTTGATACGGGCCTTAAATTTTGTTTATGCGAGTATTGCCATGAAAACCATCAACTGTTTTTTTTTTTTTTTTTTGCGAATATTGACATAACTATAATTAATGCATATATACACCTCTATCTATCTAGGTATCTCTGACGCCTCGCTCCCTCCGGGAGCGTCCCCCAAGGGGATTGCCACAGCAGAGCCTCCAGCTCTCTCTATCCAGACATTCCCTTCTTTCTTGTTCTAGCGCTTGGCCTATACTAACACCTCTTTCACACAAGTACTCTTTTACCTTATCCTTCCACCTCATGCACAATAGTTTTTTACCTGTTTTAAATGATGACTGTTGCATACTGTTATGAGGGCCAACTTCATCTCTAGTTTCAATGATGATGACTTCACCTGCTGGTTCTTTAGGTAGGACATCATCAGCATCTGGGTGTAGGTCAAGTGTTGCTGAAACATAGAAATCATTGCATAGTTATATAACCTATTTTTCCACTGTTAGCTTACATATATTGGTTACGATGCTTAACAAAATATTAAAACTAACCCATCCATTTCTCCTTAATATACATTTTGCTTGTAATCTAACCTCATAATTGGGTTCAGTAAATGTGTAACCATATTGTAAATCACATTTTTTACTGAAAATCGAACAAGCGAGGCCTGATAATGGCTTTTATGGGGGACAGCTCTTGGCTGCTGCAGATGAAACTGTTTACTCGAATTAGGTCAACAACCTCAGCCTGGCTCCTCCCATGGCCATCAACAGATATCATAAAGAGACACAATAATTAAGTTAGCACGAAATATGGTTAGGTTAACGTATTCTGTAAATAGATACGTACTTTAGCTCTATGCCCCTCACTGTGTACTCAGAGCAAACTGTATGTTTGCCCCTCACCATTAGGAAAAGTAAGAAAATTTGATTACCATTTTTTGAAAGTAGCATGTGTCGTGTTTGGTGAGTTGATCATGATAGAATGTTTGGTGGTAATAATGGACGAGAGTTTCGCGGTCGTTTTCAGAGACACCAACTATTTTTTCTTGGCCTACAATAGGTGCTTGTTCTAATGGTGCTTTTTTTATTTTGCGAAAAAAAAAAAAAAAAAAAATTAAACTTAACCTAACCTTATAGGTTTTAATGAAATCTAACCTAACCTTAACCACAAAGTATACTTTTTTTTCGCAAAATAAAACTATCTCCATTACAACAAGCACCTATTGTATGCCAAGAAATAATTTTGGCGTCTCTGAAAACGACCGCGAAACTCTCGTCCATTATAACCTGTTTGGTGAGAGTAATACCACAATTAAATGATCATCGGGGGTGTGGAGCTAAGGGACCTGTTTACCCTAATTAATTCATACTTCCACCTCATTCACAATAATGTCTTACCTTTTAAAGATGATAACTGTTGCATACTGTAATGTGGGCCAACTTCTTCTCCATTTTCACTGATGATGACTTCAACCACAGCTTCTTGCGGTAGGGCATAAGCAGCAGCAGGACAAACTAGATCACTGCCACCTGTTACTTGAACATTATTTATTTGCCAGGTATTTGATGGCCTTTTATATGAGAGTTTCTTACCCCAGTCATTGTAGGCAAACTGTTTTGGATCAGGATGCGAAGAGGATGGGCCATTTCCAATCCAGTTAATGAAATGCCTGGAACAAATAGCATGAAATCTTGTAGCCTTCCAGCCTCCACTACCGTGACTACGTCGACATCTATCTTCCCATAACTTTCTTCGTTGTGGTTCTTTCTTTGCTGACGGAAATTTCACCCAGCCTTTGACTTCAACCATACATGGATGTTTCTCTACTTTTTTTCTTGAATCAGACTTGCAGTCTGCCACAGCACATACAAACACAGTCATCGTGACGTGCCTGTGTTATTGTTTACGGACCGCTCGCACAGCTTAAACTGATAATCGTGCGCCTGGCAGCGTGACAGGCTGCGGCGTAAGGATGCCACCTGTTCATAATGTATGCCATTATTTCAATAGTTATAGACAATGACATGTGTTTTCCTTTCATGAGTTGGCTTCATATAGTCTCTTGTTGAATTTCATTGGCATGTCTGTAAGAACTGACTGTTTTAACATTGTAACAGGCCTCACTATTGGTATTTGTTAAATATCCTTCTATTTTTTTTTGTTTTCACTCAACGATGAAATTCTTTTATTAATATTAGAGTATGCATATTATGATATACATTGGATACTAAAAACTTTCATTGAAGTAATGCATCAGCTGATAACACAAACAATAAAAATGCCTAACTGATTACTTTAAAGCGCCTTGTCCCCATTTCTGAGAGACGACACTATGGCCACCTAGCGAAAACTGAGGTGAACTGCTAAAAGTGATATGTCGAATTAACTTGTTCCATCTTCAGGCTTAATCTGAAGTGTGAAGGTCTGGCAGGGGAGGCAGACTATATAGAAGTTTGGAGGATCAAAGGAGGAGGGGCAGGTGGGGCTATACGATTAAGCCGGTAGCCCATTGGCTGTTCCTTTATTGAGGGAGACGTGTCGTTTAGATGTTGGCAACACAGGGAAATCATCTGTGTGTGTGTTGATTGTGGGCTGTTTTAAAGTGATTTAAATTGCTTCTAGGTAAAGAAGGCGGCGAGGATCTTGTTCCTTATCAAGTATCGTGGTGTTTTTGTTAAGATCATCTCTTGTCAGGCGGGACTTGTGCATGGTGTCATAGTGGTTCTTGATATACCTATTGTCCAGGAGACAGGTAAGGCGCCTCGTCAGTTTAGTCCGCGTCATTCCAATATAAGAGTGTGGTCCACATTCCTCACTGTCACAGGTGTGTTGGTAGATGACGTGGTCTTCAAGAAGAGGATGCGACACTAAGAGCCGCCCACAGGGTGGATTAGGTAGACTCAGCGTCATCCTCAGGAAGCCACTCTATTGGCTGTTCAGTTCAGTGAGGGCAGTGCACAGGTAAACTTTTACTTGGTGACCCCATCGCTATTTATTTGTTCGACCTAACTAACTTTACTGACCTGGAGAGACGATCTCACACTTCCCAGTCCCCAGGGTCCTGCCCAGCCGCACATTCCTCTCCACTCACACCCGCCTCTCGCCCTCGCTCTCATATTTCATTGTTCTGAAGTTCTTGAACTTATATCTTTATAAGACATTTGTATTGGCTTAACTACTAAGATTTATGGAAATATTACGATGGTAAATGGATTGCCAAAGCAGCAACTATTCTGAATGATCTTGAAAGTCACCTTGGAAAATGTGAGGGTTGCCTCAGGCTCCCATGGGTCTCCTGCAGGAGACCCAGGCAGGCCTTCCCTTTATGGGAAGACGTACCTGGCCCGCCGCACTGAAAGCTGATGCTGTCAGGTGGTGAGGTCCATAATCCACCTAGGTTACCCTTATCCCTGGCATCTAATGATCGCCACGCCGGAGATATATAATACTGTACCGACTGTGCGATAAAGATGACACATTCTTGAACATTACCTGCGAGATGGTGCATTCATCTTGCGAATATAAATTATGAATCTCTCTCTCTCTCTTTCTCTCTCTCCCTTCTCTCTCTCTCTCTCTCTCTCTCTCTCTCTTCTCTTCTCTCTCGTCTCTCTCTCTCCTCTCCTTTCTCTCTCTCTCCTCTCTCTCTCGCCCTTCTCTCTCTCTCTCTCTCTCTCTCTCTTTTCTCTCTCTCTCTCTCTCTCTCTCTCTCTCTTCTCTCTCTCCTCCTCTCTCTCTCTCTCTCCTCTCTCTCTCTCTTCTCTCTCTCTCTCCTCCTCTCTCTCTCTCTCTCTCTCTCTCTCTCTCTCTCTCTCCCTCTCTCTCCTCTCTCTCTTCTCCCCTCTCTTCTCTCTCTCTCTCCCCTCTTCTCCTCTCTCTCCTCTCTCTTTCTCTCAAACGCTCTCTCTCTCTCTCTCTCTCTCTCTCTCTCTCTCTCTCTCTCTCTCTCTCTCTCTCTCTCTCTCTCTCTCTCTCTCTCTCTCTCTCTCTCTCTCTCTCTCTCTCTCTCTCTCTCTCATTTCATCGTGCATAAGTACAGAGAGAGAAGAGGAAGAGAGAGAGAAGGAAGGGAGAGAGAAGGGAAGAGGAAAGGAGAGAGAAGAATGTGTTTATCTTCCATACATGTGGACCTGATTTGAGAATGCTATCTTTAGGGATTAAACTGATTTTGACACCTCTCCTCGGCTGACCAGTCAGTACGATCGAGTTTTGGTTGGATTTTTCCTTTTTCTACGGAATACCGTCAACCATTAAGCGCCGAGGAAGGGGAAGCTCTCGTCTTGTTCCATCCTAGTGGGCGGAGCGTAGTGTCGTGTCCCAGAAACTAGACTATATTTAGGGTGAGTGGGATACGCTAAAGGCCTGTCCAAACTAGGGGTGATGAGGCTGGCGGTGAGGCATGGCAACGTGTTGAAAAACCAGCCTTGTGTCCACACTATGCCTCACCGCCATCCCTCACGGCGGACGCGCCATTCAGCTCCATAGAAAACAACGAGAACACGACGAATAGTGGCCTATTCTAAAATATGCCGCGAGCCTCACGAGGATAGTGAGGCTCGCACATGCGAGCAGCGCGCCAGTCAGCTTTAATAAGCATCAACGGGAGGAGCATGGACGCCGCTGAGCAGCTGACGCAAGAAACAGCATTGTGGAGTGTTATAGCTGCATGTGCTGCCCAAAACAAACTTTTGAGAAAGAAACAGAAAAATATATGGTGTAAGGAGTGGCTTTCTCGACGAAATGTTCGAGGAAGTTTTAACCAAATATTTTTGGAGTTGGAGATTGAAAACCCGAAAGACTTTGAAAATTATACTAGAATGCCGGTCAGTGCATTCCATGAGCTGCTCAGAAAAATACAGCCCTACATTTGTAAGGAGGACACTATGCTACGACAAAGCTTCTCGCCAGGAGCTTGCTGGAGTGCTTCCAGACTTGCACTCTTGATGTCCCTCATCTTGTAGTCCTTGCTCATAACATCCCAGATGCACGGATGCTGCTTCAATAATTCAATCAAGTAAAGAGTATTGCTCCGTGTCCACTCAACGTGGTTAGTACAGCTTGAACAAGACATTTTTTCACGGAGCGCTGCGATATACGACCTGCCTTCACTGGAGCTATGTCAAGCACTGACGCGTGAATGTGAGGGCAGTGTGGCAAATATCGGGGAGGGTTGGAGCGGCCCAGCATCAGCCTGGCGGTGTTGAAAAAGTCGAAATTTAACACCGCCAGCCTCACCGCCAGCCTTATGCCTTACTTACGCCTTACCTGGCTTTCCCGCCAGTCAACCATGGCTGCAGTTATTAGTGATCATTCATATAGACGAAATACATACGTGTACCTCCCAGCCCTTCTAGCCTTGCTTTGTAAGTATGATGCAGTTTATCACATTTTTGGTTAAAACTCATAAACATTATATGTGTAATGTAGTAATATCATTGAAATATATTAGATGTTACTGTAAACTTTGTAAAGTGAGACCCAAGATCAGTAGATACTAGAAACAGCATTTGGCGATGGCGGGCTTGACTGTGACATCGCACGTATCTCGCCGACTCAGTCATGTCTTCTATTATCTTGTGCTCTCACCAGAGATTATGAAATATCTACAGGATGTTTTGAAAAAACTGACTCAATTATCATATTCATGAATCATTACACATTTCCACATATAAAATGAGCAAGGAAAGGGAGTCAGAGGGCCACAAATCAGTGATACGGACACGGCAAGCATACGCATGAGTGTGTAAATGTATGCTACGGGTACTGATGATAGATTTATTTGCTTGCAGTGACTATGGCTCTGCAGTAGAGCTAAATATTACTTCCAAGGAGTGTATTTCATGTTAACTAGTGCGTCGCGGTGTTGAAGCTATAATTATTAACCTGTGTTATTGCTAGGCTGAGGTGCGAGTTAATCGCCATCGCTTATACCATGCAAACAATTGTGTACCCTCTACTGTGGACATTTTCATTTGCCAAGTCACCTCGTGCCCACCTCACTCCCCCTAGGGTCCCGCCTGCCACCGAGGCTGATAAGGGGGACCAAGTTTCTCTGCGGGCACGTAGGCGGCGTCGCAAACTTCCTTCACAGGAGCGCAAAACCATGTGAATATATATATATATATATATATATATATATATATATATATATATATATATATATATATATATATATATATATATATATATATATATATATATATATATATATATATATATATATATATATATATATATATATATATAGCACGATCTGAAAATATGTTATGTTTGGTTATCAAGTCAAAACAAACACAATTGTTGTGGTTTAATGAGCAATGTTTTGCCAAACTATTGGCATGATGAGAAGTGATCACTGCTAGTTTGTGCATGATGTGAGTCTTCCCATGACAGCATGCGAGTAAATATCCACCCTGGGCTGGTATTATAGTTCCTTACCTCACTGCTAATCACTTCATCACCTCGCGCTAAGGATCTACAATACCAAGCCAGGGGCCACATTCAGAGACGCTAATGTCCATGCTTCACGACCTAGCGACTGCCATCAGCTGTTTTGGTATTCAGCGTGCAGATTGATGACGTACTTAAAGACAAAATACGGCGACTACCTAAGGGGTGGTGTAGAGGACGCAAAATACATAAAAATACTCATAAATTGAGTATATATGATGTTTTCTGACTCAAGAACTGAACAGGGCAAGTATACAAATGAAATTAGGCCATGTAACAATCCCATGGTGATGCGTTTGGCTCGTGGTGAGTTTGTTTTGGGGTGAACGGCGGCATCTCACCCGAGGCCACCTCGTGTCACCACACCGGCGGGTAGCTGCCACAAACCACCACGCGCACGGCTCCGCATCAGACTGAAGGTATAATGGCTCCCTTTTCCTTAATAAAAACCCAAGCCCTTGTCCATCCAGCCGTGATGGGTACCGGGTGTTAGCCGGGGGTTTGTGACCCGCCTCCCGGGGTGGTTGCTTCCCCCAAATGGCAGGAAGACCAGCTACGAATAGAGAGATTATCAAGCGAAAAAGATCACCCATAGCAACCATGTATCGCCACTGCCATATCTCGTACTTGAATGCCCGCGAGCTCCGGGGTGTAGAAATATAGGGAGTTAGTTAAGCTAGCCACTGTGGCCTTTAACTCTCTCTGAATGTCTGCCCAGGTTGGACAGTTACTCGCATGCTGTCATGGGAGGACCCACATCATTAGGGCGGTCATACTATATATTTTTTCCAATTAATAGAGAGGGGTGTTCAAATAACGTATTTTGATGTGTAGAACACAAATCTGAAGAATTTTTAAAATTCTGATCAACCTAAACTACATCAATTTGCCCATCAAATAAGTGGCCCTGATTTGCCAGAGCACAAGAGACAGGTGAGAAAATTAGAAAGGCATGGAAAAGAAGGAAAAGAGAATCAGAAGGAGCAAGGAGGAAACTGCTGCAGCAGCAAAGAAGGCAGCCAGGGAAGATGTGAAAATATTTTTGGCTGATGGTGATGAGTATTGGAATTGGAGAGAAGTGGTGCTGTAGATGAATTTGTTCCAGAAGTTGAGTTTTTCCAGAAATTGAGCCTAGGCCTGCAGCTTCGACTAAGGTACAGAAAAATATGATGACATTTCAAACATTGCCCTTGCTAGTGTAAGATATGGCATAGGGCTAAGGCCAACTGCAGCAATAGCAACAGCAGCTCTAATTGACGTAGGAATTATCACAGTAGACAACACAAGTAAAGTGATTGATAAGAGCAAGGTCAAGAGAGCACAGGAGAAGTTGGTGAGAGAGCTGGGGCAAGAGTTTGAAGAGAAGTGCAGGGAGGACGGGGCTGCGGGGGCATCTCCTGCATCTTCTTTGATGGGCGGATTGACCTGACCAATGTGATGATGGAAGCTGAGGGAAGTGACCAATCTTTTCCTGCAATGATCAAGGAAGAACACTACAGTGCTGTTAGTGAACCTGGGAGCTACTATCTGTTTCACTTTTTCCCAGAGAAAGCAACTAAAGAGGTGTCACATGCGGAGAAGATTGCTAAGGTCATGTTTGCTTGGCTGAAAGAGAGGGGTTTAATAAGACCTTGTTGGCCATTGGAGGAGACTCTACAAATGTCAACACTGGTGTGAAAGCTGGAGTAATGCGGAAGCTGGAGCTGCACCTGGGGAGAAAGCTGGTCTGGTTGGTGTGCAACTTACACACTGGTGAGCTTTCCCTGCGCCATTTGATTGTTGGCTTTGATGGCACTACTCTGTCAGACAAAAAAATTATCCGGGCCAATAGGAAAGCTCCTTGATTCTGCTACAGACTTTGAGATCAATCCAAACTTCACCCGTATCTCCGTTGGCCCTCCACTGATCAAGCTGCCTGACAAGGTCATTCAAGATCTCTCAACTGATCAACACTATGGCTCTAAAATTGTCTGTGCAGTCAGGGATGGAGTGCTTCCTGCAGGGCTGGCTCTGTTGGAGATATGACCAGTAAACCACAGCCGCTGGCTCACAACAGCTAATAGACTTCTCAGGCTCTGGGTGTCAAGACATGGCATAGGGAAGAACCTGAAGAATCTGCACTTCATTGTGGAATTCATCATTGGAGTATATTATCCATGTTGGTTCAACGTGAAAGTCAAACACTCCTGGATTTAAGGGCCTAGGCACACCCTCTTTCAACTGGACTGTCTTAAGTCACAGAGAAAGGAGGTGCTGGACATTGTGATGCCAACTGTGAAAGATCTGTTTGGTGTGCCCACAGTGAAGCCATCCTCCAAACAATGCTGTGCTCTGATGATCAGAAGGAGAGGATTTGGGGGGTGGAGAGAATCCTGGCCATTAGGGGAGATGGGGACCCAGATACTCAGCTAGGAGACTTCTCTGTTAGGACCAGAAGGACACCTGACATTAATTGTGATGCTTCCTGCATAGTTGACCTGATCAGCTGGTCAGAAGATGTGTCAGAGCCACCTCTCGCCTGCTCTCTATCCGCTATCCTCTATCCCCTAGTCCTCTATCACCCTTCTTAAATATGGGGACTACATCTCCTTTCCTCAATATTAACGGCACTTTGCCTATATCAACCGATTTCCTAAAAATGTGCACTAACGACTCACTAACAACCTCTTTGCATTCTTTTAATACTCTGGAATAAACTTCATCTGGTCCTGGTGACTTAAAATTCTTCATTCTATCTATACCCTCTTCTACTATTTCCTTAGTTATCACAATATCTTTGAGTTTCTCATCATCGCTTCCTTTAAACATCTGTTCATTATCAGGTATCGTCTGTGTATCCGCTTGGGAAGAAATAATCATTTAGTTTTTTACACATATCCTTATCCGTAGTTACTATCTCACCCTGCCCTATTCTTAACGGCCCCACTAAATCCCTTGTCTTTATTTTATATACCTGAAAAAATCCCTTAGTGTCGTTCTTTGCCTGTCCAGCGACCTTAATCTCATAATTGTTCCTAGCTACTCTTGTTAATCTCTTCACTGTTCTCCTCATCACGTTACAGTCGGCGCAAAAAAACTTAGGACACTAAAAAACTTAGGACTGGAATAACGTCCTTAACTTTTTTCCATTTTCGGTGGGAGCGATGGATTTTTTTTACGTTGTTTGTATATCTGGCAGTGCATTAGGCTGTCTGCTGTAGATTCCTTGCTGCTGCCCGCTCTGTATCTTCCAAGTCATCATAGGAAGAGGTTGTTGTGTTTGGTTCTCCTACCTTTCTAGCCCCTCCTTCGCCCCTCCATCCTCTACCGCCTCCTCCAGGTCTACTAAAGCATTATGCCGGGCAAAACTCTCGGCTTTTTTTTGCGCCGAATGTATACTGTTCTTTGCTCACCTGTCCAGCCTTGAACCTTAAGTTCATGTTTCTTTTTACTCCAATGTTGTGTTTTAAATTCGCGGTCATCTATTTCGGGTCGTTCTTCCTTGATCTTATCGCCCTATAAGAAATATTCTTTTTTTGTCCTGCAATTAAATTCCTTACGAATAATGTATAATCCTTGTCAGCCCCGACCTCACTGACACCTGTTTCCGTACTGACCTCCGACCACTCCTTCCCCTCCATCCTACATCCCGAGTTAATCTTCTCCAGGTGTCTTCTTAATCCTGCATAATTGGCCTTTCTGAAGTCAGGTACTCTATGTTTATTAGCACTTCTATTTCCTACTTTCCATTTTAAGCAAAAACAATTTCACAATGACCACTGTTTGCTAACTGTCCTCCAACCGCCACCTCTGTAATTAAATCTTCCCTGTTTGTGAGTAATAAATGTAGAATATTATATCCTTTAGTAGGCTCCTTGATTGCTTGCCTTAGAAAGTTATCCTGAACTATATTTAACAATTCATCAGCGTCATTGTCTCCTATAATTAAATCCAGTCTATATTCCTAAGATTAAAATCTCCTACTAGTCCAGTCAAAATATGACCTGAACCCCTCTCACCCCAAACAAATTGCAAGAAATTGTTTTATTGCATTATTTTGTTGTTTCAAGTGTAAATAACGATACAAGAAAAGTTTACCAAAATTGGGTTACCGAAAATGGGTCAAAATGGCGTCATGCTTGATGGCCGCCTCTGCCACTAGAAACACCTAATATTCCAGTTAGGAAGGCGGTTAGCTCTTCCGTACTTTGATAAGTGTTCATTTCAGTGAACAAGTGACTTTGGATAAGTCTAAAAAACAATAACCCCATTATTCTGGGCTCTCAAAAAGATTATAGGCGCAGTCATAATGTCGTGACGTCATCCTGCAATGACGTCAATTTGGTTGGTACATGCACTGAGTTAAGTTATTGTTTTCATTCAGCCATTCCAGATTTTCATGAATGGCTTGCATGTCATCAGGTGTACTGATCAGTACTGGGCTGGCCTTGGATGTGACCTGGTTATCGAGCAAGCTCTTATGAGATCCCTCAAAACTACAGGTGGACTCACACGAGGAACTGGAATGTCCGACCATCAAAGGGCCCTGTGGACCATGTCTGTGCCAGTGTCTTCAACGTACAGTGAGGCAATGCAGATTTTCACAGGCCAGAGCTTCGTCACCAGTGAGCAACATAAGGAGGCAGCAGGGTCAAGGGTGAGAAGAGATCATGAAGACCTGGAGAAAATTGCAGACAAACTACAAGCATTTTCTCCTTTTGCTGATGAAGCATCTTTGCACAATATTATAACAGGTGTAAACGCAAATGAGGATGTGAACGTCCATGACCTGTTTACTATCGGCAAGGAAACACTAGCAAAGATGGAAGGACAGTCGGTGTTTTCCTTTTCATACAGAAGGAATATGAAGGCAAAGACCTTGGCATCAGCGTCGACAATCAGAATTGCCGAAGATAGAGCAATAGACTCCGCTTTGTTGTTCCAAAGGTTTCTCGTAGTGTCTTAAACTGCAGAACTTTCACTCGATGATATCATGAACTACGATCTCTCGCCTTATCCTCAAGCACTCTTTGAAGCAAAACAGGTCTTACGGAAGGCAGACAAAGCACAACTGATGCACGCTCTTAAAGCCCATGTCACAGCCATTTCGGATGAAGCGGTCCTGGAGACTGCTCCTGAAGCAGAACACAATGTCTTAGATGGAGGGTCCCTTCTTCGTCGGCTGAAGTGGTCTGATGGAAGGACCTACACCTCCATTGCCAACGACTATGCAGCATTCACTGTGAAACACTATGGCAAGGCTACGGTAGTCTTCGATGGTTACAGTGGTGGTCCAAGTACGAAGGACAATACACATCAGCGACGGGGACAAAATCGTGACGGTCATAAGGTGAATATCAGTGAAACAACCAAATTCACTGGAAAGATGGAGGGTTTCCTTTCCAATAACGAGAACAAACAGACACTGATCCATATGATTGCCGATCGCATAAAAATCAGAGAATGTCATGTGATACATGCTATGGGAGATGCTGACTTGGACATTGTGAGGACAGCAGTATCAATGTCATCTGAAAAAACTACCACGCTCATAGGCGAGGACACGGATTTGTTAGTGTTACTGCTTCATTGCGCATCTCCGAGCGATGGTACAAAACTCTACTTCCGCTCAGATAAAGGGAGTCCTACTGTAGTGTATGACATAAAGATCATAAAGCAGGTTCTAGGTAGCGAGATCTGTCAAAGTCTGCTGTTTCTGCATGCGTTCACAGGATGCGACACCACTTACAGGATATTTGGAATTGGAAAGCAGTCTGCTCTGCAAAAGCTGATAAAAGGTGATCCAATCCTGCAAAGTTGTGCAAAGATCTTTAGTACACCTGGACAAGACATGGATGTTATTGTAGACTCTGGGTGTGCACTCATGGTGTCTCTGTTCAATGGCAAACCTGGGGACAACCTATCTGCTGTCAGATACACCCGTCTTTGCAAAAAAGTGAGTGCGGCCAAAAGCTTTGTCACACCCGAACGACTGCCTCTAACATCTTCGGCTACAAAGTATCATTCTCTGAGAAGCTATCTCCAGGTAATGCAATGGATGGGCAAGGGTGAGGATATTGACGTCACTAAATGGGGGTGGAGCCTACAAACCAACAGACTAGTTCCAGTGATGACGGACACTGCACCCGCACCAGAAACACTCCTGAAAATTATTCGCTGCAGCTGTTTCGGTGTTTGCAACACACACCGTTGTACTTGCCGAAAGCATGGACTAGACTGCTCTCAAGCATTTGAACAATGCCAAAATGGCCATTGTTACAACACGCGTCAAGATCCAGTATCAGATGATGAAGGGGAAATGTGAAATATGGAAATATGAAGCATTGGTCGCCATCTTTGTATGACGCCATTTTTACCAATTTCCGGTAACCTAATTTTGGTAAACTTTTGCTGTATTGTTGTCCACACATTAAAGAACAAATAAACACCATAAAACAATTTCTTACAATTATTTTAGGGTTGTTGGCTACTTTGACTAGACAATTTTTTTTTTTTTTTTTTTTTTTTTTTTTTTTTTTTTTTTTTTTTTTTTACATCACAAATAACTGGCCAAGGGCACAACACAAATGGGTAACACAAAGCCCGCCTAGTTGCCAGTCCCTATAAAGAAGACAGTAAGAGAATAAAATAAAAAAGAGGGGTGAGCCAATTTAGTTCGGGAGGTGTCTTGTTACTCTTCTTTTGAAAAGATGTAAGTCATAGGAAAGTGGAAAAATAGAAACAGGAAGAGAGTTCCAGAGTTTACCAGTGAAAGGGATGGAAGAGTAAAGATACTGATTAACTCTTGCATTAGGAAGATGGACAGAATAGGGATGGGAATGAGTAGAAAGTCTTGTGCAGCGAGGCCGCGGGAGGGGGGGAGGCATGCAGTTAGCAAGTTCAGAAGAGCAGTGAGCATGAAAATAACGGTAGAAGAGAGCAAGAGAAGCAACATTGCGGCGGTGATTTAAAGATTGAAGACAGTCAGTCAGAGGAGAGGAGTTAATGAGACGAAAAGCTTTTGACTCAACCCTGTTTAGGAGAGCTGTATGAGTGGATCCTCCCCAAACATGTGAGACATACTCCATACATGGGCGGATAAGGCCCCTGTAGAGAGCCAGAAATTGGGAGGGAGAAAAAAAAGGACGCAGACGCCACAGGACACCTAACTTCCTAAAAGCTGTTTTAGCAAGAAATGAGGTGTGAGATTTCCAGTTCAGATTTTTAGTAAAGGATAGTCCTAGAATGTTCATTGTAGATGAAGTAGACAGTTGAGTGTCATTGAAGAAGAGGGGATAATTATCTGGTAGGTTTTGTCGAGTAGATAGGTGAAGAAATTGGGTTTTTGAGGCATTGAACAAAACAAGGTTTGCTTTGCCCCAATCAGAAATTATAGAAAGATCAGAAGTTAGGCGCTCGGTGGGATCTCTCCGTGAATCACTTAGTTCCTGTTGAGTTGGACGTCTAATAAACGACGTTGAAAAATGCAGGGTAGAATCATCAGCGTAGGAGTGGATAGGGCTTTGAGTTAGACTTAGAAGATCATTAATGAATAATAGAAAGAGAGTGGGTGATAGGACAGAACCCTGGGGAACACCACTATTGATAGATTTAGGAGAAGAACAATGTCCGTCTACAGTAGCTGCAATAGAACGGTTTGAAAGGAAACTTAAGATGAAGGTACAGAGAGAAAGATAGAAACCGAATGAGGGTAGTTTGGAAATTAAAGATTTGTGCCAGACTCTATCAAAAGCTTTTGATATGTCATGGGCAACAGCAAAAGTTTCACCGAAACCCCTAAAGGAGGATGACCAAGATTCAGTTAGGAAAGCTAGAAGATCGCCAGTAGATCGCCCACTACGGAAACCGTACTGACGATCAGATAGAAGATTGTGAGCAGGTAGATGCTTAAGAATCTTCTTATTTAGTATAGATTAAGAAACTTTAGAAAGGCAGGAAGTCAAAGCTATAGGACGGTAGCTTGAAGGATTAGAACGGTCACCCTTCTTAGGAACAGGTTGGATGTGAGCAAACTTCCAGCAAGAAGGAAAGGTGGAAGTAGATGGACAAAGACGGAAAAGTTTGACCAGGCAAGGTGCAGGCACAGAAGCACAGTTTTTGAGAACAATAGGAGGGACTCCGTCAGGACCGTAAGCCTTCCGAGGATCTAGGCCAGAAAGGGCAAAGAAAACATCATTCCGAAGGATCTTAATGACAGGCATAATATAGTCAAAGGGTAGAGGAGAAGGAGGAACAAGCCCTTCATCAACCAGAGTGGAATGTTTAGCAAAGGTTTGAGCGAAGAGTTCAGCTTTAGAAGTAGATGAGACAGCTGTGGAGCCATCTGGGTGAAGCATAGGAGGGAAAGATGAAGAAGAAAAATTGTTAGAGATGTTATTAGCTTGATGCCAGAAGTCACGAGAGGAATTTACCACCCATGATCGATTATATCTGCAAGCCTTATTTATTTCTTGCCATATCGGAGCTGAATCCTCTTTACGTAAGTTTGGAGGCCTATACACTACACCTAAAACCATTTTCTCAGCTCTCTCCGTAACCTCTACCAATATAGACTTTATGCTATCATATGTTTTTATAACATTATTTACACAACACTACAATGTATCTCTTGCATAAAGCGCAACTACACCACCTCGCCTCCCTAACCTGTCCTTGTGAACTAACTTATACCCAGTTATCTCAACCTCCGGATCAAATACCTTTCCTGACATATCCAACCATGTTTCTGTTAATGCTATTATATCAAAATCCTTTACAATATTTACTCCTCTCAGGAAATCTATCTTGTTTAAAATACTCCTACAGTTTGTACACCTTTAAGAGAACAGTCGGATGGAATGGTGGAGAGGTTTAACTGGACTCTGGGTCAGGAATTGGCCAAGCACTGCACAGATGGACAGTCTGAATGGGACAACAAGCTGCCTGCGCTATAAAGGGATCAAAGTCGTATCGGTGCCTCAGCTGTTGTTGTTTGTACTTTTTATATCAGAGAAGCCATTTTATATAACAAGTCATATACAGGCCTACGTACTCCTTACGACAAATAAAGGATTATAAGGCATTGTGGCTATCTCCATCTCCTCAACACCTCACCGAGGATTCGGCGAAGAGTATGGGATCTATATAACATAACCATATTATGTACTGCAGACAGACAACTCAACTCTGGTAGCTTGTTACAGGTACGTCACCAAGGACGAGAACATAACAGTGGCGACGAGGATAGGATGTGCAAATCCGAGCAGGCGTGCAGCACGGCAGTACAAGATGCCTTTGGACTTGTCACAACCTTCATCATTTTCGGTGGCTGAGGAACCATCGTCAGTGGGCGCCAGGTGGAAGAAGTGGGTGAAAGGGTTTGAGTTTTACCTTGCAGCCACCGGTGTCAACAACAACGACCAGAAGCGTGCCTTATTGCTTCATGTAGCAGGACCAGACGTACAAGAGATAGTTTCTACTTTGCCTCCTCCCTTGACTACAGTACAGGAGGTGCAGACAGCCTTAGATAACTATTTTGCCCCTCAAACAAATATAAGGTATGAGCGTGTTTTGTTTAGACAAATTCAGCAGGAACCACAGGAATCAACAGATACTTTTGTTACTAGACTAAAAAGATTATCAGTGACCTGTGAGTTTCAAGATGCTAATGATGCCATATTAGATCAAGTGATAGAAAAATGTTCATCGTCACAGTTAAGACGTAAAGTACTCCAAGAGAAAGACTTGACTGTGGATAAACTTTTACAAACAGCTAGGGCTATGGAAGCAGTAGACAAACAAGCAAATGTCATTGAAGGTAGTAGGTCTATTAATGCAAGTAACAATGATCCGCAGCAGGTATGCCAGGTCACACATAAAAACTTTAGGCCCAGAGATAATCAAAGAAAGCCAAGTTTTCCACAAGCTGAGAATAAACCAGTAAAAACTTGCACCGGATGTGGTAACAGAAACCATGCCTTTTTGGAGCTTGCAAATGTGCTGCTAACAACCAAAAGTGTACAGCTTGTGGAATACCTGGGCATTTCAAGCAGTACTGTAGAACTAAAAAACATGTATACACTGCCACAGAATGGTCTGAGCCAGATACCTCACACAGCAATCCACCATCAGAATATGTACCTCAAGGCCATGAAGTCACTCAGGATTTTACTTTCAGAGTAAATTCTGTGGAGATAATATTAAAAGAATTTTGCTTGATGTGAAAGTAAATGGTAAACCAGTTGAAATGCAGTTAGATAGCTGCAGAGTAATGTATTGAGAGTCTAGATCAATCCTAATTTAA
>JACEEZ010019097.1:615026-645514 GCA_016584305.1 Chionoecetes opilio | reverse complement strand
TGGTGTAGGGCTATTGGTAGGGCCTTACCTGTGTTGGTGGCCCGTCCCCCAAACTGGACTCTCAATAGCCCTTCTAACTTTCCTGAAATCATGGATGTAGAAATGTATATTCCCCACCATTCACTCACCATACCATCACCCCCCCACCCATTCACTACCCATTACCCATCACCCCCTACCATTCACTCACCCATTACCATCACCCCACCTATTCCTCACCCATCACCCATCATCCCCAACCCATCACCCTCCACCATTCACTCAGCCATCACCCCACACCCATTACCCATCACCCCACCCATTCACTCACCCATTACCCATCACCCTACATCAAGGTTTCCTCAATTCTCGCAACCCACTTTTTTTTCACAATTAGCGCTAATAGGCTGCTAAAAAAAAGAAAGAAAAAAAGTGATCGGATCATCTCATCATTGGGCTTAAACCTTCCCCTGGTCAACCCGATTCCAAAAATGTGCCATATGAGGTGATTGCGCCACGGGGGGCGGAACCTATACCAGACACACACCACACACACACACAGACAGACAGACTTTCGCTTATATTTACCATTACCATCACCCCCCACCTATTCCCTCACCATCACCCATCACCCCCAACCCATCACCCCCCACCCATTCACTCACCCATTCACCCCACACCCATTACCCATCACCCCACCCATTCACTCACCCATTACCCAATCACCCTACATCAAGGTTTCCTCAATTCTCGCAACCCACTTTTTTTCACAATTATCGCTAATAGGCTGCTAAAAAAAAAAAAAAAAAAAAAGATCGGATCATCTCATAATTGGGCTTAAAACCTTCCCCTGGTCAACCCGGTTCCAAAAATGTGCCATATGAGTTGATTGCGCCACGGGGGCGGAACCTATACCCAGACACACACACACACACACACCACAACACAGACAGACAGACAGACAGACACACACACTTTCGCTTATATTATTATAGATTACCCATCACCCCCCACCTATTCCCTCACCCATCACCCATCACCCCCAACCCATCACCCCCCACCCATTCACTCACCCATTCACCCCACACCCATTACCCACCCCACCCATTCACTCACCCATTACCATCACACTACATCAAGGCTTCCTCAATTCTCGAAAACCCACTTTTGTTTTCACAATTCTCGCTAATAGGCTGCTAAAAAAAAAAAAAAAAAAGTGTCGGATCATCTCCATAAGTGGGCTTATGACCTTCCCCTGGTCAACCTGATTCCAAAAATGTGCCATATGAGGTGTTTGCGCCACGGGGGGCGGAACCTATACCACACACACACACACCACACACACACACACACACACAACAGACACACACTTTCGCTTATAGTATTATAGACTAGCTACTACACACACAACTAACTGATAACCTTTTTCCATGTAAACTCCTTCCTATGTACGTATCTCATCTTTATTTCTATGTATCTCTGGGTTTGTCCTGTTTAAAGCTGGAAATATTTGAAATAAACTGAAATATGAAAATTTCTATAAACTATTTATAAAAACTTTTTATAACAATTTTTTAATAGCTTGAACAGGCCTAATAATAGTGATGGTACCAATATTGAGATACTATGTATATTACTGGATTAATATATATAATTGAAATGAATATTTCCCACTTAAAAAATACGAAACCAGCGCCCAGCGGGACCCCCGGAGGATTGACGTCAAGTTGCCGCTGCTTGTCACTACTGATGTAATACTACATCAAGAATCATATAACTGTTGTTTTCAAAATGTTACACATGGAAATATTCAATTCTTGAAATTCTGTACATTAAATTTTCAAACATAGTAAATTATACCGTCTGAAAATACACCAGGGGGCCCCCCGGAGGGCTGACGGAGGAAAATTTTGCCGCCGGCGACCGCCTTTTCGCCGCTCTACAGGCCTACGTTGGCCCGCCGGTTGATGGTTAGCGGGGCGCGCTCAGCCGCAACTACCTCCGCTGGGGTTTTCACCGGGTAGTAAGGGCATCTCTTAAACTGCTCCCTCCTGACGGCGCCGCCTTAATTTCCGCGCCCACTCCCTTCGTCAGGTCTTGCCTCGCGTAAAGCCTGTACCTCGTTATTTAAGCCTCTCCTCGTGGTGTCTCTCATTTTTCCTTATATCCTGTTTCATTTCACTTACAATTTCCTTTTGTGTAACCATTTCCTTTCTCATCTCTTTCCCCAGTGTTGTAGGTCTCGAGACTGGTCCTTGGTCTCGAGACCGGTCTTCGAGACCAGTTTGATGTGGTCTTGGTCTGGGTCTTGGTCTCGTTGATGTGGTCTTGGTCTTGATTTTGGGTCTCGAAGCTTCTGTCTCGGAGTTTTGGCTCGAGACCAGGTCGAGACCGGGATTTAAAAGTGCATCGCGGCTTGGGGATGGTCGATTTATTATCAAACACGGAGAAAATCATGGCTGTTTCGATTAAACGGCGCGCCATACAGCGTTGTACTCAGTCCCGGGATTAACCATTAGGCAGACAAGGCATGTGCCTTACGGCCAGCCAAAAATTCGGGGCCACAAAAATTCTCCGGGACTCTAACCTTACACAACTTGGCATTACAAGTATGAAGATCTCTAGATAACTTGTAGCCTGATCTAGATCTAGTAGATGTAGCGTATTGTCACTATGTCTTAGAGACAGTTGTGTAGGGGTTTTTTAGGCTATATTGTTTGCCTCTGACCATACATCTATCTCCATGATTTCCATTGCCAGGATTCTGTACTTAGTACCCCTAAAAGTCAATCCATATTAAAGCAAACTCTGGAACAGGGGAACTCTGAAGATTGAAGAAGCTCTTGCAGAGTCTTCCTATTGAGATACAGTGATAGACTGTCATTAAGCCTATTTACACGAACCCCTTTTTCAATCAACTGATTGTGTTAAATATTTTTGCAGCGCTAAAACTGCTGCAGCAAGTTGTTGCAAAGTGCCACCATAGAATTAAAACCGGCTATGGTCTGCTAAAGAGTTCCAATGAGTTTTTACATGTGCGCAGAGAAAATTTCGATTTCTATGAGCAACAAGCATGTGATCGCTGCGGGCAACAGCACTTACAAATCCAAAAGTCGGCGAATTCCCAAAGCGTAAGAAGTGTGTGAAATGCTACTGATCCCACAGAAGGATGACGGGCCAACAAAAATTCAAAATTAATACATTTATTTTAATGTATCATTGACCAACTGCGAAGTGCTTTGGGCAGAAACGCATAGAGGGTAATTCTGTATTGCTGCAGCGGTTTGGCGTTCTGACAGATTTTTGACTATAAACTGACGAGGATATGAACAGATCTATTACAGGCTTGTCAGTGTGTATCACAAGGATCTGAAATACTGTTTTTTGCGTCAGAGTTCCGCCAGTTCATTGCTGGTATAAGACCAACTGCCCTCAAGTTCCCCCTCAACAGGGTGTGCACAACATTATGTTTTGCTGTTGCACACACGGGAAAGTTCATGCAGCCTTTCCAAACATTTGAAGTGGCTCTCAGAATATACTTAACACTGATGGCCACCAATTGTTCGGGAAAGAACGCTCATTTTGGCAGCTAAAGAGAATCCAAAGATGTGAAGCGTTCTAACCATGCATCACCACCGTCTTGGTGCGTTGCCCTTTTGTGCATTGAAAGTAATTTGCTCTGAGAGCTGGACTTTAGTTCCCGTAATTGAAGAGTTTGCGTTGTTTAAAAATGCACAAAGGGTTTCAATCTAAGGTCTAGTAAACTGTAAAGCAAAGTGCCAAATCTGTACGAGTTTTGTCATGCATATATTCATACACTGCAAATTGCATGAGGGATTAAATAAACTAGTTCTTTGGTATTATTTTATGATAGGATCAAACTTCCCTACACAAATTTGGGGTCATGGTTTTTGTCTACCCATTGTTACTACCTCCTAAGAGACATTTTTTCCTTGAGCTTTCCGTCGCAAATCAATAGTTTTTGGAGATATAGAACATTTTAGGTGGGAAGAGGAATACGTCTCCATTTGTTACAAAATGCCTCCCTCTTCCTCTTCTTGTGACTGCATCGCTTTTGTTTCGGAGTAAGTTTTCCGTGCGCACCCGTGGCTAGGAGGTTAATCTCGGGTTTAGTATTTTATTAAACTTCTTTTTATTATTGGACCCAGTTAGGGGGTTAAAGGTTAGGTAAGGTTAGGTTAGGTTCAGCTAGGTTAGGCTCATGTTAGGTTAGGTTCAGGTTTTTGTTAGGTTTAAAGGGTTCAGGTTAGGTTAGGTAAGGGTAGGTAAGGTAGCCCGGGCGCGCACGGAAAACTTACTCCGAAACAAAAGCGATGCAGGTCACAAGAAGAGGAAGAGGGGGGCATTTTGTAAAAAAATGGAAACTTATTCCTCCTCCAACCTTAAATGTTCTATATTCCGAAACTATTGATTTGCGACGGAAAGCTCAAGGATAAAATGTCTCTTAGAATACAATAAGGTAAACAAAACCATACCCCCCAATTGTGTAGGGAAGTTTGGTTCCTATTGTAAAATTTTACCGTTTCTTTTCACATTAATATTTTTTTTTTTTTTGTATTAAATACTTTGTTCTTGGGTTTGAATCAGTTCATCTTTTGAAATTGGGTCCATTTCCATGAATCCGAGATCTAATTTGAATTGTTTAGGCCATTCCCTAAATTTCTAAATATGCCTTAGGGCCAGCTCAGCTTAATCCCGGGACTGGTTGTACTGTCTATAGATCGGAGTTAACGACCGAGTAAACTGTAAAAAAGTAAGAAATTTGCAAAATGTAACTAGTAGTAAAACTGTATTTGTTTTGAATATCTTTGCCTATTTGCCTTCTTTCTTTTTCTTTTTACAGCAGCTAACCCATCACATGTATAGGGTATTAACTGCATGGACAAAAGGTTGAGCATATAACAGTTTTTGGGTTTACATTTTAAAATATTTTTGCATTTGATTTCTAGGATATATGGATAATTTAAATTTGGTCCGTTATATTCAAAGGTACATGAAAGGGGAAACAAAATTAAAACCCATTCCTTACAAACAGGACAGGACAATACAATTTAGTATTTACGGCAGTACAGACCAAAAACATTCAGATAATAGTCATATTTATAAAAAATATTTGTATATGCCTATTCTTGGTCTTGGTCTGTTTCGAAGGGTCTGTTTTTGGTCTTGGTCTTGGTCTCAGAGGGGCCCTTTGGGCTTGGTCTCGGAGGGCTGGTCTTGGTCTCGGAAGGTTCCGGTCTTGGTCTTGGTCTTGGGGCCCCGAGGGTCTGGTCTTGGTCTTGGTCTTGGTTTCGGAGGGTCTGGTCGTTGACCCACAACACTGCTTTCCTCATTTCCCTTTTTTTCTGGCTCATAATTTTTTCTCATCATGGCCATGATCTTGTTTGTGTTCACTCTTTTCTATCCGCCATTAGAAGCGTGCCACGTGCACATTCCTCCGTGACGTCACAAGGGTTCACCTCGCCTTCCCCTCTCTCTCTCTATCCGCCATCTTAACCGTGTGTTACACAGCCATTACCGGCCACAGATTATTCTACAATTTATCCCACTCCTGACACCAGTGTTACGCACAGCCCTCACCTCACAGACTCACCTGTCTTAATTCACCCCAAAGGCGCCCACATAAACCACTTACCTCCCTCCTGACGAAGGGCTCGGTAGAATTACCCTGAAGCAAGAAATGGTGTAATAACACGTAATCAATCACAAGGGGGATAGGGGACATTGATCACTCACTATACAACTCTACATTTAATGACGGAGGTCACACAATACACGGACACAACTTCTGAAGGTGGAGAGGGTGAACAAAGTAACACATAGTTACACGGTCTATTCATGGTTCTCTTAACACATCAATACACGAGGCTTCACTTGCGAGGCAACACAAAAACACACGAAGGTACTGCTTAACGCACTCAAGGCCTCCTGAAGAAGGCGGACCTTCAGGCGCGCGGCTGGTGTGCCCGCCGCTCTGCAGACCCTGTACTTCTCTACCCGGCCCACCCTGTTCTGCCCGCGGCCTCACCGCCCCCCGCTCCACTTTCCCCTTGTCTGCCCCGCCAGCTAACCAGCCAATCACGCGGCTGCATGGTCGTGCGCGCCCCAATCATAATCATCCCCACAAATGACGTCACCCTCCTTTGTGTGTACAGCAACCACCCTCATTCATACAAACTTACAGACACTGCTTCACGCCACACAACCACCACAACGAACACACAGACATACACACGCCTCATTCCCTCCACCGCTACATGCATATATCACCAAGCGTGTAACAATATGTTTCCTATTATTTCATTTATATTGTGGAAATTATCCACTAAAACCGCTCTCTAATCGGAAGAATGGTATGGTGGGATACGCCTCCCCTGTCAAAAAGGGAGATGAGTAAAAATTCCACCTATGTATGTATTATTATAGAATTGTGTTTTAAATTAAGATGCATTAAAAATAGTAATATAATTCTGGTGGTATTCACTTGTACCACAATTAATCAAAGGATTAACATAATATAAGAATTGTGAGGAGAATATTGGAACCTCCACGTGTAGGAGTAAACATTATTGGAACGTACACGTGTATAGCTCCAGCCGTCTTGATAAGGGTTTTCGGTCAGGACAGCATTCACACATTAGATCCTATACGATTAAGATGTAGAACTCTCTTGATTATACACTTAAGTTGTAGTCATCATATTACTATGAGTGAGCCAGCATATCCGATCAATCGGTTAAACCAAGGACGAAGTGGTAAAAACACCACAACACAACAGTGCCGCGCCAGGAACTGTGGAAAGTTACCCTCGGCCTACCACCATCGCCGCCATTACGTGCACCTACCACAATTACCAGCGCCTTACAGCGACTACCACCACTGCCTCAAATAATAATCAAGCCTTCAAATTATCAACCCATCTACCACTGCTGAGTATACCTTAGTTAGCGTCTAAATAGGGTATCATTGCAGTCTAGGTAGTTCTTAGGTTAATAGCAAGGTGAGTTCACATAAAATATTACTATAATTACAACAGTTTGGTGCCCCGAGTGAGGATTATCTTTGGGAATGTACAAGGTGGCCGTTGTGGGGCACAGTTTATGCCCTCAGCGACTGGCGGTGGAAGGTGTGGAACTCAGGCTCTTTCGGGCACCCGGTGGTCGTGCTGATTTATTTGACACAGACGCACGTCTCAATGAAGTACTCCAGTGGCCTCATGACCTCACAGTTCTCTTTTTGGGGGGTAACGATATAAATGACAGTTGTAGCTCCAAAGTTATCACAAATAACATAAGAAATATAGTTAATAAAATAGAAGAGAAATGTGGCAGTCAGGTAGGATGTGTTTAACCCTTTCACGCACGGTGACGCGATCGCGTCAAAACGGGCCCGTCTACAATCTGAGCTTTTGAAGCGAATTGCGTAAAAAACCAGTTAAAAATTCGCCAAAAATAAAGTATTTATCAGAATCACGTCAAATTTTTCTGCGTTAAAGATCCAAGCTAGACCTATAAAATAAACTAATTGTCAACACTCTCGTGTGAGTGGATGTGAAATGATAAGGGTTTGTGTATCAGTTCCACTCAGCAGGCAGCCTGTGAGCGCGAATTGTCGTCCCTTTAAAACGTGTCCCGAGCTGACCATAATGGCCATATGAAAATTATAATGGTAGCGTTGGAATCCTCATCAAAATTCGCTTTATTGGCATATAAACCATAAAAAATTAACTCAGGAAGTTTCGAGCTACGAAGTGGTAAACGTAAGTATTTTTATTTCTCTTTACTCAATATTTTTTCGGAGTCGGTAAATTCCGCTATTTATTTGCATTTCTTGTATTTTTTTCTTTCATAAGGCAGAATAATCTCTTTTAAAACCAATGATATATAATAATGCCTGGAAAAAAGAATACACGATGGTGAAATTGATAACATAAAAAAATAAATCACCGCACATTCAGGCCATTTCGCGGGGCCCTTAGGGAGCATAAGACGGATGTCGCAGTGGACGGAGAAACTTATTAAACTTTTCGTGCGTGAAGGGGTTAATAGAGCCTAAAAAGACCAACCGCTCTCCTAGACATCACCTGGTAAGCCAACTGAGTTATGATAGGGTCAAGGAGGCTATAAATAGGGCTTTGAAAAGGGAATTGAAAGGCTATGCAGTAGTACAATTTAACGCACAGCCTTTTGAGGCAGATCTTTTTCCCCGAGAGGGGATGCACTGGACAAGAGAGGAGAGGTTGTTTTTTTGTAAACCCAAAGTTTATAATTTCAAAAAGTGCAGAAGGGGGGGGATGCTATCCAAGCCTAGGAGGATATGTCTTTTTAAAGCGATAAAAAACACCATTTCCCCCCCCCCTTTTGGTAAACAACTTTGATTTGCCGCCGTACCGCCCCCCGTGTCCAGACACCACGGCACACTGGCCGCTTTGGAAAGCTCCCTCCCCCAAAACAAATTTTTGCGAAGTTAGATTAAGTTAAATAAATGGGGGAAATTTATAGGCCGGTTCGCCCCTTTTGAAAGGCCGAATCAACCTTTAAATTTATAAAATTTAAATTAGGGAACCAACTCGTGACTGTATCCAACTGTGTGGGTGTCCCCAAAGAGGCACCGTAGTGTAACGGTACAGCCGCCCGGGCAAGGAAATGTCTGGGTTCGATCCCGAGGGGTGCCTCCTTTTTCGGTAAAACCCCCTACTTAACATGGCGCAGTGAGTAGGATCGAGGTAGCATACACTTTCCCCGGATGGCCCTGGGGGGGGCTTATACCCCTGGGGGGCCTTAGGGGGAGGGTGGGTTGTCCCCCCGGGAGGCGGACCGTATGTAACGGAGCACGTTCCCCGGAAGTGGAAGTTCTCGGGTTTCGACCCCGCCGATCCCTCCCTTTTTTCGGTAAAACCCTCTACGGGTGAGGGTTGCAAAAAAAAAAGATTTGGGGTAAGGTAGAGTTACTTAGCCCAATTTTTTTTTTTTTTTTTTTTTTCATTTCATTTTTCATAAATTAAAATCATGGCGGAAGGGACTAAAGCATTAGGGTTAATTAGGATGGTTACAGAAATATAAAAAGTTGAGGAAACAGCTGAGAGTATGACTATAAATTTAAATACAGGTTGCTAATGCTAAAAATATAGGGTGATTTTGAAGGCCTTTCTTTCAACTAGAAGCGGGGGTGAAGAATAAACAATTAGAGGCCCAAAAGATAAGAATTACAAAATACATGGAAAAGGTATTCAAAAGAGAAATTAGTGCTAATCAAAACCCCAGCAAAAAACCCCTTTACCCCCCAAATTAAATTACCAAATTTTATTGCCCATTTTTAAGGGGAAATTTGGTATTCTTTGGGGTAAATTCAAATTGATTTATGAAGGACTGATTAACGAGGGCAAAATTAAACCCATTTGGTAGGTCAGTTTAGAGGTTCTGCAATTGGGTAAAGGAATTAACCCTAGAAAATGCCAATTAATGTGGCACTCAAGATTCTTTGAGAAATTATGAAGATAAAGATCAAATAATAAAGAAAACTTTTCTAAGTTTATGGATCTACTGAGCCGTTCTCACAATCACGAAAAAAGGAAGATTAAGAATAACTTTAAAAAGCACACTAAGAGCCATTGAAGCTTACCCCTTTACAGAGTCAACGGATGATCAGTTTTGGGTATGGAGAAAACTACCAACCCGGTTGCGAGACCGCTTTTTAAAAAGAGGTACAATAGTAATTACTTCACGGTTTAAGCAAAAAAGAGGGAAAAATTTTAAAGAGTGCACAATTTGCAAGGTATTGAGCAGAACAGGGGGATTTAGATAACTAGACCTAAAGGTAATCAGCGATATCAGCCACCTTAGTTTAAGAGCCCTCATTGGTAGGTAGTTATCCCGCTCCTACTAAAGTTACGATGGGAAGAAAAAAACCGGTAGATAAGTTTCAAACTAGACCAGCCGGTAAACCACCACTAAGACCTACTCAAAGAACAGGTGCCATTCCTAAATATAGGGTTATTACCAATGAAGTCAGAAAAAAATGTGCTTTCTGCGAGGAAGAACATCCACCCTCACTTGTAATATATACCCAGATTTGTTCCACTAGGCTCAAAAAGGTTAATGGATCTGGGAAAACTGCCTAACCTACCTTAGTGGTAAGCATGCAATACAAGCCTGTCCTATTCGTCTGGGTACTTGTAAGAAGTGTAGAAAATCCATTCATCCATAGCCTTATGTCCTAATGGTGATGTGAGAACAGACCCTACGGTCGTTTAAAATGGCAGTAACTAATAGGAAGTAGTTCATCCGCTGTCCCTCTGGCAAAATTGAAGGTGAGCCCACAATGATAATTCAGCCATTGTGAAAACAATGTTTGACAGTGGTGCACAAAGATCATTTATTAGTGGAGAGATAGTTGATCTATTACAACTACCTTTAATTAGCAAGGTGAACTTAGCCATTTCGGGCTTTCTGGCCAACAAAGAAGCTCAAAGTTTTGACATTGTTCGACCACTAGTCCAATTAGGAAAATTATAAATGTAGGGTAGCTGCTGTAGTTAATAACTTCGGTATAAATTAACTGTATAGGACAAAAATCTACAGCTGAAATGTTGAAAGGAAAGGTGTTAGTTAGTTAGAAATACCTTTGAGGATGTTGATGGCCCATACCAATTAATAACACTGGGGAACAAATTTTTGTTGAGTTTAGGTCTGACACTTGTTATTAAGTAATTTTTGGGTGCTGAATCCAAAAACTGATCTCAGTTTTTCTCTATCACGTCAAGTTTTTGAACTGTAGGATTTTCGTTTCTTAAAAAATATGGAAAAAATACTGTACATAACAGTAACAGTGCTTATTTTATAAAAAGTTGCAAATGTTAACATACAATGAAAATGAAAGAAATAGGCATGAATAGAATGTTTATTTAACATTATCATGTTTGTTAGAAAGGATAAGGCTATAATTGCGTGCAGGTTAAGGTAAAAATTTACGTTTGTAGCTTTGTCTGGAGTGTTCAACTTGAGGACTATCGCGTTTGATGCTCCAACAATAGTCAGCCATCATATGCACATCCCATCTACCCTGGTAACGTTCTTCCATAACCTTCAAATCTTGGTGAAATCGTTCACCTTGCTCGTCGCTAGCAGCACCAAGATTTTCCGGAAAGTTGGCAAGATGGCTATGCAAAAAATGTACTTTAATACTCATGTTGCAACCAAGCGCTTTGTAGCTCTCCAATAGTTTCTGAACAATTTCTGTGTAATTACTTGCACGTGTATTTCCAAGAAAGTTGCTTGACGACGTCTTTGAATGATAGCCAAGCATTCTTTTCAAGGTCTGACATAGTACCGTTGAAATGTTCACTTTGATGAGCTGTCGAATTTGTGGACCATCAAACACACCGGCCTTGATTTTTTCAATTGACAGTCCAGGAAATGCCAAGATGATGTACTTCAAACAGTCGCCATCAGTTGACAATGCTTTTACAAATTGTTCATGAGACCTAGTTTTATGTGCAGAGGTGGGAATATTATTTTCTTCCTGTCAACAAGTGGCTCATGTACAAGTTAGGATCTCCAGGTTTAAGATCAGATCTCGGAGGCCAATTCGTCTGAACCCAATGCTTCTCTCGAGCTCTGCTATCCCACATACAGAGAAAGCAGGGATACTTTGGTATCCACGTTGTTGACCAAGAAGGAAGGACACCATTTTAAGGTCAACACAGATGATCCAATTGTGTTTGTCATATGCAATAACTCAATAACTCTCTTACATCTCCATATCTTCACGAAGACAGACGAATGCCCAATAGGGACTGCGCCAAACAAATTGCCATTGTGTAGAAGGACACACTTCAGCTCACAAGTGGAATTTTGCTTATCTGGAGGGTAAGCTGTGGAGAAAAAAACTTGACGTGCTAGAAAAAAACTGACTACAGATTTGGAATCAGCATGCCAATTTTAGTCTAAATAAGCTCAAAATCTAACTCAACAATCTTTTTTTCTTCAAATTGTTCCCCAGTGTAATAGGCGCTGATTATTTTGGGCGACACCTAAGTAAGGTCATCAAAAAACATAAAAATTTTTATGTTCACCAGTGATGTGATATTTCACGAGGGTGGTGAAGTAATAATGGGACCTNGCGGGATGCCAACATTACCGCGGTATTACCTGCTCAGCGTACCGAAGGTGCTTGCCCATCTATTGCTGACACGAATTCGCAGTCATCTGTGAAGCATCAGAGACCTCAGCAGTCTGGGTTCACGCCTGGTAAGTCAACAACGGACCGTATCCTAGCGCTTCGTGTCCTGGTGGAACGCCGACGTGAGTTTCGACAGGGGATGCTTGCAGCCTATGTTGATCTCAAGAAGGCGTTTGACTCAGTGCATCGTGAGTCACTCTGGGATCTTCTGCGACTTCGAGGGATTCCTGCAAGGACTATTGGTTTGATAACTGGTCTGTATTCTGGGACTGCGAGTGCTGTGAAGTGTGGGGCAGGTGTTTCTTTTCAGGCAGCTTCTTTCCTGTGAATACAGGAGTGAGGCAGGGGTGCGTCCTTGCCCCATCACTTTTCAACGCTTGTATGGACTGGGTATTGGACAAGGTTGTAGATCAAAGTGATTGTGGAGCATCCGTCGGCAACACCAAGATCACTGATCTTGTTTTTGCCGATGATGCAGTTATCTTTGCTGAGTCGCTGGAGGTCCTGGTGATGGCTCTCGATAAAGAATGGGATAAAGAATTAATCAATTATGAGGCCAAGTATGATCAAGAATGTACAAAATACATGGAAACGGTATTCAAATATGAGAACTTAGTACGTAATCAGAAACCCACAGACAAAACCTCTTTACCCCAACTTAAATTACCAGATTTGTCATTGCCCCATTTTGAAGGGGAAATTTGGTATTCTTTCTGGGATAAATTCAAATTGATTGATGATAGGACTGATTTAACAGAGGTGCATAAATCAACCTATTTGTTAGGTCAGTTGAGAGGTTCTGCATATCTGCTGGTAAAGGAATTAACCGTAGAAAATGCCAATTATAATGTGGCACTCAAGATTCTTAGAGATAATTATGAAGATAAAGATCAGATAATAAAGAATCTTTTCTGCAAGTTTATGGATCTACTGAGCCGTTCTCACAATCATAGAGAATTGGAAGAGTTAAGAATAACTTTAAATTGCACACTAAGAGCCATTGAAGCTCATTAGCCCTTGACAGAGTCAGACTGGATGATCAGTATCATGATATGGAGAAAACTACCAACCAGGTTGCGAGATCGCTTAAATCAGAGGTACAATAGTAATTACTTCACGGTCAAGCAAATAGAGGAAAGATTATTACAAGAGTGCAAACATTTGCAAGGTATTGAGCAGGAACAGGGAGATTGAGATAACTAGACCTAAAGGTAATCAGCGATATCAGCCACCTTTAGTTTAAAGAGCTCTCATTGGTAGGTAGTTATCCCGCTCCTACTAAAGTTACGATGGGAAGAAAACCGGTAGATAAGTTTCAAACTAGACCAGCCGGTAAACCACCACTAAGACCTACTCAAAGAACAGGTGCCATTCCTAAATATAGGGTTATTACCAATGAAGTCAGAAAAAAATGTGCTTTCTGCGAGGAAGAACATCCACCCTCCACTTGTAATATATACCCAGATTGTTCCACTAGGCTCAAAAGGTTAATGGATCTGGGAAACTGCCTAACCTACCTTAGTGGTAAGCATGCAATACAAGCCTGTCCTATTCGTCTGGGTACTTGTAAGAAGTGTAGAAAATCCATTCACCACATAGCCTTATGTCCTAATGGTGATGTGAGAACAGACCCTACGGTCGTAAAAATGGCAGTAACTAATAGGAGTAGTTCATCCGCTGTCCCTACAGCAGAATTGAAGGTGAGCCACAATGATAATTCAGCCATTGTGAAAACAATGTTTGACAATGGTGCACAAAGATCATTTATTAGTGGAGAGATAGTTGATCTATTACAACTACCTTTAATTAGCAAGGTGAACTTAGCCATTTCGGGCTTTCTGGCCAACAAAGAAGCTCAAAGTTTTGACATTGTTCGACCACTAGTCCAATTAGGAAATTATAAATGTAGGGTAGCTGCTGTAGTTAATAACTTCGGTATAAATTTAACTGTATAAGGACAAAAATCTACAGCTGAAATGTTGAAAGAGAAAGGTGTTAGACTAGTTAGAAATACCTTTGAGGATGTTGATGGCCCATACCAATTAATAATAGGCGCTGATTATTTTGGGCGACACCTAAGTAAGGTCATCAAAAAACATAACATTTCTATGTTCACCAGTGATGTGACTATGTTCACCGAGGGTGGTGAAGTAATAATGGGACCTATCCCACAAATCACTCACCAGCCTGAACAAGAGGAATGCATTCCTAGTCATGCACAACCCTTCTTGGTTGCTAGAATTGGAACTTCATTAGTACCCACTCAAATCAACGAGTTATTGGAAGAAGGGGATAGCCCCGTGCATAAATTATGGGATCTAGAAACTATCGGTATCATACCTGAACAGTTACCTAAAGAGGATCAAAATACTCTAGATTACTATGATCACACTGTCAATTATGTAAATGGTAAATAAGAAGTAGGACTACCTTGGCAAATAGATGCTCCTGTGTTACCTTCCAATTATCACATAGTTAAGAGCCAATTAAATAGTTCAATAAGAAAACTGAAGAAAAATCTGTCTAAATTGGAGTGCTATGATAAGATAACTTAAGATCAATTAAGGGATGACTTTATCGAAATACTGGAAGGAGCAGTAAATCATAATATAGAACATTATTTACCCCACCATGCAGTGGCCAAAGATTCATCAACCACCCCCATTAGAATAGTTTTAAATTGCAGTTTCAAAACTAAACAAGATGCTAGCTTAAATGACTGCCTTCAGACATGACCGAATCTCTTGTCCAATCTAGGCGATGTCCTAGTAAAATTCAGAACAGATAAATTCGCCTATGTGGCTGACATCTCTAAAGCTTTCCTAAGATTAGATATAAGCCTCTAAGAGAAGAAGACATAAATTTCACAAAATTCCTATGGCTTGAAAATATATATCAGGAAAACAGCCCCCTAGCCACGTTTAGGTTTAAATCAGTTCTATTTGGTTTTTGCTCAGGCCCCTTTTTGTTAAATAAAACATTACAGTACCATTTAAAGGTTCAGATAGCCCAGCATTAAGGAAGAACTTCTATATGGATAATTTGCAGGGGACGATACATTCAGAGGAAGAATTAATACAAATTTATAACCTGGCTAATAAAGAGTGCAGGAAGGCCAGCCTCCCCTTACAGAGTTGGAATACTAATTCTCCAAGGCTAGAAGGGATAATCAGGAAGGATTTCCCTAATTATACGCAATTAGAGGTTCAATCAGTGTTAGGATTATGGTGGAATGTAAAAACTGATGAACTAAGATTAATGTGTCCAGATTTTTTGATGTAGTCCTAACAAAGAGAACACTCTTAACTCTTAAGTCAGGTCAGCCAAGTATTTGACCCTTTGGGCTTAGTGAGCCCAATAACTATAAGGGGTAAATGTCTTATACAAAAGGCCTGGGGAGAACACCTCGATTGGGATACCCCCTTGATGGGAAATATACAACAGAATGGGAGACTATAAAATCTGAGTTCAATAAGATAAAAGAAGTTTACATAAGTAGGAGAATAAATACTGATGGGCGACAACCCAGCAAGTAAACATATTTTGTGATGCTTCAAAAAGTGCATACGGTGCAGTAGCTTATCTTAAAGCAGGAGAGGAATATAATCTAATTATATCTAAGGCTCGGGTTGCCCCAATTAAGCCTAGAACCTTGCCTCTAATGGAGCTGACTGCATTAGAATTAGACACTAAATTAGCACAATATCTAAGTAATTTATTACAAATTGGTGAGGACCGATATGTGGACCGATAGTGAAATTTGCCTACACTGGTTAGTGGACCATAACACAAAAATCCTTATGTAAGGAATCGTGTTGGTAAGATAAATGATTTAGGTTCCACATTTCACTATAATCATGTTGCTACTGTAGCGCCCCCCCCCCCTTATGGCTAGATGTTAATTTGAAGGGCTCCACAAACCTGGCGATTACGCTGCCACCACCCACAATAAGTGGGATTTTTTTTTTTAGATTTAGAGAATATATGAGGATAACTGGGACTTAATAAACGACTCGTTAACAGGATTTCTTTATAATCGAACAGTAATCACATCCCAGCTCTAATGGTTTCCCACAGAAACTATACTTCACAGAATATAGTTGATCGAAAGGCCTAATTACTCCTCCGGGCTTAACACACAAAAAGGTTTCTACTCTTGAGTTACTAGGTACTATTATTATCTATCAAAAATACTAATGTAACGCGAGAAAATGGGTTAAACCTTTTGACTCATGATTGACGAAGAGTTTACGTTGAGTGGGGGAGGGTAAAGTAATATATAAATGTCGAGTAATTAAATGCTCGTCATTTTCCATCACTCCTCAGTTCTGAATCACTAAATATAGTTTCCGACAATACTTTTGTGCCGGCGATAGCTGGTGACGTCAGCAGGCAGGGCGAACAGGGAGGGAGGTGGCCATATTAGTTGTCTTTCGGTCCACGTCCCCAGTGTGGTAGCACGTGTGGGGAGTTGTGGCTATAAACCTGAAAAGGTATGTGCGGGAAGTTTTATTGGTGGGGATGTAGAGGGAATTTATTATTTATCTGTTATAGCTTGAAAAGCTCATTGCCATATGTTATTTCTAGGGTTTTGAGCAGCTGTGTGAAGCTGACGGGGGGTGAGCAGCTTTTGGGGAGCTGACGGGTGAGCGTGAACTGAGTGGATGACCCTGGACACACCAATGGATACAGCTAAGGCCCTGTTTTCATAGTGGAGTGTGTGGGGTATAGATAATTTACACAGTGATTCAGTGTGGGGGGAAAGGGTTACACAGTGATTCAGTGTGAGGGGAAGTTACACGTTGATTCAGTGTGATGGGTAGTTACACAGTGAGTCAGTGTGACGGGAAGTTACACAGTGATTCAGGGTGACGGGAAGTTAACACAGTGATTCAGGGTGAAGGAGTTATAGGGTTTTGGTAAACACGAGCTGAGAGTCGCGTCGTGTCGTTGTTCACATTGTTAAGTATATTTATTTGTTTAAAACCTTAGGTTAAGGAGGGAAGTGATTAATGGTGAATCAGGAGGTGATAATATACCGAAATTCATTTAAACCCGAGTTGTTTATTCAGACCCAGTAGTACTCACAATTTCTCTTAATCTTTTATTTTTTTCCCAACTTATTGTGGTGGTACCTTCCCTTTTCCCTTTGATCCCTTGAAGAATCCGGGCCCGTTATCGGCGGAGTTGAGGTGGTCCTCCCATCATTCCAGGTGTAGTATATAGCTCCCTGTTCCCTTGCCTCCAGGACCACTGAAGGTAAAGTGTTGTCAGGGGAGCTACTGTAGCCTGGCGTGGGTGGTTGGTCTGGATGTCAGCCAGCCACTTGTCAAGGTGATGTTTGAAGGTGTCCGTGGGGGACGCCCGTTAGGTTCCGAATGTGTCTTGGGGGCACATTGAAGAGCCGTACACCATTGGGGGGAAAGCTGTGGTGTATGAGGGGTTTGTAGTCCTTTAGAGGAGGCGCATGTACTCTGTACATAGCACAGCCTGCCTCTTCTAGGGTTTTTTTTTCCTCCGTCCCTATTTTTGGAGCCAGACCCTCCAGGATTTTCCAGACATAGATTATGATGTACCTCTCCGTCTGCGCTGCAGAGAGTAGGGGCCCCCAGTCTGTGCAGCCTCTCCCAGTAGTTGAGGTGCTGAAGACCATATATCTTGTTGGTATAGGTCCTTTGTGGTGCTTCCATCAGGGTGATGTCCCTTTTTTTTGTAGGGTGACCACAGTTGGCAGCAGTACTCGCCTTGGTCTTACAAAGGGATTTCCCATAGCGTCAGCATGCAGGATTCCTCCCTTGACGGAATGTTCTCAGGCCCCATCCTGCTAGCTGTCGCTCTGTCGGGGTGATGGTGGTGTAGTGTAGGGAGAAATTTACATCGCTGTCATATACACTCCCAGGTCTTTTGTGAAGTCTTTTGTTTGTATGGTTTGGTGTTGATACATATATTGAGTGGTGGTCTTTATAAAGGTATTTCTGCCATATCTCAGAACTTCAAATTTTTTCTCCGTTAAATTCATATTGTTCTTTTCGGCCCACTTATTTTTTGTATTGAGGTCCCACTGCAGTAGATCGGTGTCTGGGGATTTTTTATTTTATCCCGTATACGGGGTCGTCACAAAGAAGTAGCAGTGGAATATCTGAGATCGGGTGTCAATGGTCTGATATCATGATCAGAAATAATAATGGGCCAAGCACAGAACCTTGGGGGAAACCCCAAAACTTATGACTTGAAACTGTGATGAATTTTTTCCATTTATGGTGACAACTTGGTGCCTGTTGGTGAGAAAACTGTGGATCCATTTTCCCCACTCTGCCTTATGCAAGGTTTCTTGAGTTTGTGGAGGAGAATGACCTTTTCAAAAGCCTTGGCAAAGTCTAGGTAGACTACATCAGCATTATCTCCATCCTGAGTTGCTTCTAATATAGCTTCATAGTGAGCTCATAGTGTAGAAGCTCTGATAGGCAAGACCCGCCTCTTCTGAAGCCATGTTGTCCATCATTGAAGGCCCCTCTTTCTTCCAGGTGGTTACCCTCTTGGGGCCCTCAGTATCCTTTTAAGATTTTGATGACGTGTGAGTGAGGACCACTGGGCTGTATCTGCTTTCCTGTCCTTTGCTTCCTCCTTTATGTATGGGTGTTATTGTCCCCAGCTTGAGTTCATTGGGGACGGAGCCAGTGAGGAGAGATGTAGTCGACAACATCTTCAGGGGTGCGGCCATTGTTCCCTACAATTTTTCAGAAACACAGTATGGTAACCCTCTGGTCCTGCTGCTGCTTGCGGGTCGATGCTGCTTATGGCTTGGATTATGTCTTCCCCGGTTATCATAAATGTCGTGAGCAGAATGTCTGCAATTTCCTTTCGCTAAAGAAAATACATGGGTCTGTTACCCGTTTCTGAGTATCAGGGTTTTCTAAATACTCTCTGATAAATCAGTCTGTAGCATTTGCCATTTCCTGTGGCCATCTTTAAGTTCCCCGTTCTCTTTCATTAGAGGGCCACCCGATGTTGTGCCCTCTAAACAAATCGGGTCAATCTCTTCTTGGGGTAAGAGTAGAAAAATTTGGAGTGACTTTTATATTTTCCCCCGGCACGTTGTTCTTCTTGTTCTCTTGCCGTACGTGTGGTGAGCAAGTGCATCTTCGTAAGTGTAGCTGACGTTGTATTGCGTTTGCTGCCCCAGCATAGGTTTACTTTCTTTAATTTTCTTGTAAATTGGCCCTCTTTTTCATCAGTATTCGTCTGTCCCTGGGTATTTGGTGTTTCCTTCCTGACGACCCCCCTGAGGGGAATGTGTTCCTTACAAATTTGCAGGCATTTGCTGGAGAGTACTTCGTACATCTCGTGGGTTTTCCATTCCACTAAAGATGTTTTCCCATTTTATGGCATCTAGTTCTTTTTGGACTTTATCCCAGTCCCAAAGTTTCTTCCATAAAAATTTAATGCATGGAAAGAGTTATCCTGCCTGACTGTTGTTTGTTTCTTGTGGGAATATTTCTGATGTTGGCCCTTGCATGGATTAGGGGTTTTGGTCTGACATCACCGTATTCGCAATGTCATAGGAGTGGAGGGAGTCGTAGCTGTTGCTGATGATGAGGTCCAATATATTGTTCCCTCTTGTGGCTCCATTATTAGTTGGTGTAAAAAATACTCCTCCATAAGTGAGGTTAATTTTACCGCTTGGCCCTTTTTTTTTGGTGTACCACCTGCGATTTTTCATGGAGGGCCCGCTAATGTGAGGCAAGTTTAAAGTCCCCAGTATTAAAAATACTGTAGATTTATTTGTGGCAGCGTAATAGCCCGGATTGTGGAGCCTTTTGAGTTAAAAGTCAAAGCTAAAAAGGGGGGGGCGCTACACAAAGGTGGCAGCTGGTTTGGATCCATTGAAGGTTCCCTCGTACCCACGCGCTAACTAATTCCTTTTATTTTTCAAGTGCCAGTGCCCAGTGATTTACATACATATACAGAGTAGCGTTAGTTGGTCATAGTCAGGTCCCTCAGACCGTGGAAGTAGATGATCCTAACGTAACAGTAGAAATTTATAGAGCGGCAGGAGGCAAGATTATAATTTTTTTCTTCAATGATAGATTGAACGGAATATTGCAGAAAGGGAAATTTGAGTTAGTCATCCTACGGTTAGGCAGTAATAATATCAAAGAAAACAGTAAGGTGGGAGACAGTGGAAAATATTAGGAAGGTAATAGAAACATTACAGGCAACGTGCCGATGTGAGATAAGGATTTGTATGATAGAACAAAGGATCATAACCGACCATTACGCTAGGAGAGTTGAGCAAGAAACTTACGATAAAGTAGCTAAAGCAATAAACAACAAGTTGAACAAGAAACTAACTCATATGGGAAATTAAGCTTTAACGCCAAACCATATGCACAAGACTTAGCGCATGATGGAGTGCACTTTAACAGGACGGGCAGGAGCTTTATATATGAGAAGCTCGTAAATGTAATCATGCACACTATCAGGCATGGGCTGCAGTGCAGGCTTTAGGAGGCCCGGGTTACCCACCTTAAGAATAATGATAAGTGTATGTCAGTGTTGAGGCTTTGTAGACGCCCCGGCAAGTAAGCAACTTCTGAGGGTTGTCGTGGCTGTAATAGCCACCGTAAAAGCCCAACACTAGACCCTAGTGTTAGTGAACACTAGTTAGTTAGTAATAGTGAGCATATATTTTTTTTTTTTGAGATGGAGGATTTGATTAATTTTTCCATAGAGGATTTGGGGGATTTCCTCCATAAGGGAGCAAAGGGTATGGAGACTAAGAAGGAGGAAGTAGTGACACCCAAGAGAGACGAAACCAGTTCAGAACGATACGAGCGGTTCAAGTGGATGAGTCAGTTAGAACAAGAAGTGGAAAGAACGAAAGAGACTGTTGAGTTATTGTTGAGAAATAAGGGAGAGGAGAAGGAAGTCAGGAGACCAGTGAGGTCAGTAATAAAGCCTAGAGATATACGAATGCTGAACCTCAGTGATTTGCAGGGAATCGAAGCCGAGGGAAGGTTGAAATTTTTCTTTTCCCAAGTAGAAAGTTGTTCAGAAGATAGGGAGGAGAGAAAGAGGATCCTTATGGCAAGAGTGGACCCACAGTTAGCATTATACATACAGAATGCCCTAAGTCAGGTCAATTTTAGATCATGGGACGCCCTAACTTATTGGTTATGTGAAGAACTAACAGACAATAATGTCGACAGAATCCTTAATAGCATTTCGGAGGTTAAGTATGATTGGCTGGAAGATCCTCAAGATTTCGCAACTAAACTCAAATGCAAATACGCCATACTGGAAGCAAAGTCAAAACATCCAGGAGAAATTCCCCGTAGGGATAAGATCATAATAACAAAACTGTTGAGGGGATTACCAAGCCAAAGTAAGGAGAAATTAGAGTTTTTCATCGATGAACAATTCCCACTGAGAAAATTCATAGAGAGAGTGGAGACTGAGAGGGCCATCCCCATAGGAAGAGACACAAATAGAAAATACGCGGTAAACCAGACCCGGCAGCTTTCAGAGATAACACCCGCTCCCCAGAGTATTCCTCCCAATAAACAGGAACAGTCACAGGAACTGTCAGCCAGTCAGTCAGAAGTAAGAGAACTGCGAGCACAGATGGAAGGAATGGGGAGGAAATTACAAGATTTGAGAGTAGGTAGCGACCAGAAACTATCCAGTTTAGATTAGAGAAGGAGTTCCCAGACGTTTTGTCCCTATTGTAAAATGAACAACCACTCAGCCGCAGACTGTAGAAGGAAGCCAGGTAGCAATGCTTGTTTCGATTGCTGGAGAGTAGGATGTAGGAGAGGTAGTCCAAATTGTCCTGGGAGGAAAGGGTTCTCCAGGTGACTAGTTAAACATCGATCCCCAATAATCCCCTTAGCCATTAATGACCACGTCACGGAAGTTTTAGTAGACACAGGAAGCGAATATTCACTTATAAAGAAGAGCGCAGCTTTAGACTTACAACTTAAAATAAGAACCCACAGTAATATCCCTAGTTTGAACGGCATAACTGCCAAGGAGTTGAGAATCTTAGGTCAAGTAAGAGTAAAAATAACCCTAGGAGCAGATAGAACAATAGAAGTGTTAATGTTAGTAGTGCCAGACCAGTATTTATCCACCCAAGCCCTGATAGGGATGAATATAATAGGACTAGAAGAAATGACTATAAATTACAAACAAAAAAAAGTCATGTGGGCTAACCTAACTTACCCCTTGAATTTTGTTGAACACCAAGACGGCACCATAAGAGCAGTTAAGAGCGAGGAGTGCAAAAAGGAAGTGCATAAATCAAGCTGTCATATAAGAATACAGCAAAGCGTGAAGTTCTTCTCTGTCCAACTCTTCTCTGCTCTAGTGATGGTAACTTTATCTCCTTCAACCTTTCTTCATTTGAAAGTTCTACTAGTCTGGTACTATCTTTGTTGCCATTCTCTGTATCCTCTCCGACTTTTTCACATGCTTTTTTTTTTATGGGGACCATACAATGGCAGCATATTCCTTTTTTGGTTGGATCATTGTAGTAATTATCTTTCTCAGCATATTTTTGTCCATGTAATGAAATGCCACTCTAATATTCTTCAGCATCCTGAACGTATCTCCAAATATTTTATTTAAACGTTTTACTGGCTGTAGGTTATTTTTGCATAATCGCTCCCAGGTCTTTTTCATAAAGAACCCTTGTAATTACTGCATTTCACATATTATATGGCCATTTATATATTTTTACGGCTTTTCCAATTTCCATCACAAGACACTTATTCACATTAAATTCCATTTGCCATCTTTTGCTCCATTCGTAGATCTTGTTCAGATCGTTTTGTAGTGTTTCAGAATCTTTTTAGCTATTTGTTTATCTTAGAGTAATCGTCCAGACCATTTCATCATTCCTGATTTGATGTACTTAGAAAATAGCCATTATCGAGTGTATCAACAATATGTTGTCACTTTTTGCATCCAGTCAGCCGTTTTTGAATAATCCGCAATCAAAATCTGTAAATTCCCCGAGCTTCGAAAACGCTACTGGCAACTGGCAGACGACGGCACCATGGCTCGGTGACGTCAGCCCAGGAGCTTCCTCCCTCCCGCGCTCATAGAAATATACGTAAATCTAGGCAATAAACATAGTACTTGAAGAATTTTAGGTGTTTCTGATAGATTTTTTTTGCGATATGGTATACACATGCCTCCTTGATGGGTGTAGAAAGAAAGCTGTGCCTCTCCAAAGAAGTTTGCACACGTATCAGACCAATAGGCGAGAAATGTGTAAAAAATGTTGGTGCGTCGGACGACGTTGGTGCATTTCGGTGAAGGTAGGGAAACGGGGGTGGGTGTTTGTGGCTGGGGAAGGGGGGAGGGTGTTAGTGGTGGGAGAAGTAGGTGGTGGTGGGAGAAGGGGATGGTTGTTAGTGGTGGGGGAAGGGGGTGGGTGTTAGTGGTGGGGGAAGTGGGTAGATGTTGGTGGTGGAGGAAGTGGGTGGGTGTTGGTGGTGGGGAAGGGGTGGGTGTTGGTGATGGGGGAAGTGGGTGGGTGTTGGTGGTGGGGGAAGTGGGTTGATGTTGGTGGTGGGGGAAGGGGGTGGGTGTTGGTGGTGGGGGTAGGGGGTGGGTGTTGGTGGTGGGGGAAGTGGGTGGATGTTGGTGTTGGGAAAGTGGGTGGATGTTGGTGGTTGGGGAAGGGGGAGGGTGTTAGTGGTGGGGGAAGTAGGTGGGTGTTGGTGGTGGGGGAAGGGGATGGTTGTTAGTGGTGGGGGAAGGGGGTGGGTGTTAGTGGTGGGGGAAGTGGATGGATGTTGGTGGTGAAGGAAGTGGGTGGGTGTTGGTGGTGGGGGAAGGGGGTGGATGTTGGTGGTAGGGGAAGGGGGTGGGTGTTCGGTGGTGTTGAAAGTGGAGATGTGGGTGGGAACGAGGGTGGATGTTAGGGGATGTGGGTGGGGAATGGGGATGGGTGTTGGAAGTGGGGATGTGGGTGGGAACAGGGGTGTGTGCTGTGGGATGTGGGTGGGTGTTGGGGATGAAGTAGAGTGAATAATAGCAGATTCTTGAAGGACTCCAGCATCCACCCCTCTCTCTCTCTCGCGGTGAACTCCTCGTGTGACGTCATCAATAATATTCGCGGGCCTGTTGAAAGGATGAACCTTTTTTTCCTGCGCTTTTTACAAAAGTCGTGTTTTTACGGAAATAAGGCGTGGAAATGAATTTTTTTTTTGTGCATTAGGTGCCTTGAATGAACATTCAACATATTTATGCAAAACAAAAAATGAGCCTGGACAATTACCTTAATAGTTTGGCATCATCCGCAAACAAACTTATATCATTATTATTTTATCAGACATGTCATTGATATAAATTATGAACATTATAGGTGACAAAACTAATCCTTGAAGCACCCCACTAAATATGTACCTTCTTCCATTCAGATTTTCATCCTTTACGTGTGTGTGTGTGTGTGTGTGTGTGTGTGTGTGTGTGTGTGTGCGTGTGTGCGTGTGTGTGTGTGTCACGCAAACCTGTGCACTAAATACATTGAATGTATTTAAATAGTAAATAATAAATACTTAAGAGAAATGTGTTTAAATACCAAATACTAAATAAATTTTTCGAATGTATTTAAATACTAAATACAAAATACATCAATTGTATTTAAATACATTTGTAAATACATTTTAAATATACACACAAATTTTAACATGTATTCAGTAATTCATGATTAACAATATAAAATGCTTGATAAATGATAAAGGATACTTTACTATTGTATATTTCCCTTTTTAGGGAGGCCTTCTCGCCAGAAGGCCTTCTCGCCAGTTGGGCGGGTTTATGGTCAAATTAACTGATACAAAAATATTTACATTTTTATTATTTTAATACTCAATAAAGCATTTAAATACTGTATTTAAATACATGAAACCAATGTATTTATAAATACAGTTCTAAATACACAAATGTATTTGAATATGTATTTAAATACAAACGTATTTAAATACTGCCCAGCTCTGTGTGTGTGTGTGTGTGTGTGTGTGTGTGTGTGTGTGTGTGTGTGTGTGTGTGTGCGTATGTGTGTGTGTGTGCGTGTGGTACGTCATACAGATAGAACAAGTAGGTATGAAGAAGGCGGATGAAAGGGATTCACTGACCTTTCTCAGTAATCTCTCTGCCTCACCCTTTCCCTCCATCCTCATCTGAGACATACACACCGGGAGGGAGCTCGCACTGGGAGGGTGAAGCTGTCGATCGCGAGTCTGACTCGCGAAGACAAGGTCTTATAGGTTAATGACACCCACCCACCCACCCACCCCACCCACCCACCCACCCCACCCACCCACCCACCCCACCCACCCACCCACCCCACCCACCCACCACCCCCACCCACCCACCCACCCCACCCACCCACCCACCCACCCACCCACCCACCCACCCACCCACCCACCCACCTACACACACAACACACACACACACACACACACACACACACACACACACACCACACCCACCCACCACCCACCCACCCACCCACCCACCCACCCACCCACCCCACCACACACCACCCACACACACACACACACACACACACACACACACACACACACACACACACACACACGTATGAAAAAGGGGGCGAAGGAAAGTGTTGATTTGAAAGTTATGGATTTGCGGCATAGGGATGATGCAAAACAATAATAATGAAACAGTAATAATAATAAAACTTTGCTATGATTGTTATGTTAATAACAATGACAATGGTAATAATAACAGCAATAACACTAAAGATAAAGAAAATGAGAAGTACATAAATAATTGGCAGATAAGAATATGTCTAAATCAAAATAAAAGAGAGAGAGAGAGAGAAGAGAGAGGAGAGAGAGAGAGAGAGAGAGAGAGAAGAGAGAGAGAGGAGAGAGGAGAGAGAGAGAGAGAGAGAGAGAGAGAGAGAGAGAGAGAGAGAGAGAGAGAGAGAGAGAGAGGAGGAGGAGAGAGAGAGAGACGAGGAGGAGAGAGAGAGAGAGAAGAGAGAGAGAGAGAGAGAGAGAGAGAGAGAGAGAGAGAGAGAGAGAGAGGAGAGAGAGAGAGGAGAGGAGAGAGAGAGAGAGAGAGAGAGGAGAGAGAGAGAGAGAGAGAGAGAGAGAGAGGAGAGAGAGAGAGAGAGAGAGAGAGGAGAGAGAGAGAGAGAGAGAGAGAGAGTAGATTGTTTGTAGAAAAAGCTGACTTCCACATGTAGTCAGAAAGACGGGATGAAGGGAAGGAATGTTTTTAATTTCCATAACCTTTGAATCATTGTTGATTTAATGAGCCATTCGTGTTAGCGGCTTTTGTTTGCTTATACTTCAACATGCTTAATGTTTGAAAATAAAGCATGATACTGGTAAGAATTAGCAGGTGCTATATATAAAATTTCAACACAAAGATGACATATCGAGTCAGGAGGAAAAATTGTAAATTACACTAAGTGACATTTTGAAACACGTACATAAAAAACATACAAATTAAAGAACTAATTATTTGTTTTTTTCACTCCCAATTAGAAGTGTGATCGACTTTTTCAAAAATGTCTCTGTGTGAGTTTCATTGGAACTCTTAATCTAACACTTTTTACCAGAAAAAGCAAACTTATAAATGCATTGTTTGCATAGATATATTTAAGTACGGTATATTTTTACATATGCATATAATTATCATTATTCTTTTATTCTTCTCGATATTCAGTGTCTTCATAGTATCATATATTGTTTATCGTCTATTATTCCTTGTAACTATCACCATCTCGTATTAATATAGATATTAATACATTATATTTTCACAGATTCCTTATTGTAAATCCCTCCTTCGATATTTTATAGAATTGATATTTGCATACGTACAAGTATGATTTTATTTTGTGATGTTTCTTGTATTTGATATACAGTTTTTTCATTCCGATAGCTTTTATCTACCTAAAAATGTGTCCATAGTCTTTAAGGCATTTTACATTTATTGTCATTTACAAAACTATGTTATATATTTTTTTATGAAGAAAATAAAATTCCCGATATACACATGATACATGGATGCTGATGTGAACAATAGGGAAAGAGGAGCAAAAAATTTGGGAGGAAAAAGCTTGAAGTAAAATATACATATCTGTTTGATCATAAAAGAGGATATTTGACGAATATATAGCTCCAGCAGTCTTGCATGGACGTATGTGGTACATAGAGACATATGTGGTACTAGTAGAGGCAAGGCAAATATCGGTTGCTGGACATGAAATTCTGAAGAAAATTATATCAGGCTGAGAGGGTTTGATATATTTTGATATATTTTATAAGAGCTCCTTGTCAAGAAATATTTGTATAAATCGTCGTAGGATATTATTTTTATGAGAGTATTGACAAAACACCTGCATTAAATTGGCTTACCCCTCGTTCTATATCCTTACACTATCGTCTTTATAGGGACTGGCAACTAAGATGGGATTTTTGTAACTTCTTTTTGTTTTGTCCTTGGCCAGTCCTTTATGGTGTATGTAGAAAAAAGGAATCTCTCTCTCTCTCTCTCTCTCTCTCTCCTCTCTCTTCTCTCTCTCTCCTCTCTCTCTCTCTCTCTCTCTCTCTCTCTCTCTCTCTATATATATATATATATATATATATATATATATATATATATATATATATATATATATATATATATATATATATATATATATATATATATATATATATATATATATATATATATATATATATATATATATATATATATATACATATATATATATATATATACGTTAGGGTGTCCCAAAATGCAAAGGTTTTGAAATGTTGCACGCTCGTGTGTTATTCCGGTTCTCTCATAGTAAAACAGTATTGCGTTGAAATTTTGGGCGAATTGAGTAACATTTAAGGATCCCGACAAAGTAATCATTTAGGTGACGTTGTTGGTGCTTGGGTGTTTAATAGCTAATTGGTCAACTGGAGAGAGAAAATCAGATTCCAGTGGAAGGTTGATTTTAATCACAAAATATCAACATATATATGAAAAAAAGATTTAAACAATAAATATTATATTGGTCTATGGTCAACGCGCTAATGCAGTGCGCGCTGAGTAAGGGGTGTGTGCTAAGATAGCGCGTTACATGTTGGTTAATTCTTGTTACAAAAGAAAACATAAAGTAGAGAGGTATGAAATTATATATGAACAATGAAACATAATTAAAATAAAAGTTATAATAGTTTGGGCTGCAACCACACGTTTTCTCTGTGGAGCAGTGGTTTGTAGGGGAGACCGCTACAATACTCCCCTCCTAGTGGTTTGTAGGGGAGACCGCTACAATACTCCCCTCGTAGTGACGAGGGAGGAGGAACGAGATCTTGGTGGTGGAGCGGTGCTGCTGTTGTTCTGTTGGCGATTTGATGGGGACGACGTGGAGGGCTGATGACCAGTTGCTGCTGCTGGGCCGCACTATACCTTGGCGCATCAGAGACTCGAACTCGGCCTTGGCTTGACGGTAGCGTTCTGGAGCTAAGCGACGGGCCTTGGCGTGTACTGGTGGTCCTGTGGTCTCGATGTGATGCGTGACGTGGTGTTTGACGGGCATAGCAGTGCTGCGGGCGTAGCAGTGTTGCAGCCGTGGCAGTGCTGCAGCTGTGGCAGTGTTACGGGCGTAGCAGTGTTGCGGCCGTGGCAGCGTTGCAGCCGTGGCAGTGTTGCGGGCGTGGCAGTGTTGCGGGCGTGGCAGTGTTGCGGGCGTGGCAGTGTTGCCACCATGGCAGTGTTGCCGCCGTGGCAGTGTTGCCGCCGTGGCAGTGCTGCGGGCGTGGCAGTGTTGCGGGCGTGGCAGTGTTGCCGCCATGGCAGTGTTGCGGGCGTGGCAGTGTTGCCGCCGTGGCAGTGCTGCGGGCGTGGCAGTGTTGCCGCCGTGCCAGTGTTGCCGCCGTGGCAGTGCTGCGGGCGTGGCAGTGTTGCCGCCGTGCCAGTGTTGCCGCCGTGCCAGTGTTGCAGCCGTGGCAGTGCTGCGGGTGTGGCAGTGTTGCAGCCATGTCAGTGCTGCGGGCGTGGCGTGTTGCAGGCATGGCGGTGCTGTTGTGGTATTGTAACTGTACGCCGGGGAGTCACTGCACTGAACACAGGAGGGAGCACTATTAACCCACGGAAGAGTAGAGTAATCCACAGGGCGATGAGTAATCCACAGGGCGATGAGTAATCCACAGGGCGATGAGTAACCCACAGGGCGGTGAGTAATCCACAGGGCGGTGAGTAATCCACAGGGCGGTGAGTAATCCACAGGGCGATGAGTAATCCACAGGGCGGTGAGTAATCCAAAGGGCGGTGAGTAGTCCACAGGGCGGTGAGTGGCGACCGTGGAGTAAGTCACTCTAACACCGCGGGGCTGCGGGGTAGGGTTTTGACTGAGGACGCGGGAAACCGCGCTGAGCGAGCAGGGGCCGCGCAGAATGCGCATGAGGCCGTGCTGAGGACGCAGGAAGGCATCAGAGGTTGCAAAGGCCGCGCTGAATGCGCATGAGGCCGCTGAAGACGCAGTAAGGCGTCAGAGGGGGTAGATGCCGCGCAGAGTGCGCATCAGGCCGGTGAAGACGCAGTAAGGCGTCTGAGGGGGCAGGGGCCGCGCTGAACGCGCATAAGGCCGTGCCGATGACGCAAGAAGGCATCAGAGGGGGGCACAGAAGATGCCAGGGTGGGAGGGGATAACCTATTAGGTGGCAGCTACACATAATAGTGTAGTTTCTCCCGACCTAAGACTCAGCGAAGCGAACCCCATGATGGAGGCTAAACTTTTTGCCTTAGGAGTGTTAGGACGAATGAGTCCAAAGACCCAGGTCCTTTCACTATGAAAATTGTGCTCTTTATATAGCACATGTTAGAAACCACCTTAAGACCATAGCTACACTCCGGGGTCACCAATTGTTGGTGAAGGGTGTGATGATAACTAGTTGGTCAACTGGAGAGAGAAAATCAGATTCCAGTGGAAGGTTGATTTTAATCACATAATATCAACATATATATAAAAAAAAGGATTTAAACAATAAATTGGTTTATGATGTAGACCATTGGTCTATGGTCAACGCGCTAATGCAGTGCGCGCTGAGTAAGTGGTGTGTGCTAAGATAGCGAGTTACATGTTGGTTAATTCTTGTTACAAAAGAAAACATAAAGTAAAGAGGTATGAAATTATATATGAACAATGAAACATAATTAAAATAAAAGTTATAATAGTTTGGGCTGCAACCACACGTTTTCTCTGTGGAGCAGTGGTTTGTAAGGGACACCGCTACAATACTCCCCTCCTAGTGGTTTGTAGG
>JACEEZ010019097.1:602526-607526 GCA_016584305.1 Chionoecetes opilio | reverse complement strand
GGTAATGGGTGAGTGAATGGGTGGGGGTGAGTGAATGGGTGGGGGGTGATGGGTAATGGGTGTGTGGTGATGGGTAATGGGTGAGTGAATGGGTGGGGGGTGATGGTAATGGGTGAGTGAATGGGTGTGTGGTGATGGGTAATGGGTGAGTGAATGGGTGGGGGGTGATGGGTAATGGGTGAGTGAATGGGTGGGGGTGATGGGTAATGGGTGAGTGAATGGGTGTGTGGTGATGGGTAATGGGTGAGTGAATGGGTGGGGGGTGATGGGTAATGGGTGAGTGAATGGGTGGGGGTGATGGGTAATGGGTGAGTGAATGGGTGAGAGGTGATGGGTAATGGGTGAGTGAATGGGTGGGGGGTGATGGGTAATGGGTGAGTGAATGGGTGTGTGGTGATGGGTAATGGGTGAGTGAATGGGTGGGGGGTGAGTGAATGGGTGGGGGGTGATGGGTAATGGGTGTGTAGTGATGGGTAATGGGTGAATGAATGGGTGGGGGGTGATGGGTAATGGGTGAGTGAATGGGTGTGTGGTGATGGGTAATGGGTGAGTGAATGGGTGGGGGGTGATGGGTAATGGGTGAGTGAATGGGTGTGTGGTGATGGGTAATGGGCGAGTGAATGGGTGGGGGGTAATGGGTAATGGGTGAGTGAATGGGTTGGGGGTGATGGGTAATGGGTGTGTAGTGATGGGTAATGGGTGAGTGAATGGGTGCGGGTAATGGGTGAGTGAATGGGTGGGGGTGATGGGTAATGGGTGAGTGAATGGTGTGTGGTGATGGGTAATGGGTGAGTGAATGGGTGAGTGAATGGGTGGGGGGTAATGGGTGAGTGAATGGGTGGGGGGTGATGGGTAATGGGTGAGTGAATGGGTGGGGGGTGATGGGTAATGGGTGAGTGAATGGGTGGGGGGTGATGGGTAATGGGTGAGTGAATGGGTGGGGGAATACATACATTTCTACATCCATGATTTCAGGAAAGTTAGAAGGGGCTATCTGGAGAGGCCATGTTTGGTGGGCCGAAGGCCCACCAAACACAGGTGGTGGGCCGAAGGCCCACCAATAGCCCTCCGCAGGAGCTAGCCAAAAAGTCCGCCCGGAGGCGGCTTTGCGGCTAGTATATATATATATATATATATATATATATATATATATATATATATATATATATACCATATATATACTATATATTATATATATATATATCTATATTATACCGTATATATACTATATATATATATATATATATATATATATATATATATATATATATTATATATATATATATATATATATATATATATATATATATATATATATATATATATATATATATATATATATATATATATGCCCCAGCCACAAGCTTTGTGGGCGACCCCTTGGCCTCCTCCACGCCGGATTGTCTCTTACAGATACATCCCGATGGGAAGGATCGGTTTCAGGGTAGCGTGCCACATGCCCATATAGCCGAAGTTGGCGCTGACGGACTATGCAGGTAATAGGTCTCGATTCAGTCTCACGGTGCAATCGCTGATTTGACACGTAACTATCCCAGCGATACCCCATGATTTTGCGAAGACACTTATTACCAAAGGCATCGATTCGTCTCTTCAAGTCGCTAGTGTAGGTATGTAGGTGTCCATGTCTCACAACCATAGAGTAAGACAGGGATCACAAGTGACTTGAAGATCCGGATCTTTGTCCTCCTGCATTGGTACCGACAACGCCAAATACTCCTGCTGAGCGAGTCCATAACACCGTGGGCTATGCCAATCCGCCGTAAGACTTCTTGACGTGACCCGCCATCATTATGGACTGCGCTACCAATGTATTTAAAACTTTCCAAGATCTCAATGTCCTCGCCGCACGCATGAACAGACTGTACTGTTTTATCTAGTAGGCCTCCAAACACCTGGACCTTGGTCTCAAGCCAGGAGACCTCAAGTCCCAAGGGCTTTGCCTCCCCATGCAGCTCCTCGAGAGCCATCACCAGGACCTCCAGCGACTCAGCAAAAATTACTGCATCATCGGCAAAAACAAGATCAGTGATCTTGGTGTTGCCGAGGGATGCTCCACAATCACTTTGATCTACAACTTTGCCCAATACCCAGTCCATACAAGTGCTGAAAAGTGATGGTGCAAGGACGCACCCTTGCCTCACTCCTGTATTAACAGGAAAGAAGCTGGATACACCTCCCCACACTTCACAGCACTCTCAGTCGTAGAGTACAGACCAGTCATCAAACTAATAGTCCTTGCAGGAATCCCGCGAAGTCGCAAAAGATCCCAGAATGACTCACGATGCACTGACTAAAACGCCTTCATGAGATCAACATAGGCTGCAAGAATCCCCTTTCGAAACTCACGTCGGCTATCCACCAGGACACAAAGCGCTAGGATACGGTCCGTTGTTGACTTACCAGGCGTGAACCCAGACTGCTGAGGTCTGTGATGCCAGATAGTAATGTAGAAGCCGTACAAACACGGCTGTGTCATCTGATAAGACGGTGATGCTTGTGGGTTTCTCCTTTGCAGCCATGAGCATTTGTTGAACGATGATGATATCTGCCTCTACATGTGTAATGTTCATATCCCCTCTGTTGATGATAAGTCCTCCATTGCTGATCTCAATCGGAGTTTTGTCTTGGGATGTGATGATCAGCTTGTGATTCTGTATGTGGTTTCGATGGAACGAAACGTCTCCTATGAGTTCAGTGCAGATTATATCAATGAGCTGCTTCTTGTTTTCAGTGACAGTCAGGATTATTTTCTGTGATGGCAGCTCCGTTGTAACCTTGAGCTGGTGAACTCTACTGGCTTCAGTGTTCCTCGCACTTTCTTCTTGACACCTTTTGTGCTGTACTCATAGTACCGATCAAACACAAAGTACACATCTCCTTTTTGCAGCTTCCTCTCAATATGTTGTCTGTACCATCCACAGGCCAGTGTATCACCCAGAGGAGAGCAGAACCATCGATGATTGTGATGTCTGTGTTTGGTGCATTTATGGATGAGACCTCAACTTTCAGTTGAGTCTTCAACACGGATTTTCCTGTTCAGCATCTCATCTCTCCTGCATTTGTGAATTTTTTTTGGGATTGGTGCCAGCTCATGTGCGAGAGCCTCCTTGATGTCCACTTGACGGGAACCGGCCTGAAGACCTACTACTCTTGAGTAGATGAGGCTGGTGTCAAACATTTTGGTTTCACCAACTTTTACACTTTTCTTCGTCACTGCCATGGTCGTGATCTTTTTGTTGATAGTATCATGGAAATGCTCCGGCCAAGTCGTTTCGAATTCAGCCATCTGTTCTCTTCCAACTTTAAGGGAATCTTGCACGTTGACTGTAGCAGGACCTACCCTGCCACTGACAATATTCACTATGCCTTCAGGATGACTCACTGGATCCAGAGGATTGATGCTCAACTCGAGCTTGTGTCGGATGCCCTCTCTGTCCTTTCTGTCACTGGAGATCCTAGCTTGAGCTTCTTCTTTGTGAATGATCTGCACATTACCTCCATCACCATCGACCATTTCGCTGAGGTTGGACCCCAATTTGCTGTAGAGGTGAAGACTTAAGGCCCATGTTTTGAGTGTTTCAGGCTTCAAAGTGATGCCAATGATGCCTCCTTTCCCATGGCCGTACCTCATGAAAGTAGTCTCTATGTACATGTCGCTCCAGATCCCATTCCAGATCCCAGGAATATGTCTCAGCACATGCTCTCCTTTCATGTCCTCTTCATCAACCAGTTTCAGTACTGTGGATGCTATACTACGGAAGATTAGGATACTTGCTATGCCAGGAGAACTTAGCACCAGAAGGTCCTCCCCACAACACTCAGAGACATGTTTTACCAGACTCACACGTGAGAGTTTGCTGCCCCCATATCCACTGTAAGCATTGAACATTTCCACGGAGTTCCAAATGCGCTTCGGGTCTTCCTTGAGTGCTCGAATCAAACAGTTCAGAGCATCATCAACCTCTACAGAGTTTTATGTCGAGCCTGCAGCACATGTAAGTGCTCTCTGTCCTGTAAACTTGCATCTGCATGAGACATGGTATCGTGCTTCTGCTGCGTGTAAGTCACTGATGGCTCCCTGTATGCGCACTCTCACAGTGGTTGCCCAATCGTCATCCCTGTAATCACATGCTTCTAGCAGATACTGCTTCAGCGATTTCTCTCCTTTTCGTGCAATTTCACGACACAGGTATGCTGGCTTCCACCGAGCAGAATTCTTTGTACCTTTATCCAACGTACATTCCTCCCCACATAATAAACATTGTTCCTGAAAGCTAAAGCTTGAAGCACATGAAAGTCGTGTTTTCTTGGGGGGAATCACAGAAGGTCCTTCATTTTGTTTTGTTCTTTTGAGATGTCTCTGTATCTGAGTGTTGGATGTATATGTACATACACAGCTCTTATGGCATTTCACAGTAAAGTCACGATCCTCCTGCACAGAGTCCTCAAGTACTTGATGTTTACCGTCGAGATATATTTTCCTGCACTTAATGATGGTTTCAATTCTGCTCAGTCCAGACTCGATCAGTTTTTCTGGCTTGTCATCACACGTAAACCTCCATTTGAAGAAGCAATCACTGGCCATGACTTACGAAGTACCACCACACCGCACAAGTACCATTGCAAATACCTAGAAAGAAACAAAATATTTCATTATAAACTTAACTACACATGTATTTGTATGGCGGCTATCTTGATTGTTTTGTGTTTTATTCTAAAAATCATAGCGTCATTGGATTCCTTATGCCTGAAAACATATAAAACGACCTTTTATTCACGTTTCTAGCTCATCTAGTAACGAAGATACGAGGTGAATTATATATCCCCAGAATCGGTGGTGGTCATCTTGAATTTATGCTCCCAATAAAAGTTGCTCAATTGTGACAAGATGTCGCCTGTCAGTTTCTGAATATATATGTACTAAGCATCAGTTAACAAGATTATATACTTGAGACAATCGGCTGCTGTATTGACTGACA
>JACEEZ010019097.1:547526-592526 GCA_016584305.1 Chionoecetes opilio | reverse complement strand
TCACTGTCTTTTTACGTATATCTTTTGCGTCTCGTTACACAGTAATGTGAATTGATATAAGCGCACTCGATGAGATACAATTACTGTACGAATCCTATAGTTGTAAATAAAGGTAGCGTAGCTTTGCTGTTAAAATTTGGCCTTCCTTGTCTACCTAGTACATGTAGCTATAGGTGGCAGGGCATGACAGGTTCTGGCTTTCCGGTTTTTTCCCCTTACTGAATGAAGTTTTAATTTTCAGTGATTGCATTTGTTTATATATTTGCTTCCTCTTATCTGAGGAAATCTTTGTATTGAAGTCGTTATCGGTATAGCTGGTATTTCATAGTAGCCTACTATTTAGCCTATAATTAACTTGAGCTTATCTAGAATGGAAATTCATTCTCACACAAAATGCACCATGCATATATGGTGAGCAGCTAGTTGGTGGAAGTAAAAAAATCTGCTCTAGCTGACTCTTGTCACTTTAAATTTAGTCTAGACTACGGTAGCCGTTCCTATATGCCCTATAGTGAACCTGGAACTGTTGAGTACAGTAAGGTTTTATGCTTGAAATGTAATGTACACATCCTAAGGATGCAGAAACTGCCGGATGCTAATTTGCATTTGTTGAGCAATTTGCATAATTGACCCTAATTAGCATATTCGTATTATCTTCCTTATTAAGCCGCCTATAGAATTCCTATGGGTGTCTAGACCTAAGTTTTAAGTTCTCAATGATGTAAAACTGCAAGATGCTACTGTGTATATTTTTATTTTGTCCATAAATTGTCTAATTAGCATATTGATTAGGTATGTCACGAAATTACGAATATATTCCCTATTTGACATAGCATGTGTTCTAAATCAAAGCAAAAATCTGTTTTGAATTTAATATTCTAAATCAACATATTTGTTCTTTAAATCAACAATTAGCACTGTGCACAATGGAGTTGTCGTGGAAATGGTCTGACTGGAGTCAATAATGAAAAATCGTCTGGTCAACTACAAAGTAGAGATGTCCTTTTTGATCGGTATGATGGTATCAGTGCAAAGGAACATGAGAGGCACAGAAGAACCGGGAAAGGATCAATTGCATACCAGTTGACTTTGACCTCACCTTTACCTGGACACGCAGCCATCATGAAGAACAAAGATAACAAGCGGCAGCTCTCCCAACTACTCGGTACTAAAACTATGGAGTTTACATAAATTTTGTGGTTTCCCATCAAAATTAAGAACGTAAAAAAAAAGAAAAAAATACAAAGGTTAGCAATAAGATGGTGTCTAGTTGAAATATTTAACCTAGGAGGAAAGACAACTGCCAACCTTTGGAAAAGAACAATTGGAGAGGAAAACCTAACAACAAGATATGTATTAACAGATAAATGGCTTGGAAGAAGTTGACAGAAATAACCTGCTGGTAAGAGAAGAAAAAGTCGGGATATTTGAAGGGACACAAGGAAAAGTAGAGACAAGAAACATGTAACGTAGATAACAGTATAGTCGCCAGCCGCCAAATATTACGAATTATAGCATCGCTACTAATTTGTATGTGCCACTGAAGATAATACACAGTAGTTTATATCATGACTGTATAATCTACCCTGTTTCAGCGGTTTTATGCTTTGTATCTGCATGTATATACGGTTTCAAATTTTGCAACTTTTTTTTTCTTCGCGCGACGACGACGTCGGGAGGACACTCAGTAAATACTAAACCCTAGATGGCAACCTTATTGTTGGTCGCTACTCTGTTGATATTTTTGTAATATGATCATTTATAGCCATATCTCTTATGACACAGATGCAGACACAAAATGACAGACTCTCCAGATAGCCCCTTCTAACTTTCCTGAAATCATGGATGTAGAAATGTAAGTATTAACGCCACTGCACGTCTGTACATAGAAAAAAACTGTCCTGGCGACTTTAGTGTTATCTACGGTAGGAGTAACACAAGTACAGCTTTCCCAATAGAAACTTAGATGCCTGGAATGGACTATAAGTGATAGTGGCAAAGTGTGCATCAATTTAAGGAATAAATTGATCAATCATATACACCACGACCACGAGAATAGCTCAGGGCCCTGTATGCTACAAGAGGTATTATAGTATCACATGCACACAAGAGGTCTTTACGATGGAAGATTAATTTAATGCTAAAAAAGGGAAAATGTGCCAGACATCGGAGGTCATATGGCACTTTACGATGGAAGATTAATTCGAGGTAAGAGAGAGTGTGAAAAAAGGGTACAGTGCTGAGAGATATAAAAGTTATTTTGTAGGAGGCTCTTAATTAAACTGTTGGAAATTAATTCAAGATGTAGGAAAAGTCCCATCACCAGATATATGTTTTCATTTGGATTTTGAAGGAATATGGGGGACAATTGTTGGAGAACTAAAACAGTCTACTTACATGCTTACTGACTGACGTAAGGCATAAAGTACCTCTAGTGTAAGAGAGTAAATTTCGTTCCCATATTTAAAGGGAGAAATAAAGCCGACCCGTTTATTTATAGACCAGTTCCACCACCTCAGTCTAGTAGAAAATTTATGTTAGAAAGCAATAAGGGACGGATGGATTGGATACCTGAAAAAAATGAAGTGAATTACAAGCAATGCCTACAGGATAATCCTATCATGCGCGCCCTCCAAGAATTATTTTCACACTTTCAGCCACACGACTGTCATTCCTCCACTCAGCACCCTACCACAGGAGCTACTCCATCAGTCTATCCATACTCCTCCTGTCTTTCATCTTACTTCATTCTTCATATCTTGACATCTCTCTCGTGGGAGAGCTCTTCCATCATGCATCAATACAATATAACAAGAAGATTCGTCTCTCATCGAGTGTGCTTATATATATTCAGTAATGATTACATTAATCACTCAACATATCACTCTCCTATGCGTCAGTTTCTGAAAAAATTCTATAGGCGACTTAATAAGGAAGATAATACGAATATGCTAATTAGGGTCAATTATGCAAATTGCTCAACAAATGCAAATTAGCATCCGGCAGTTTCTGCATCCTTAGGATGTGTACATTACATTTCAAGCATAAAACCTTACTGTACTCAACAGTTCCAGGTTCACTATAGGGCATATAGGAACGGCTACCGTAGTCTAGACTAAATTTAAAGTGACAAGAGTCAGCTAGAGCAGATTTTTTTACTTCCACCAACTAGCTGCTCACCATATATGCATGGTGCATTTTGTGTGAGAATGAATTTCCATTCTAGATAAGCTCAAGTTAATTATAGGCTAAATAGTAGGCTACTATGAAATACCAGCTATACCGATAACGACTTCAATACAAAGATTTCCTCAGATAAGAGGAAGCAAATATATAAACAAATGCAATCACTGAAAATTAAAACTTCATTCAGTAAGGGGAAAAAACCGGAAAGCCAGAACCTGTCATGCCCTGCCACCTATAGCTACATGTACTAGGTAGAAAAGGAAGGCCAAATTTTAACAGCAAAGCTACGCTACCTTTATTTACAACTATAGGATTCGTACAGTAATTGTATCTCATCGAGTGCGCTGATATTAATTCACATTACTGTGTAACGAGACGCAAAAGATATACGTAAAAAGACAGTGAAGGTGAGAAATAATGTATAATTATGAGAACAAAATGAGCTCGCTACATGGTGAGATATGCCGAGCTGCCTCTTGACTGAGGAATGGCAGCTAGGCTGCTTCCTGACGGAGAACAAATCATGTCGCTACATGGTGAGATGCATTACACCGATATTGTGGAGGGACAGGCTGCCACCTGACGAAGAACAACAGGCAGTTGAGAGAGGCCGCTGCCTCAGCTATGGTCTCGCTTCCCCGTGATTGAGTAACAAGCAAAGCTACGCTTCCTTGATTTGCAAGAAGATTCGTCTCTCATCGAGTGTGCTTATATATATTCACATTACTGGGTAATAAGACGCAAAAGATATACTTAAGAAAGACAGTGTAGATGAGAAAAAATGTAAAAATGATGAAGATGAGTGGTTAAATCCACCCAGAGTATCCTACGGCGAATTAATCCGCCACGGAAATCTCCGGCTGTGGGGTCGGCTGGGGTGAGGCAGGAGCCGGGAGCAAGCTGTTGCCTCTCCGCGCGGCGGGATGAAATGAAAAGTAATCATCGTACCTCTGGCGCGCTACAGCGGCACCTCACACGCAGACCACCTCGCTTGCGTCGCTTCACCACCCCGGCGGGTAGCTGCCACTAACCGCCACGCATCAGACTGAAGGTATAATGGCTCCCTTTTCCTTAATAAAACCCCAAGCCCTTATCCATCCAGCCGTGATGGGTATCGGGTGTTAGCCGGGGTTTGTGACCCGCCTCCCGGGGTGGCTGCTTCCCCCAAATGGCAGGAAGACCAGTTACGAATAGAGAGATAATTATCAAGCGGAAAAGATCACCCATAGTGACACCGTAGCGCCACTGCCATATCTCGTACCAGAATCCCCGTGACTTCCGGGTTGTAGAAATCGAGGAAGTTAGTTAAGCTAAACACCGTGCCCTTTAACTCTTTCTGAATGTCTGCCCAGGGTGGCAGCTTATCGCTCGCCCACCCCGCTACTCATATTCGGCCGCACTTTTCGCCCCCTCGGCGACGCTCCTGTGGCTTGCCTCACGCCCGAGGCCCAGCTTGCCACCTGTCTCTGCGATGCCTCCAGGGCCAGAAGCCACAAAACACTTAAAGACCTTATTTTGGTCGTTAGTCCAACGACGGAACCCACAGCGCGGAAAAGTTGTCGGTTTCGTCGTTAACGTGCACACTGGCCAACGACTGCTCAAGACCGGTATTAGCAGAGGTCGGAAGTCTCCAGGCATGCTCATTATTGCTGGGTATGCTATGAAATATCTTTTTTATAGGTGAATGTAGACATATGATTGCATTTGGATGGATATTATTCATATATATGAGTAAAGAGATGAAATACAAGCAAGGGACTCATCTACGTCTGGCAGCGCGGCCTTCGGCACCAGCAGCAGCAGCATGATGAAGCCCGTGAGGTGGATATCAACACCAACTTCACCAAGGGAGATAGATGTCTTTGGTAATATTTAGTAGGGGAGCGAGAACCCCTTGAGGAATCCTATGATCCCTGGTGATATCCTATGGTGCTATCACAGGCGTGGGAGCTGACTGTCTTCTTCAGGAAGGCATAGGTGAGGCGGATAACTGCGGGTTTTTACTCAAAACTTTTGAGTGTGGCGGCTGGAGCCGCCAGCTCCTTCGCCACTGTAGGTTTGGGCAGGATTAAACGTCTTATTACTCGTTATTATACAACTTAGTGATTATGGTGAGATGTTATATATACTTGTCATTATCTAAATCAATGTAGCACCGTGTGTCACCTTAAATAAGGGTGATTTAAAGATGTTATGATGAGGTGACTGATGGCGGGGCAGAGTAACGGAGAGGCCTTGCCGCGGGGCCTCCCCATATCACAAATATTCACTATTTCAACCCACACACACACCTTCTACCACCAAAACACTAGCAACACAGGCTCCTTACTTATATATCTTACTATCTGATACATTAAAACTCTTTAAAACGCAAGCATTCCGAATAAAACGAGAATTAGTTTGAGATGACGGGGAAAGAAGGCGGGGAGAGGCAGTCTGGCATGCCATTCTTGCCCGGAAATATGTCTCGCTGACTTGTGATTGGTCGAGAAGTTTTAAAAACTGTTTGTCATTGGCTGGTGACTGATGACGCGCTTGATGACGTCATTACTCGCCTTAGCCAGTCAGCGCCTTCCGACGCGTTAACGACCGAAAAGGGAGGCTTTGTAGCTTTCGTCGTTAGGAAAAGAAGTTCGGAGAGATGTTCGTTGCTGGCGCAACTACCTTTGTTGCTGGGTTCCTGCCCAGTGGCCTTGTGTCCGCCTATCTCAGCGGCGTGCATCCGCCCGCCCGCCTTATCCCTGCGCGCGTCCACTCGCCTCACGTCCACCTCGGCTGCAGGTCTCTCTGAGCGCCCCGCCGCCCACTCCTCAACTCATCTCTCCTTCGTTGGCTACACCAGGGCAGACATTCAGAGAGAGTTAAAGGGCACGGTGTTTAGCTTAACCAACTTCCTCTATTTGTACAACCCGGAAGTCGCGGGGATTCTGGTACGAGATATGGGAGTGGCGCTACGGTGTCACTATGGGCTTCGATAGCTGATTAGCTGAGCGAGTACAATGACGTCACAGCCTCGCCAGCGAATCACATAGTATTTCTCAAAAAGTTTCAGCCAATCACAAGGCTTCCACGCTCTCAGCTGTGTTTATAAACAAATTTATCATCCACACCAAAATGCTCCACCCTTCTTCCTCCTCCTCCTCCTCCACCTCCTAGCTTCTCCTTCTCCTTCTCCTCCTCCTCTTCCTCCTCCTAACCTTTTCTTATAGCAGTTGGTAGTAGTTGTAGTAGTAGCAGCAGTAATAAGCCGTGTTTTTATTGTCCCAGCACCGTCTTGGATTACGAAGACCACTCCAATAACACTTGCTGAAATGTGTGTTATACTGCTTTGTGATATTGTTTGCAATGTTTTAGACTGATTATTATTTCGGCCCCTACCAAGCTTGTTGTGTTGTTGTCGCAGAAACCAATCCGTTTTCAATTGCGAGAAAAAACGGTCTTCGTACCAAGACGATGCTCGGACGACAAAAGCACTGCTATAGTAGTAGTAGCAGCAGTAATAGTAGTGGTAGTGGTAGTAGTAGTAGTAGTAGTAGTAGTGGTGATGAAGGAGGAGGAATTAGGTAGAGGAAGAAGGGAAGAATAAAGGGTAAGAGGAAGGATGAGGAGGAAAAACACGGCTGCAGTAGCAGCAGTAATAGCAGTGGTGGTAGTGGTAGTAGTAGTAGTAGTAGGTAGTAGTAGTAGTAGTAGTAGTAGTAGTAGTAGTAGTAGTAGTAGTAGTAGTGGTGATGAAGGAGGAGGAATTAGGTAGAGGAAGAAGGGAAGAATAAAGGGTAAGAGGAAGAAGGATGAGGAGGAAAATACCTTGTCTGTCGCGGAGCCGTGTGGTGAGTCATGGTCAGATGCCACCGTTCGCCACTCGGCTCATCACCCCATAACAAACTCATCACGAGCGCATGGCATTGTAATATGGCCTAATTTCATTTGTATACTTGCCCTGTTCAGTTCTTGAGTCAGAAAATATCATATATACTCAATTTATGAGTATTTTTATGTATATTGCGTGCTCTACAACTGCCTGGAGGCAGTTGCCTGATTTGACAGCTCAACGTCTTTAAATACGTCATCAATGTGCCCGCAGAATGCCAAAAGTTGCCCAAAACAGCTGTTGGAAGTCGCTAGGTCGTGAAGACCGGAAGTTAGCCTCTCTGAATGTAGCCCCTGGTGCTTCAGCTGGTGTGGAGCATAGATAACTGCATTATGGCTATCTCCTATCTAGTTGTTCGCCTGTGTATTAGTTTCAGCGTGTCTATGACGGGAGAAGATGTCTTTCCTCATTTATGTGTCGGGTTGGCACTGGTGTGTAAGTTACTCGCTACATTTTGGTCATAATTTTCTACTTTGGTATACTGCTTTGAAGACCACTGATATGGAATCTTTGGGTCATAATTTCCACTTTTGATATTGTATACTGCTTTCAAGACCACCGATATGCAATCTTTTGGTCATAATTTCCACTTTTGATATTATATACGTTTTCTCAAGACCAATGTTGTATTTTTACGTACGTATGTGATTTTTGGTTTCCATCTATATATTTTGCATATGTGCTCAGCTTATTTTCAGTCCACGTCTTGCCTGTGTGCTTGAGTGGTTAATTTAAGTGTTCAGCTTATTTTCAGTTCACGTCTCGCTTCAGTGGTTAACTTATCATATTATTATCTATTTGGTGTTATTTCTCTATTTCTTTTTTTTTGTGATTTTCTCATATTTTCTCCTTTAGTATGGTTTATCTCTTTACATTTCTGAATGATTATCTCGTCTACATTCTCCTTGGTGTGATTCATATATTTCCATTTTTATGTATTTTCTCCTTGGTGTAGTTTCCATTTTATGTTTTTGAGTGCTTCAGTCTCATGTTCTCCTTAGTGTCATTTTGGTTATATGTTTATTTCTCTCCATTTTTGGTGTTCCCATTCAGCTTCATTTTTTCCCCCTTTACGGCACCTTATATATCCTATATTTTGTTCATGTCTCTATATCATCTACAATCCGTGAGGACACGTATTTTCTATCATGGGGGGAAATGTACTGTACTGGGTCGTTAAGAGGTAGGGTATATTTGGTAACCCTAATGACCCGGAGGTCTCCTCCCCGCTCCGCCTCTGGCCTGGCCACGTGCCTGGCCCAATATTCCACTGTTCCTGTACTACAATCCTGGGCAATATACATATATCTTCTGTCTTCAAGCTGTTAAGTATTATTGACTCCATACCCACACTACTACTATTAAGGACACGTAAGACATACGCAGACCAAAGAACCCACGTGCTTCGCCGACCCGCTCGGCCACAGCTACCCACTGCCACTCTCTCATCTTATGTTCCTGCCTCTACTCATCCATATACAATACTAGCCGCAAAGCCGCCCTCCGGGCGGACTTTTTGGCTAGCTCCTGCGGAGGGCTATTGGTGGGCCTTTTGGCCCACCACCTCCAGATAGCCCCTTCTATCGTCCAGAGATCATCACCTCCAGATAGCCCCTTCTAACTTTCCTGAAATCATGGATGTAGAAATGTATGTATTAACGCCTTACCCATCACCCCCCACCCATTCACTCACCCATTACCCATCACCCCCCACCCATTCACTCACCCATTACCCATCACCACACACCCATTCACTCACCCATTACCCATCACCCCCCACCTATTCCCTCACCCATCACCCATCACCCCCAACCAATCACTCCCCACCCATTCACTCACCCATCACCCCACACCCATTACCCATCACCCCACCCATTCACTCACCCATTACCCATCACCCTACATCAAGGTTTCCTCAATTCTCGCAACCCACATTTTTGTTTCACAATTCTCGCTAATAGGCTACTAAAAATAAAAATAAAATAAAAGTGATCGGATCATCTCATAAGTGGGCTTATAATGTGCCCCTGGTTGAGCTGGTTCCAAAGCTGTGCCATATGACGGGATTGTGCCACGGGGGGCGGAACTTAGCGCGGACACACACACACACACACACACAGACACACACACACACAAAACACTTTCGCTTATATTATTATAGATAGTACCACCGTACCGGTATTATATATATATTATATTATATATATATATATATATATATATATATTTTAATTATATAATATATATATATATATATTATTTTATATATAATATTATCATTGGGGCATACGCCTCGCCCACCCTACGGCGCCACTCCCGGGGGTCACCAGGTGCGAGTCCCCATGCAGGCTCTTTTCCCATAACAAGCAGCTCTCGACAAGAAACATCAACTTGCCCCAGCCACGATCCTTGTGGGTGCCCCCTTGGCCTCCTCCACGCCGGATTGTCTCTTACAGATACAACCCGACGGGAAGGATCGGTTTCTGGGTAGCGTGCCACAGGCCCACATGTGAGGGCCAAGTATTACAGCCCTCAAATGAACATCCAGCGCCTACCATCCGGGCCCTGGAGGTCATACTGCTAGGAGGTGCTGTATGCTGACATGTAAAAAAAAAATGCTGAAGGAAATATAGTTTATAGATTGGCTCGTACAAAACAAAATCTTCAAAATGGATCCCCAAATGTTTCAGGAATTACTTCATCGTATTGACCCAAGGATTATACTCCTGGCTCTGGAGGTTTTGCCGTCTTTGCGTCATTCGCGGATGCATACCGTCAGTTTGGACGAATTGACTTTGTGTTTGACATGTATTCTGAAGAGCCCTCTGTGAAGGACAGCGAAGGGAAGAGGCGCACTAATACAGTGCCAATTGAATACAGTTCAATAAATGCGTCATCATCGCTGCCAAAAGACATGGGCACTTTCTGGCCTTCTAACAACAACAAAATTCTCCTAGAAAAACTGTTCTAAAACCATCTTCGCTTAAGTGTTTTTCTCTTCATGGAGAGTATCCCACCATACTTGGACAGGTTAGCAGAGAGGAAGAGGAATGGCAATGAATCAGCATTTATAATGACAAGGAGAACACACTATCACACCTTCAGTGTACATTTGAGGAAGCTGACCTTCACATACCCCTTCATGTTCTTGAATCTCTCAAAAATGGACACCGAGTATATATTGTCATTGCCAATGATATAAACGTTATTGTTGCTCTGCTTTACCACAAGCCTGTCTTTCTCCAACATAACCTAAAGGAGCTGTGGATACGAGCTGGAGTATGAGACACCACTTGGTATGTGCCACTTCATACTCTCTTTGAGCGGCTTGGATGTTACCTCTGTACAGTCCTTCCAGCCATACACAGCCGTTTACTGGTTGTGGGTGGCATCACCAGCAAAGTTGGGACCAAAAAGATTGGTTTAAAGCAGAACCAGAGGAGTTACTGAAGCACTTTGGGAGATCGCCAACTCTTTCCCCGCCCATTATCAGGAATGCAAAGTGTTACTTGGTGAAGGTGTTCAAATCAACAAGTGATGCCAAGAATTTTTCGGACTTGCGGGCCCAGGTTTTCCACCATGAGAAGGGGAGGTCTCATCTCAAAATGCCTCCATCCAGCCATGGGACGTCTACCACATATCAGGCGTAGCTTTTATAATGCATATAACATAATGCACGCCTTAATTAAAGTGTCATCAAGATCCTGAAGATGTTAACTCACTGAAGCCAGAGGTTTTTGGCTATAAACACGACAAGGAACAGTTGATACCTGAAACATCGTGGAAAACCCTTGAGTCACATTGGACAGTAGTCTGTTCATGCACTAAATATGCCATGTCGACATGCTCATGCAGGACTGCTACTGTCAAATTTGTTAATTTTGTCAGTGCCAGAAAGCGTCCCCCAGCACTTGTAAACATCCAATTGTTTGATAGAAATAATGCCACTAAGGCAGGGAAAGTAAGTGCTAATATTGGCAGCAAGTGCTCCCCATTTCAATAATGCTGTGCTTGATTTATGCATTTTACAACAGTATCAGACTATATGAGTTCTGAAAACATAATTAGTATTAGCCATGCTCAGATTAGGGAACAATTGGGTACCAGTAATGCTGGACTGTTATTGTCCTCACCATAGCTGTTTGGTGGCCATTTTGAAATTATGCAAATTTGGTCAACTCTAATGAGGCCAGAAATGGTGCCAATGAATTCTACGGAATCAAAAACCTATATATGGACAGCAAAATCAACTTTCTGTCACATTTATTTTTTTGGAGTTAGAGCTATTTGTGTAAATTACGTTAAAGTCGCATTTTTTGGGGGTAGGGGTTACCTTTGTTCACATTTATCCTCACTGTCAGCATATACTGCACCGAGTAATGAATATGAAGTGCGTTTTGATAAAAAGACTATAAGGATATATTTTAATTATTCTGTTACTTTATCTGCAATAATATATAATTATAGAAGGCTATCGAAGTTTCAGTGACCTTCTTACTGCAACAATTTTTTTGGAAAATTTTGCCATTGCAGCACGGTTAAGAGGCTCACACGGCTCACAATACCATTGATCAGCATCCCTATCCGAGAAATGTGCGAGGCCATCAATGAAGATTGCCTGGAGGAGATTGTGTCTTGACCTGAAGACCTGTGAGTTCTTGTTATAGTCGTGGTAACTCAGGTCAATTTCGGACGCTCTCCCAAAATTCGTATTATTAATAGCTGGTTCATGCTTACATTTCGTGTTCAATCGTGCTAATTCGGGATGGGGCCATAACATATGACTCCACCTTCACGAATTTCATGTTGGAATAGTATAGCTATTCAAACTAACGAAAATCGTGCTGGTTTGGGACACAACCGGAACAAGCACAGCCTAACACGGACTAAAACAAATTAGCACGATTCTCATTCGATGTTCACACGATTTTGCCGAGTGTCCTGTCAAATTTGAGTTTTGAGCATGCTCAAAAAAATTCAGAGTGCGCCTGATCTCGGCAGGATATCCCTGATTCCTCCCAATGTGTCCCGACATGTTTCCAGTCTCTTCCGATTCGAATTCGAGGCAAATCGGGAATGTGTGAAAGCCCCTTAATGAAATGAACCATCTAATAGGTACGCACCTCCCACGGTACTGTAGTACAAATTCGTCAGGTTTTACAGAAGTCACCTGTTCAAAGTTCTATATTTTTTAAATGCTCTCAAGTTTGATCCTCTAAATTAAATGCATATTTTTATATTATATTTCCTGATTTTTTTTTTTCTTATCCCCCTTCTGGTGGTCTAATTGTGGATCTGTTGGTCGGAGTATGCTATGCCAGAGTTTTCAAACACCCTCATTGGATGAAAGATTGATGTACGAGTGATATCTACGCTACTATTTTTTTTCCATAATGCATTTTTTCAATTATTATATCAAAGCTTGCTATTCTTATCATCCACTTTTGTACTCCCAATACAGTGGGCTTATGCCGTGGAAATATCGGGAACACCAGGTAACTACAAGTTCGGAGGACCAGTGGTGACGGTTCTGCACCTCGTGGAGCAACAACTTGGTCTATGGTGGGTTTGGGTGCCGTCCTATCGTAATGTGAACTATGAGAGTTTTAATTGTTCTGGAATACATAAGGAAACCACAAAAATTATAATGTTGGTTGATACCCATGTTAGTTAAAATCATAACATATGTTCGATGGATGTGATTCTTATTTACATATGAGTCTTTTTGTCATAAAATTACAAAATTATGTAAATTTCTACCATTATCTGTAGAAGTAAAAAATGTTTTATGCCAATAACGGTATTTAAAGTCATAGTAATGCAAGTCTACACCCATATTACAATGCGGAACTAAACACAGGTACACGTTGTTTCATGCTGAACTTACATGCGGTTAACGTGATAGTGTGAATTAACACTATGACAAATCATTGTTTCTAGTTTCCAGCTCATAAGGTCAAAGTATCGAGTGTATGGCCATCAGCAGTCAAACGGATCCTGGACAGGACTTATTGGTCTGTTGCAGCGGCAAGTAAGTATCTTTTATCCAAAAGATTCTCTATTGTGTGTTAATCGCATTTTTTTCGTTTAAGTTTTGGTATAACTGTACTGATACGATAATTATAATCTATTTACTTGTAAGTTTGTATTAACAAGTTGTTCAGAGAGGATCTGGAGAGCGCCATGGTTACTCAGATGTACTATTACACTGGAGGATAATTTTGATCATAGTTTCTGTTGAGTTCGATATTTTTCACTTAATTTATACTAAAATTGGCATGCTGATTTCAAAACTAGTCAGTTACCTTCTCTCACGTAAATTTTTATATCTACAGCTTACGCTCTGAATATAAATTTGTATTGTTTGTTCGTAAGTAATAGGACTGATCAGCTGATTGGTTTTATTATATTATTATCTATTTATTGGTATTCATAAATATTGGAAGGAAAAGAGCTAAATTAGTTATTTTATTAATTATTTGTATTAACACTTTGACCGCGACTCGTAGAAGAGGCGCTATTAGCAAACGGCGACACCTTGTAACTTGTCTATTTAGTTACACGTGATACAGTGCGGTGAGAGGTTGTTTGCCTCTCTATATAGGTGAGTACTATCGTATTCTGAAAACAATACATAACAGTCTGTATACAAGGGGTTAACAGACCTTATGTAAGCTTCTTTTTTTCTAAGCTTTCTTGCGACTGTTCAACGAATTTGTTATTAACATACTTACTTCCTTTCTTTCAGATCATGTCTGCCTCTGTTATTTCTCTTCGTAGGTGCCTAAACAGCCCTGAATCGTTTTGCTATACTATCTGTGGAAGTTTCACCATTCCCAGGACAAATATCAACGCATTTGTCAAGCAAGTCTATATTGCATATTTTAAAGTAAAACTTGATGATCACGACAAATCTTGAGCTCTTCACAAGGTGTGCAAGCAGTGTGTCGAGAGTTTACGGATGTTGACCAAGGGAACAATAGGGAGAAGTAAAATACCTACCAGGAGTAATTTTCACTTTTTTCAACAGAAACATCCTCCATAATTTTTTTTGTCTGGTTCTTGCTGATTATGAAGGGCACTTATCTCCCAGCATTAATTCCATGTGGCCAAAACAAAGTTTGGTTCCCTCCAACACCCAACTGGATGATACCACACCTTCCGCTTCTTTCTTGCCTTCAAACCACACTGCTCGTTTCCACATTCTAGGAACAAAATATTATTATCAGTGTGGTACAGTACATAGTACATGCCAGGCATGCTTGATTTAATTTGTAGCATCTGTAGCATAATAAACGGGTAGGTGAGTTGGGGATGATCCGTACGATATTTTTCAAAAAAATGGTAAAAAAAAGAATGGAGTCAAAACTGGAAAACTTTTTTATGCATGACAAAATTTTACCCTTTGACTACGATGTGTATAAGGCACAACTCTGGGAACATTTTACAAGTAGGTGAAACATTGGCCTAAATTTTTTTTTTTTAATTGTACGGATCGTCCACAGGTGTGGATGATCCATGCAGACATAGCTATCAAAAAGTAAAAAAATCATAAAATGTTATATGAAGGCAAACTATTAACATACTTCATTAACTGGACCCATAATATGATTTTAAGATTATTTTGATTAATAATGATCCTGTTTAAGCTAAGATGATTAATTTCAAAGTGAAAGGAAAAATAATGAAATATGATTTACATTTAGAAGTGCTAGGAATTTTGTTTGCATAAACAATTGCCATAACATTAAGAATATATTTATCCTAAACTGAAGAACTTAACAGTCATTTAATGCAAAAAATGTAAATTTGTGGTAACTAAGCAAGGCATTCAAAATGAAAATCATCTTAAAATCATATTTTGGGTTCAGTTAATGAAATATGTTGCTATTAAGGAAGTTTGCCTTTATTAAAAATTTTATATGATTTTTTTACTTTTTGATATCTATGTCTGTACGGATCATCCACACCTGTGGACGATCCTTACAATTTTAGAATTTTGTTGAGGCATATGTTTCACCTACTTGTAAAATGTTTAGTTTGCATTGCCAAATTAAACTAGAAGAGCATTATCAACTATAGGTATCCATTATTGGTATACTCATATAAGTATCTGCACATACACAGATGCGATAAGCACAAATTGCTTGTTTATATTGTGGACATTCCGTATGTAAGAGTGTGGCCTAGGGTCATGAAAGTCGAGAGATCCTTGAGAGCTTTATTGTTGACTACAAGACACGCGGAGCCAAGACTGAGCCCCGCTGGCGGGAGACCCCACGGGATGTCCCCGCAACACATAAAATGTTCCTTTAAACTCCAACACCCCCTTCCATTGCAACAAATCCCCCTTGGGATGACACATAAAACACTGTTCCAATCCTTAAAAAATGGATAGGAATAATTAGACTGCTAAGGAGTAGAAAACAATATGACACTTAAAGTAATCGTCCAGACCCATTTTTTTTGTCTAATTATGTTGAATGTACATTCAAAACACCTAATCCACCAAAAATCATTGATTTCCAGGCCTTATTTCAGTAAAAACACGACTTTTGTCAAAAACGCGCGAAAAAAAAAATCTTCCCTCCAACAGGCTTCGAATGTTATTGATGAGGTCAGAGGAGGAACGCTCCAATGTAAACATCTGTCTGGCACCTGTCGGCATATGTTATGATGAGTGATTGTACTTCGGTGTCAGACAGTGAATCTGTCGCTGTGACAGATCTAGAGTCCGATGCTCAATCTGAGACCGAAATAAATGACGCTGCTCGCGTATACTATGAGGAAAACGAACCTCAGACCAGAATACGAGGCGAACGAACAGATGTTAGCGGCAACAACAACCCCTTACACACAACAACCCCTTACACACAACAACCCCTTACACACAACAACCCCCTTACACACAACAACCCCTTACACACAACAACCCCCTTACACACAACAACCCCCTTACACACAACAACCCCTTACACACAACAACCCCTTACACAAAACAACCCCTTATACACACAACAACCCCTTACACACAACAACCCCTTACACACAACAACCCCTTACACACAACAACACCTTACACACAACAACCCCTTACACACAACAACCCCTTACACACAACGGTGTATCCCCAATGCGGCCGTGGGCCCCGTGCGGCCGCCTACGGCAATATAATTAACTTTTAGGGGGTTATAGTAAGGTTAGGTTAGTAACTTTTAAGGGGTTATAGTGAGGTTAGGTTAGTAACTTATAGTGAGGTTAGGTTAGTAGCTTTTAGGGGGTTATAGTAAGGTTAGGTTAGGTTAGGTTAGGTTAGGTTAGTAATGTTTATGGGTTATAGTGAGGTTAGGTTAGTAACTTATGACATATCTTATGTTTAACATATAGTTATATATGTTAAACATAACGTACAATAAACATATACGTATAACAATAGTTTGCTCTGCGCGACTGCCCTCTCTATATGTGGATCATACGGGCGGGCGGCCGCATGGGGACGGCGGCCGTATAGGGTGGTGACCCACACAACAACCCCTTACACACAACAACCCCTTACACACAACAACCCCTTACACACAACAACCCCTTACACACAACAACCCCTTACACACAACAACCCCTTACACACAACAACCCCTTACACACAACAACCCCTTACACACAACAACCCCTTACACACAACAACCCCTTACACACAACAACCCCTTACACACACAACCCCTTACACACAACAACCCCCTTACACACAACCCCTTACACACAACAACCCCTTACACACAACAACCCCTTACACACAACAACCCCTTACACACAACCCCTTACACACAACAACCCCTTACACACAACAACCCCTTACACACAACAACCCCTTACACACAACAACCCCCTTACACACAACAATTGGTGATAGTGATGGTGGTGACACACAGCAACACAACAGCATCCGGTGAGTGTGTCTGTGTGAGTGTGTGTGGTGAGTATGTGTGTGTGTGTGTGCGTGTGTGTGTGTGTGTGTGTGGTGTGTGTGTGTGTGTGTGTGTGTGTGTGTGTGTGTGTGTGTGTGTGTGGTGGTGAGTGTATCACTACAAATCCTTGCCAATTTCAACTTCCCGTTCAAATCTGCCCTAGTTCGCCGCACTAATCTTTTCAACACATTTAACGTTGTCGTATCAGTCGGAAACGTGTGCAAACTTTTCTCGAAAGGCATAGCTGTCTTGCTGCACCCATAAAAGATGCATGCATGTGGCATATCGCAAAAACAATCAATCAGAAACACCCAAAAATCTTCATGTACTATATTTATCTCTTGTGTTTACGTGCTTCTGATCAGCGCGGGGAGAGGAGCCTCTTCCTCCTCTTACGTCACCGAGCCGTGGCGCATCGTCTGCCAATTGCCAGCAGCGTTTTCGAAGCTCGGGGAATTTACAGATTTTGATTGCGGATTATTAAAAAATGGCTGACTGGATGCAAAAAGTGACAACATATTGTTGATACACTCGATAACGGCTATACTCTAACTATATCAAATCAGGAATGATGAAATGGTCTGGACGATTACTTTAAGGCACATAATCCTGTAGGTATGAGGGGCCTTTCCTGGCGCGCTGCGGCCTGCCCTGCTAGGGCATGTCGCTGATGTCCTGTCGGGAATGGACCCTCCTGCCGGCAGGGTCAGGCGCCGAGTTGTCAGGCATGGCGGGAGCGGGGTGAAGGTGGCGCAGGTTGTGAAGGGAGATTCTGCCGCTGCCATCCAGCTTCACCAAGTACTGCCTCGGGCCAGACGTATCTACGATGACGCCTGAGCGGTCCATCGCCCCGTTTCCTGGTTCTGCACCCGGACCCACTGACTGAGGGCGAGTGGACGCAAATCGTGGGCAGTCTGGTTCCACCTCTCCGCCGCTAAATCTCCTGTGTGCGCCATGGCCCGCTCTCTGCCCCTCAGCATCCTCGCCCATTTGTTGCTGACGCTGTAGTTCCTTCTCGCAGCGGGCACGGAATCGCTCAGCTGCCGTCTCATCAGCAGCTGGGCAGGGGACGCATCCGTGCTCTGCAGTGGCGTGTTGAGGTACTGCAGGAAGGCCTTTGCTGCCGCGTCGGAGTCGAGCGAGCCCCCTGGCGAGATGTTGTCCCCGAGGATTCTCTTGGCCGACTTCACTGCAGCCTCTGCTCACCCGTTAGACTGTGGGAAGTGCGAGGACGACACCCGCAGCGTTACGTGCCAGGCGGTGAAGAACGTTTTTGCCTCCTGGTTCACCAGGCTGGTACCGCCATCGCACAACAGCACTTCAGGGATGCCGAATCTCCTGAACCATCTTCTAAACGCGGGTATTAGCCTAGTGCTGGAGCACCCGCCGGGCAAGTGCTCTACCTCCAGCCAGCCAGTCAGTCTGTCGGCGTAGGTGAGGTAAGTATTACCGTTGAGCTGAAATAGGTCCGTCGTGGCCTGCTGGAAAGGGTACTCAGGTGCTGGCGTGGGCAGGAGAGTCTCGGCGGGATGGGAGGGGGCCATGTGCTCGCACAGTTGACAGTGACGCCGCCGCTGCTCTACCTCAGCGTCAATGCCCGGCCAGTACACCGACTGTCTGGCCCTGCGGAGCATGGAGTCCCTCCCCTGGTGCCCTGCATGGAGGTTATCGAGCACTGCACGATGGAGGGACGCCGGAATCACCAACCGCAAGTGCCCCACGTCACTGGAGTATGTGACGACGTCGCCCTGGCACGATAGGTTGCGCCTCATTCTGTAGAAAGGGCGAAGAGCGAGAGGCTCTGCATCCATGCAGTCCGCCCAATCCCCTGCAGATACTCGCTCACGCAACAGTCGGTAGTCGTCGTCCCTGCAGGCCTCCTCTTGAACTCTGTCGAAATCCACGATGGTCCCGTCATCACCCTCCAGGGCGCACGCTGTAGCTGCAGCGACGAAGGCACACATCTCCTCCTCTTCAGCTAGGTCTGTCTCGTCCGGCTCGCCATGCAGCAGCGGGTACCTGGAGAGAGTGTCTGCCACACAATTGGCCTTGCCCTTCAGGTACTTCACGCGGAACGTGTACATCAGCGTTTTCTCCTTGAGGTTTAGTATGCGTGGGTTGCTGATGTCTTTCAGCTCCTTATCCTTGAAGATCTTGGTGAGCACCCGGTGGTCGGTGACGAAGGTGAGGTTCATGCAGCCCCAGGAGGAAGAGGCGCGCCTTTTTCATGCACCAGGCGATTGCGAGAGCTTCTCCCTCCAGCGTTGAGTAGTTCTTTTCCGCTGCCGTTAGGTGGCGGCTGCCACACAAGGCCGGTTTCCACCCGCCCTTGCAACACAGGGTGACTCCTGTGACACGCACTCACAGTACTGCTGCATGACCAAGAAGCTGATGCCGAAGCGACTGTAGTCCGTAAAGACTGCGGTGGGCTGTGTGACGTCTTAGTACCTGAGGCTCTCACTTGCTAGCTTGCCTATGGCCTCTCTCGTCGCTTCAAATATGGCCTGCAGCTGGTTGTCCCAGTACACCACCTTTCCGGACGGCCGCTTGAGAAGCTCCCTGAACGGCTCCATCAGGGGGGCTGTGGTCAGGAAAGGGGCTACCTGATTTACCAGGCCGAACCAGGATCGGACGTCTGTGAGGGAGGGTTTTGCAGGCATCTGGAATTCCGTGATGCTGCTAAGGAGGTCCTGACTCGGCTGATAGTCCTCCCAGCCCAGCAGATAGCCCGCGAAGGTCACCCTCTTCCTGCAAAAGTGAAATTTGTCCGGCCTTAGCGTGATCTCGTTCTCTGTACACGTCTGCAGGAACCATACGTGTACCAGAAGGCTTCGGCGATGGTGTGGTCATGCAGCAGTGTGTCGTTAACGCACTACAGCTTCCTCGGAACATCTGTGATCACGTCGTCGAAGCGCTTGGTGAAGACGTCCTGTGAGGCACAGTGTCCCATCGGGGTGCGCAGGTAGCGGTATCGCCCCCACGGAGTTATAAACGTTGTGAGTCTGCTGCTCTCCTTGTCGAGGGCGATCTGGTGGTACCCCGAGTACACGTCTGTCACAGTCTAGAATGTGTGTTTCGGCACGCTGGTAATCATGTCGAAGGGCGGGCGGGTGTGGTGGGTCTCACGGCGGCACGCCTTGTTGAGCCGCTGGTAGTCCACAGTCCTGCGTGGCCGCCCGTCCTTTTTGGGCACCACAACCATGCGCGAGCACGACTCCGTCGGCTCCCCCACCGGAACAGGCTCGATGATGCCCCTCCGCACGTCCTCATCAAGCTGCCTGCGTACTTCGTCGTAGAAGTGGTGAGGGATCGTGGCGGGGGCATGAACTGCGTAGGGTTGCGCATCGGGCCGCAGGTGAATATGGTGGGAGGCCCACACATCTCTGGTAGCGGCGAGCGGTCTACAGCAAACGCAGTGCGCCCAAAGTGCCCCAGAAGCCACTTTTCTAAGCGGTCCACGTTTTCCTCTGTCAGGTCGTACGGGGACACGGTGGAGCGGGCTGAGGTTTCTGGTGTGTCTTTCTCGGTCACACCACCCACTGTTGGCAACATGCTGGGAAAGTTTGGGGGCACAATGCTGAGTTCCTTGCACACCTGCAGTGACAAATACAGCTGACGTACACCATCAGCAAAGTGCAGGACTGCCTCCTTGGCTGATACGTGATCCAGCGTGAACTCACACGTCTTGCTGCCCAGCTCGTTGATATGGCCCCCGGCGAGGTGACTGATATTTGCGGTGGGGCGCTGGAGCGTCTTCGAGGACAGGCCAAGAGCATCCATGAGGTGGCACCCCGCGACCCACACCTGTGCGCCCGTGTCAGCCACCGCCAACACCTCGAGCGCGCCCGGTGAGTCACTGCACGACACACCCACCCTCAGGCTGGCTGACAGTCCCCCGGAGCCGCCCACCGTGACGCCTCGCGTGTTTGGGACCGGCACACGCACCTGAAGTGGCCCGTCTTCCCGCAGTTGTGACAGGTGATGAAGAGGGCTGGACACTTTTTCTCCCCTCCGCACCTGCGGCCACGGTTACGGCAGCACTTCGTGAGGCGTTTGTCATTTGAGGCCATGGCTGAGGCGCCTCTCTGTTGGGAGATCCGACTGGCCCCCGCCGCCACCTCGGTGGGAGAGGCTTCCTTTAGCCCCTCCGCTGCCGCCACACGCCTGCCCGCGCCGTGCGCTGCCGCTGTTTTCTCAGCCGACTCGAACATCTCACACATCTTAATCACGTCAATTGCATTGTGTGACTGGGGTAGGCTACGCAGAACCTCGGTTTTCATGCGTAGGTCGGCCAGCCCCATCACTAACTTCTTTGCTAGCATAAAATCACTGAGATTACCGGCACAATGGGGGCAACGAAACTCGCACTCCGCCGCTTTGGCTCTACACCTGACCAAATACAAACACACACTTTCCCCAGGCTCCTGGGTGCACTCAAAGAAATCTGCCCACGCCCCCACTGTACACTTCGGCCCAACAACGACGCGCTGCACTACACTGATCGCTTCCTCTGTCGACATCATAGGGTAGGCCTGCTCGTCCACCAGTGCGTCCCAGCACTGCTGAACCTCACCATCACATAGCAGCCTAACGTAACCTGCGGCCAGAGGCGCTGCCCAGCCGCAGCCTTGACTGTAACACCTCACGCTCCGGGCCCATGCCTCGAACTGCGACGGAGACATGCCCATGGTAGCCCTCGCTGGGGCCAGGGCCGGATTTAGGAGTGGGCATAGTGGGCAGCTGTCCAGGGGCCCCCACAATCAGGGGGCCCCCACAAAATGGGGCAATCTGCCAAACTGGGGCCTGGGGTCTCCACATATTATAATTTTTGTTCGTATTTATTTATTTACTTAATACTTCCTTGTATATTTATATAATAAATATCTTTTAATCAAGAGGCCTTAATTTATAATCAAATTAATAATTTATCTTATATCCAACTGCCTATAGCGGTAGTGTTGCTTGATTGCCCATGGCCATATTTCTAGGTTTAGAATGGTCTCCCTCTAACAGATATTAGGGAAAACGGGCACACTCAGCTGATTAAGGGGTTTAAGGAGCGACCCGTGGCTGATTTTGAGGTGAGTTTTTTAGTATTTTTTTCATTTTCCATGTAATATTTCGCTACCAATTAATGATTTCTGGTGTCCATGAATACACAAAGAGTGTGCTGGTAAGGCACAGCATACTGAGATATGTCTATATGTGATGAAATGAAGTAATGAAAGTGAACTCATATGTCACAAAATGACGTAAGTGTTTGTTTACATAAAAGTGGCGTTGTATCATCGTATGGATGATCACTACAGTGGGATTTTAACACATTAACTGCCTATTGGGCCACCGGTGTACCGAGCAGATCTTTCCTTCTTTGCGAATTGGTACATTCGTGGCCGAATAACCCTTTTTAAAAACTTTTGCAAACATGAGTACATAGCCAATTTTTATGTACATTTGTATTTATTATGGCTATAAATGTCTTGCAACGATATCAGGTAATAAAAAATATTCATAATTGTGTAAATTAGTTAATTATGATTAGGCCAAAAATCCTTTTTCCTTGTTCATCAATTTTTTTTTTTTAATTATGTTTTCATATGATAATGTGATCCTATAAGCATTATAATCAATATGAAAATAAAGCAATTATCAAATAAAACATGCGAATACATTATTTGCATATAAAGCAAAAATTAAACATTGAAATTAGATGCATTGATAAGATAATATTATGTATAACAATACATGCTTCCAAAATGCATATAAAACTTTGTAACACAAAGCTTGTAAGGTGTATTCATCTTACAAGCAAATTACAATCAGTCATAATGCAGCAGTAATTAACTGTAGAAGAAAATACCATAAAACTCACGAAATTTGTTCCGTAAACAAAAATAAAAAAAAGCTAAATTGAATTATCCGAATGTGTAATCGTTTCCCAATTTCCCATGCATTTTCCTTAGTATGAGGCATATTTTTCATTGAAACATGAAAGGCAGAGATGTGGCTGACCATCACATGCATTGCAGAAGAACTCTTCTAGCCTTGTTTGAGGCCACCATGTATCCTTCTCCTAGTGATATCTTTTCGTAACATCCTCTGCATCTTTTCCTTGTGCTTCCTTGTGTATCCACAGGTGTGGATGATCCATACATACATAGATAGATCAAAAAGTAAAAGAAAAACAGAAGAAAAAGAGAAAGGTGCTGAGAGTCTCCACCACAGTGATGCAACATTTTTGGAAGCTAATTCAGCAATCCAAAAAGACGCAAAAAATGTCAGTCGCAAATGCACACCAGGTATGTTTGAGCGAAGGAATCGAAATGGGGAAGTTACAAAGCGTTCTTGGCTATGTCTATCTCCAGAAAATGGGCGGGTCTACTGCTTCTATTGCAAGCTAATGGGTGCTTTGAGATCTCAGTTCACATCTGATGGGTTCTGTGACTGGAAACACGCCAATAGGGTTGCTGTCCATGAACAATCAAAAGATCACATTCAAGCAGTTTTGTCAGCAACAAGTCGTGCAATGAGAGTTGGAGGTGTAGACTCAAAGCTAACAACACAAGTGGATCAAGTTGAGCAGTATTGTGTAGTCTTTTGAAACGACTGATTAGTTTTGTTGAAATTTTTATGTGAAAAGGCCTAGCTCTTCGAGGAGATGATGAAATAATTGGATGTCCTCATAATGGAAATTATTTAGGATTGTTAGAGCTTTTGGCGGCATGATGATTTCCTCAGGCAAACACATACATAATCATGCCAGTCGGGGCAGTGGCCATACAAACTATTTATCTTCAACCATCTGTGAAGAAATCATCAGACTAATAGGCAATGAAGTACTCAAGGAAATAATTGCACGTATAAAGCTGTCAAAATATTACTCAATTTCTCTCGATTCAACACCTGATGAAGGTCATGTTGATCAACTAACACTGATCTTCAGATACATGGAGCATGATACACCTGTAGAGAGATTTGTAAAATGTTTCCAAATCAAGGACACAAGGCTCAAGAAATGTTTTGAAGGTTTGATGAAATTTCTAACAGACTATGATATTGACATTAAAAATTGTCGTGGGCAATCATATGATAATGCAACATCTATGAGTGGGAGATACAATGGTCTGCAAGCCAAAGCTGCAGCTAAAAATCATCATGCAGTTTGGATACTTTGTGCAGGTCACTCATTAAACCTGGTTGGAAAAGCTGCAGCTGAATGTTGTCAAGCAGCTATCTCATATTATGATTTTCTAGAGGCCATTTATGTGTTCTTCACAGCTTCTACACATCGTTATGCAATTCTTAGCGATTTACTGAAAAATGTAGAATCTGGCCCAGTGTCTGTACCAAAGAGGATTTCTACAACAAGATGGTCCTGTCGAGCTGTTGCAGTGAAAGCAATTGTCCAAGGATATGTCCCAATCCGTGAAGCACTTGCTTAAATAACTAGTGATGAGAATGAGATGAGAAAAACTCGTTATGAAGCCAGCGGTCTCCTTGAAAAGATGGGCAAGCTAGAGACAGCCATTTATGCTGTTTTTTTGGCATGACATTCTTGGTAGAGTTGATGCCACAAGCCACGCATTGCAGGACCCAAAACTTGAGTTGAACACAGCAGTCGCAATGTTGAAGTCCTTGGAATGTTTTGTACGTGAAAAACGAGATCGCTTCCATGTTTATGAGGAGAAAGGGAAAGAATTGTCAGGAACCGAGGAATATTTACAGACACGCGTAAGCGCCAACGTAATGTCCTACTCAATCCATTGGATTATGGACGATTTGAAGAAGCATCACTCTCAGTCAGAAGCATTTCGCATACAGAATTTCCTTCCAGCAATTGATCAGTTCCTGAGTTCACTGGATCAACGGTTGAAGGCCTATGAAGAAATCTGTTAACTTTTTGGATTCTTGGATAAACTGCAATCATTGAATTGTGATGAAATTGAAGCAGCTGCAGCGAAATTGGTTGCTGAGTACAAGAATGATCTGGATCAAACACTTGGAGTTGAACTAGTGCAGTTTGCAGCCTTCTTTACTCAATTTCTCAAAGACGAAGATGTAGAGAAAGGGAGGGCACATTTCCTTTACAAGCTGTTGATATACAAGAATGTTGTAGATACATTTCCAAATGTTGAAATAATGTTGCGGATGTACTTGGTGCTCATGGTTACAAATTTGTTCTGGAGAACGTTCTTTCAGTAAAATGAAATTGATCAAAAACAGACTTCATACTACAATGTGTCATGGCAGGCTTAGCCACCTAGCTTTGATGAGCATTGAATATGACATCCTCAGAGAAACTGACTTCCATGATTTGATCAAAAACTTTGCAAGGGCTAGATCTCGTAAAGTGCCACTGCCAGTTCTGTAATTAAAAGTAGCTACTGGTATTGTAAAATTAATTTTTTTCATTTGCAGATATATGGAAAATGTAAATATGCATCATAGATATTCAGACTAGTGTTGTAAACAGTAGCTATTGCTTACTTTGCTTATAAATATAACTGATAATCAATCTCTTCTCTATTGTATACATTGCTAAAGTTAATATACTTTCTCAATTTAGCTATGCTGATTGTTTCAAAATGCTCCTAAAAAGGCTAAAATAAAAAAAAAAATCACCGGACCCCCCAGCTGCTCGGCATCTCATACTTTGTAAAATTTTGTAATGAAAGGGGGCCCCCACACAGAGGCTGCCCAGGGGCCTCCACAGGTCTAAATCCGGCCCTGGCTGGGGCCACAGGCGGTGCTGGGGTGCGTTGTGTAGGCCATTGCGGGTGCGGCGGCGGCTGGCCTGCAGGTAACTGACCTGGGCCTCCAAAGGACGGCTGTGGTTGCAGGCCGGATTAAAGGGGGGGCTACAGGGGCTGTACGTAGCCCCAGGGCCCCCACCGAAAGGGGGCCCCCACAAAAAGGAGCCTCCACGGTTTAAATTAATAAATAGTAGATATATCATGAAAAGCAAACTATACTACAAAAATATATCCCGAAATTGTGTTGTATTATATATCGTATATAATAGGCGGGAAATCCGATATATACAGTTAAAAATTTTATCACACACAATTTGTTACCTAAGTTTTGTGTTATTCGAATGCGGCAGCGACCGATCCGATCCAATGGTGTTTGGGGTATAGCCTTATCAACGGCACCCCTCAGTGTTGGCCGAAGCCATCACCCCGGGAGGCGGGGCACAAACCCCCGGCTAACACCCGGTACCCATTCACTGCTGGGTGGACAGGGGCTCGGGTTTTAAGAAGACCGCCCGTCTGTCTTCGCTCCACCCGGGGATCGAACCCGGGACTTCTCGGTTGTGGGCCGAGCGTGCTAACCCTTACACTACGGAGTACCTTTGCAGCGTATCCACATGCTAAGTGTTGCTGACTCGGCGACTGTCTAGCGATGTGATACAGCGATTTTCCGCTAAACTTAGTTTATTTCACCTCCGTCTGCCTCGGCCCGGGTACTGATTTGCATTTTACTCTATATATACTGGGTTTTGAAGACCACTGCCAATTTCAAGGAAAATTTATTCGTCTGTAGTGCTCCTTAGCGAAATAGTTTCAGTGTAGAAGAATCGGCAATCTAGCACTCTTTAAAAATCTCCATATGGAATATGGCAACACTCGATTCGGAGTTTCAGACACACCATTGCTTGTTTACAACAATTGTTAATGTTGTTTAGTCCATGGAGCATAATAAGTATACCTCCATGGTTTAGTCAGGAAAAGTGCGGTATTAGGCAGTGCCTAGCTGTGAATTATATTGAACATTTTACATTTGGTACTGTTGAATTGCATTTAATGTTGTCTTATCCTGTCGTCCTGCTCCCAAACAGCCACAATATAATATAAGGTAGGTAACTAATAGAGCATATATTTTTTTTGAATAGAAATAGGCTGCAACCATAATAACCGTTAATTGAAGGAAATGTGATGGGTAGGTTATAACCGACCTTGCCCATGAACCGGACCTCCTCCTAATTACCATTCCTAATGAAAATGAGTGTAAAACCCCAACACTTACTTATCCAACCCTGTTAACCTAACCTAAGCAACCTAATGCATGAGGATGCCCAGATGAGTCCGAAGGCAAAGTTTCGTACAAACAGCTTCATTCCAGTTATTGACCAGTTTGTCCAATCTCTGAATGACAGAATAGCTGCTTATGATATTGTATGTGAGCGTTTTGGATTCCTCAGTCGCCTGGAAGATATGAATGCTGACGAGATCAGTTCAGCAGCAGCTAGTCTTGTGAATTTTTACAAAAAGGACCTAGAGGCCAGTCTCGAAGATGAACTAGTTCATTTTGCTGAATTTGTAAAACAGCACATAAAAGAGTACAGTGAAAGTATCCCATGGCCAAAAGAACTCTACTTCTACAAAATTATACTTGATAGTGGCTTGCAGGCAACTTTTCGCAATGTTGAAATACTGTTGAGAATCTACTTAGTATTAATGGTGACCAACTGTAGTGGTGAAAGATCATTTTCCATGATGAAAATAATAAAGAACAGACTAAGAACATCAATGAGTCAGAGTCGTCTCTCATGGTTTGCTATAATGAGCATTGAAAGTGATATCCTTCGTGAAATGGATTTTCAAACAGTAATTGAAACATTTGCCAGTTAGAAAGTACGTAAACCTGCATTGTTCATGTAAATAATTGATCTACATGAAAATATATAGTAAAATCTTCTTTGATGCTTACGGAATATAATTTTGCAAGCTGCTGTATTTACTATATATTTCTATATTTTAGAAAAATATATATATTTATGCAGTTGAAAAGAAATTACTGACTTCAGTTAAGAGTTTGTATGACGGTGCAAGAGCAACAGTACGCAGTGCGCATGGATGGTGAGTTAAGATCCAGTCTTATATAATATACTTCTTTTTTTTAATCATATTTCTTGTACTCTCGGGCGTGTAAGTTAAATTATAAGTAGGCCTACAGTCTTTTTACAACTCTTCCATCTCTACCTATGTATATTAGCTTTAAGCAGTAATATTAAAAACATTGGCAAGCTACAAAACCAAAACATATTTGCCTGTCTCTGTTTCATCCTTTATCTCTGAATACCAGTCTATGCATTGATAGTTCTTTGCCAAACATAGGCCTCAAAATACCCACAAAAGTGCTTACTTTTCGTGCGAATATAGGGCCCCCACAGCTCTTGATCCGGGGCCAGATGCTGAGAGCGAGCTAGGGCGCCCTATCCACAAGGGCGCCTGTGGTAAGGCAAACTGCCCTCCCACCCGCTATGCTCAGTCGAGAATGCCGCCTTAGTGGCACCGCTAAAGGAGCTGAAAACTAAGGCATGGTCTGACCATGCCTTAGTGAGCTGCTGTTGGCCTTTGACAGACATTCATCTTCTGTTTAGAAGGCAAATACAGCCTTGTTTCAGTTCCTACAACGTAATAATTGGTGTTTACGTAATAATAGTGTTGCAAGGTGTGTATGAATCGATCGTGGAAGACTAAATGTGGCACTAGGGTGTTAAATGCTGGCGATAGAAATGTTGTGTTGTGTGTGTTGGTTGGGCGGGCGGGCGACGGGTGAAGCGACTAGACAAGTGTCACCGAGGGTGCTTCGCCCACACTAAAATGTACTATTACACGGTATTATCATACTACCAGATGATATTTAGGACAACTGAACATACCATCATCTTCACGCGACATTAGTGCATATCAAGAATGTATAAAAATTACAGTAAACTATACCTATAATAAGATAATGAAGCAAATGAAATCGTGTATAATATTTTTTTCTTGCACCTTTTTTATTCAATCCTCTTATTCCTGTAATTTTGCTTGCATTAAATTTTCATTCACAGTCTCGGAATCAGCACAGTTTTCCGCTTATCATGGTATGTGGCACGTCCCAATGCAAAAATATGTAGGTGGTCAAAACCTGCGATGAACGTCAAACTCGTGACAAAACAAATTTTCGGCGGAGAGTGCGTTGCATCCTTGCCTTATAGTCCATGGGCCAAAAGCCGAAAAGGTCCCCCCCCCTTAGGCACAATTTAATTTTTTTTTTTTCGTTAGCTAGAACCCTCAGCTATCAGAATCTGCTTGTTTGCCTTAAAGATGGTTGTGGGTGTGGCCGCTAGGGCTGTTACCATGGTAACGAATCAAGAAATTTCCGAATTTAAGAAAATGTCATAGAGGGTCTATATCTGTAATTTAACAACATAAAAACACATTGTAAGCATCTCATTGTATGTATTTTGAGCTGCCCGTTTGATTGCAATAAAAATTGGAGTCATTTGAGGTCTCGATCCTGTAAAGAAATGGCCGTTTCTATTTATTGTTTTTGTAATTTTTTTTACGTCGTGGCCTATAGCGCCTGTAGGCAGTGCCTTCTAAGGCTCGGATGGTAGGCTCTCTGGAGGTTCACTTAAGGGCTGTGATGGTTGGCTCTCGCCCGTGGTGGCGCAGGCAGGAATTTTATAGTGACGCCTGTGATTAGAGTATCATGCCGCCCCCCTGTGTCCTCCGATGCACTCGCAATCGAAGGTAGAGTTAATGGGCAGGGCATGTGGTGTTCTTAGGCCCCTCGACGGTGCAGAAAGATTTTTGTTATCTTCGGGATCGAACTCGGGTCACCGAGAACGCCACTCGGAGACACTAACCACTCTGCTACCGCCTCCCCCAAATGGACATTTCTATGGAAACGGTATGTTAAAAAAGTAGATTTTAGTTAAATAAATTTTAACAAATCAATAAAATATATAAAACAAGTGTCTGAACATCCTTAAATGGAGTTGTTCTGTTACCTAGGACACTTAGCTATCATAATCTGCCTGTTTGCTATTAAATTGGTGGTGGGTGTGACTGTAGGGTGGTCCTTATAAATGGCAAAAAAAAAAAAATCTTTAATTGTTTATGTCCTACCCCTCAAAGTTGTTTGTTTCCGTTGAGAAACTCAAGAAACAAAATATTAAAAAATATGAAATATATTTAGGGGTTGCACAATGAACATGAAATTTCACCCATATTCAATAGTACGGGATGGAGGTGTCAGACTGTCAGTGTCATGCCTCTCATTGTTGCCCAAGAAGTGTGCACTTCTTGCTGTCGGGGAACTGTTTGCGGTGTTCTGCCACAACCTGAAGCAGGAACTGAAGCTGGTCCTCATCATGGGTCAGTTTTCGGTTGTATTCCTGAATGAGGGCAACTCCCCTTTAAGCACTGTCATTTACGACGAGGGTGGACTGGATAGTGACTGTTGCCTTTTGAAAGTCCTCTCGAGATGTCCAGCACTCAGGGTACATGGAGAGGAATTCCATTGGAAGCCCCAACTTCTTTTAAAGAAGGTCACTGTTCCCTTTGAAACAAAGTCCTCCAATGTGCTTCCAGGGATGGCATTGGGACTGAGAATAATCCATTTAGGAGGATTCTTGGTTGCAGGTCGCTCCCTCATGGCCTGTACCATCAGGCGCTTGGTGGCAGAGGGGACGTTGGAGTCAAAAAAGCTGAGGGCCACCAACTCCTCAGAAAGATACCATAAATGGGAGCTAAACTTGGCCAGAGCGGGCTTGGCAGCTGCTTTGTCCACAGCATAATATGCATGAAGCGTCTTAAGTAGAGCCAGGTCATTGCGGGGAGCAGATGCTGAAAATGGTGCCTCAGTCCAGGCCTTCACATACACCATTTAAGCAAATACTGACATGCGCCGAAGGGATGCCTCTTCCTTGGGTGTCAACTTGAATTGTGATCCAGACTTTCATTGAATAGATCACCTTTGACATCCAACGCGCATGGTGCATAGGCCCAGGAGCAAGGAACCGGACTCCGCGTTGTGGAATTCCCCCAAGGAAGATCAGCGAGAGTTCCAGGAACTCCCTATAATCGTCTCTGAGAGAAAGCTGTTCCAGGGATTTTTTGGCCCAGGCCAGCAAATCAGCCATGGCACTGCTGATGAGGGGAAGGACTTTGTCATGCTCTGCTCCTGTCTCATAAGATGTCTGGTCCAGAACTTCCAACTTTCCTGGAACTTCTTGAAAAGGAAGACTTGAGGTTCCTTTGTTATCCCCATCAGCTCGGTGAATACAGCTGCTGTGATCAATTCCATGACATGGTGGCGGCATGCAAAGTAGAGGAGGTTTGTCTCTAGTTGTTGTTCAATAAGCGTGCAGGCTAGGGTACGCCGTATAACAAAAATTATTTTACTCAACTTTGGCATGCCAATTTCCTATGTAAAATGGAATTCTAAGACGATTTTATCTCTTTTCCATTTTTGCATTTGAGCAATTCTTACTATGCAAAATCGCACTTTTATATTGCACCCTTATCGAATAATGCTTAAATGAGTACGCAGTGTCCGGTTGGTCCTGTTTATTGCATCATGCACCAATATGAGTTCCAAATGACTAGCGTGGTAATCTCTTTCTGATCAGTTGGTTCATCAGGCACTACATCACAGTGTCACAGCCTCTACATTGTCCTAGAACGTGTCCATCATGTCCTTCTTAGACCTGAAGCAGGGCATAGTCTCCCGGTGGTGGGCCCGAGCCCAGATGAACCCGTCTCTGGACTGCTGCCCCACCACTGCTGCCGCAGCCTCTGTCACCTGCTTCATGACTCTTTCGGTGCTCTGAGTGTGGATAGAGAACTCCGGAACCTCGTACGGCTTGACCAGGATCTCCTGGATCTGATCCTCGGACAGTGAACAGGTGAATGCCGGCTCGTGCACCTGGCCAGGCTGCCAGCTGATCAGTGTCTGCAAGCTGGTAGCTGACAAGTTCAGCTTGGGTGTGATGCGAGGTCTTACACTGGTGTCCCCATACTCCTCGCCAGCGCTCAGCTTCAAAATCTGGGTCACGGCGAACCTGCGGTCGTCCTCACTCTGACTCGCCATCAGCGAGAGGAGGACACATTCTGAGTGTGCGAACCATGCTCCTGTTCGCACGTAGAAGGTCACAGCTGTTTGGACCTTCTTGGGCTGCGACCTCATCACTCTGAGCTGCGTGAGGATGTGCTTGGGGCCGTCCTCTAGTCTGTGGTGAACTTTGATGTCGTAGTAGAGTTTGAAGTACACCTGCAGGCAGTACTTGACTAGGATTTCAAGGGTGTTCAGTTCTTTGCCAGTCAGTCCATGCTTTCTGGTCCACATGTACACGAGCGACTGGGCTGTGGTGAGCCATCTGGAGTGGGACACCTTGCCACACTTGATCACCTGCAGCTCGGACGGGAGAACGCCCCGCTTCACAGCCTGGACCAGCTGGTAAGAGACCTGCTGGTCAGTGGACATGTTGACCAGGACATACTCCGGTATCTCCGTGAGATCTTCACCGCCTGGCACTCCTCTGAACTCTGCGTTGTACTGCATCTCATTCACGCTGGCCAGCAGACTGCACACTGGACCCGTGAAGCCAGTGTCAGATGAGGTAGGCCCGTCGATGCTGGTGATAAGGTGGCGCAGGGGCAACTCGTTTTTGTGCAACACGCATATACTCCAGAAGAGCTTGCGTCCCAGCATCTTCTCCAAATGGGCGTGAGTACCACCCTTCCACCCCGTGTTGGCCCTAGTTGAGTCACCTTGCTGTACGATCAGTGAGTCGGTGGAGTCGTATGTCACCAGCAGATCATAGATCATAGATCATAGCAGGTCCCTGGCCGATGCCATGGCATCCTGCCTGGCCCTCCTCAGATTGTTAGGATCGCAGACTAGGTACGACATGTCTGGAGAGAGGTGGCCGTCAGCGATAAGGTCCTGGAGGAATCCAGAAGCCAAGGCAGCAGCAGCAGTGGGCGGAACGTCGAACCGGATGCTAGCCAGCGCCAGGTTCCGGACTGGCATTGTGTTTCTTCTTGCAGCTGGCCTGTCCAAGTACTGCATCACAAGGGGTGCCAGGGACCCCAGCCTCTCCCTGAGCAGTCGGTCTACCAGTATGGCAGCCTCCTGTTGCTCCTGCCTCTTTCCTCTGAGTGGCAGGGTGAACGACTACTCCGTCCCATCCTCAGAATTCTGGTGATCTTCAGCCTGGCCCAGGAACATCTGCTCCTGCAGCTCAAGACGTCTGACCTTTTCATCTTTCTGCTTCTGCTTCTTCAGCTTAGCCTCCTCTTCCAACTGCTTTCTCTTTGCTGCTTTCACTTGTCTATGCGTCTCATTCTTGTCTACCCCTGTCATCATCATTGCACTGTCCTCCCCAACTTTGATCCTCTGGTAGTACAGCCACTCCAGGTCTAAAGTAGGGACTTTGCTGGCCAGGGGGCAGTCACACTACACGTGTGCTCTCGCGTGGCACAGCTGGGGGTTGGAGCAGTGGGATTCCTGGTCCTTGCAGGGGAAGATCGTGTGAGGGCAGGCCGTTATGTCAAACAGCCTGTCCATATTCTTCTCCACGAATTCCTTTACTGCTTTAGTTGCTCTGTCTCTCACCACTTCACTAACCTTCCAAAAATTATCTATCCTTCTGGTCACGGACCGGTCAATAACAACCACTGGAGGTGCAAACTGGGCGTTTGATTTCTTCCACTGGGCAAGCACCATGGGGGTCAGATCCTTCGCAATGTCTCTCACTGGGTACCCCCGCTTGTCAACACCCTCCCGGATGCCGCTGAGTTCTTGGAGAAAGATTCCCCTCTTCATCACGCCGTGATACGTAGGCACCTCACTCTCAGCAAACTCTCGTCCACCGCCAACAAAGGCGGCCAACTTGGATCCAGAGCTCTGTCTAGTTGTGGGCTTCGACCCACTTGGTTTACAAGGAGAAGCCATCCTGAAAATGACGATCAAGAATTGATGATAGGTGCAAATGAAGCCGTTACTTTAGCGGGGCTAAGCTATGTTTTGCATATAAATATAAAGGTTCATTTTTGCATGGCAAAAAGTGCTCAAACCAAAAAGTTGACGCGGACAAACCACCCTTAAAATTCAATTTTACATAAGAAAACACCCTGCCAAATTCGAAATAATCTATATTTCACTTTTCATTGGACCTACGGCGTACCCTAGCTGCAGGCCCCTTTGTTGCGACCAGTGTTTGTGGCTGTAGTGTCGAATGACATCCCAACAACTCTCTCTGACAGGTCCCAGTCCTCTAATGCAGAAACTACAGCATCAGCCTGCATCTGACCAGTGCCACTGGGGAGCTTGGCTACTTGGAGGAGCTGCTTAACTCCATTCCCAGACACAATGACAGGAAGGCGGTCACAGTATTCCTTGTTGGTTATGTACATCATTAGTTTTCCATCCCAATGAACAACCAAGGGGACATCAGCAGTGAATTCAGCCTTCAATGAGGTGGCAAACTGTTCACAGTGGAGGAGTCGTTGGCGTCGGATGGAAGACCGGTTGACATTAAGTTTCTCAACATTATGGCCAAGCTGGCGTGCCGTTTCAAGCAGCATGTAGGTTGCACGCCGATCTGAAATGTTGCAGCGGTCTAGACTGGAGGCAACTGCAGGTGAGATAATATTTATGGTGCCCCTTCTAGCTCGTTTGGGAGAATTTGCTTTGCCACCTGCACCACCTGCAACATCCTCATCAGTGGAGTCATCAGAGGTGGAGGACTCCAACTGGGCCATCGCTGAAGAGGTCGAGGCCTCCTGCACAGATCGCAGCTTCCTGTATCCTCTTCCATCTGCATGGGAGGCACGGCTCTCCTGTTAGTGAGGGAAGTGTCGACAGCATCCCTGCGACTACGGAGGCACGGCTCTCCTGTAGTGACCTGGAATGNGAAGACTTGTCATGTCTGTCTGTCTAAGATGTCTGTCCGAAACTCATTTTCCCTAAACTTTGAAAGGAGGATTTAGGTCCTTTTTTCCCTATCAGCTCGGGAATACAGCTGCTGTGATCAACCCCATGATATGGTGGCGGCATGCAAGTAGAGGAGATTTTTGTCTCCAGTTGTTGTTCAATAAGCGTGCAGCCTTTGTTGTACCAGTGTTGTGCTGTAGGTCGAATGACATCCCAACAACTCTCTCTGACAGGCCCCAGTCCTCTAATGCAGAAACACAGCATCAGCCTGCATCTGACCAGTGCCACTGGGGCTTGGCTACTTGGAGGGCTGCTTAACTCCATTCCCAGACACAATAAACAGGAAGGCGGTCACAGTTTTCCCGGTTGGTTATGTTCATCATTAGTTTTCCATCCCAATGAACAACCAAGGGGACATCAGCAGTGAATTCACCCTTCAATGAGGTGGCAAACTGTTCACGGTGGAGGAGTCGTTGGCGCGGAGGGAAAGGGACCGGTTGACATTAAGTTTCTCAACATGTGGCCAAGCTGGCGTGCCGTTTCAAGCAGCATGTAGGTTGCACGCCGGTCTGAAATGTTGTAGCGGTCTAGACTGGAGGCAACTCCAGGTGAGATAATATTTCTGGTCCCCCTTCTAGCTCTTTTGGGAGAACTTTTTTTTGGGCCACCTGCACCACCTGCAACATCCTCATCAGTGGAGTCATCAGGGGTTTGGAGGACTCCAACTGGGCCTCGCTGAAGAGGTCAAGGCCTCCTGCACAGATCGCAGCTTCCTGTGTTCCTTTTCCCAAATCTTGCGATGGGAGGCACGGGGAGGCTTCCTTTTTTTAGTGGGGGAAGTGTCGACAGAGCCCATGCATCCCCTGCGTCCTGGCTCACGTTGAGCAAGGAGGAAATCTCTGTCCTCCTGAACGGGAATTGAGGAGAGTGAAATCTCAACATCAAAGAGGTTCATCATTGGACCTGGAATGCCTCCTCCTCCTGGATCTGTGGTGCTGACTGCCGACTCTTCCCTTCTTCAACAGCTGGTACTCCCCATACAGCTTCTCCATTTTTTCAATGCAGTGGTTCTTCCGTTGCTGTGGGATTCTGGCTCTTGCCCAGAAACTGTTGATCTGCTCTACTACAGTGGTGGCATTTTCCCTTGATGGTGAGTTGCTTCCCCCTGTGGAGATGGAGGAAGTACCCCAGAACTTCTCCACTGGGGGGAGACGGGTCCCTCTCAAGTTTTTCTTGAGGAGTGAGCAAGAAGATTGAATGGACGTGTGGCCATTACAAATACATAGTTTTAATTCAGATCTGCAAAGAATATAAAAAATTTTAAGTATTTTTATAAATAAGTATCAAAAATAGCTCCTGTGGATCAAACTTTCAATGAAAGAGACAACTGTGATAATTTCTACTGTCTTTTTCTACTTTATGCTTGTTCCTTCCTTTTTTTATTTATTTGTATATATTTAGATGTTTTATAGATATAGATATAATATATATGTATATATATATATAATATATATGATTATATATATATATATATATATATATATATATATATATATATATATATATATATATATATATATATATATATATATATATATATATATATTATATATATATATATATATATATATATATAATTATAGATATATTTTTATGTATTTATTTATAAATGTATTTAGCGATGTTTGTGATGTGTCTACATTATACAATATAATGTATAGTTACTAGTTAGTTATGTATTGTTAACAAAAATACGCTGAAATGGTAAAACTTCAAGGTCAATGTGCATTGTGCAACCTTTCAAACATTTTTAGTATTTTTTTACATACTTTCTGGATGAATACAAACAAGTTTAGAGCATTACTTGTAATGAACATTCGCCAATAACATTCGCCAATGACTTTATTTTTATTATTTACCAATGGGATAGCATTTTGAAGGTTAGTAGTATTTCGTTCAAAATAGGCTGAAATAGTAAAACTTCATGGTCATTGTGCAACCTTTCAAAATTATTTCTATCTTTTAATATTTTTTTTACATAATTTCTGGATGAATACAAACAAGTTTAGAGCGTGGGAGCAACACATTTCTAAACTTTCACAAATAAGGACCACCCTAACCTACCACATTAACCACACCATCTACCACACACCCCACCATACAGCCTCTACCACATCCCCTACCACACACCACAATACCCTACCGCACTACCTACACCCTGGCCCTAACAGTACCACATTGGTAACATTTTAGAGTCCTTTCCCACCCTAGTAATTTTTTACACTAGGACCGAGAGAGAGAGAGAGAGAGAGTGTTAGTTAGTTAGAGAGAGAGAGAGATATTTATAATTAGTTAGAGAGAGAGAGGGTGGAGGAGTAAAGAGAGAGAGAGAGAGTATTTATTTTACTCGCTGGGCAGAGGAATTATTTTACACTAGGACCGCAATTGCCTACACATTTGGGAGTGTGGTTTCTGTTTACCTTAGTGGATTCTAGGAAACATTCTCTCTATGAACTTTCGTCACAAATCACTACTTTCGGAGATATAAGACGTTTTTAATAGGAAGGAGTGTATAGGAGATATGCAAATTAAACTAACCTAACCCCACCGTTAGACTCACTAACCTAACCTAACCTAACCTAACCCCACGCTTTAACCTCCTAACTAAAGCTAAATCTGCATTAAAAGTGTCCATGGCAAGGTAAGAACAGAGGCAATGCAGGTCACAAGAGGAAGAGTGAGGCACACGTAAACAATTGTCTCTCGCCTCTCTGTAAACAACATGTCATATCTCCAAAAGTAACGATTTGTGGCGGAAGCTCATAGAGAATGTTTCCTAGAATCCAATAAGGTGAACAGAAACCACACGCCCAATTGTGTGGGCAATTTCGGTCCTAGTGTAAAATAATTCCTCTGCCCAGTGAGTAAAATAAATACTCTCTCTCTCTCTCTCTCTTTACTCCTCCACCCTCTCTCTCTCTCTAACTAATCATAAAACCCTCTCTCTCCCTCTCTCTCTAACTAACTAACACACTCTCTCTCTCTCTAACCCACACACTTTTATTCTCTCACTCCAACACACACACTCTCTCTCTCTCTGTAACTAACTCAAACACCCTCTCTCTCTCTCTCTCTCTCTCTCCCACACACTTTTATTCTCTCTCACTCCAACACACACACTCTCTCTCTCTCTAACTAACTAACACACTCTCTCTCTCTCTCTCTCTCTCTAACCCACACACTTGTATTCTCTCTCACTCCAACACACACTCTCTCTCTCTCTGTAACTAACTCTAACACCCCCCCCCCCCCCCAGAGAGCCATGAGGGCGCACAGCTCGCAGTACGCATGGTTCCGCAGACTATGCATGTATTTCTCGCGTTACGTTCTCTTCAACACACTGTCCAGAATAGCCCCCCCTTAGCCCCCCAGCGTAAGTCACCCGCAGTAAGTCAGTACGTGTCAATATGTAGTAATATTAAGTATGTGTTAACCCCTTCACGCCTAGATCTTTCCTTTGCTATATAAAATTGTCTGTTGTCAGCCATAAAATAACGAAAAGTAACTGAATATACCACATGAGTTAGTGGACAAGGATACTAAACAGGTCATAGCTATAAAACATTGCTTAGTCACTAAAAATCTTCTAATGGTACTCAGATTACAATGGAAATTACGCTCTGGGCCTCAAGGGGTTTAATTAGTAGTAGTAGTAGTTGTATGTAGTAGTAGTAGTAGTAGTAGTAGTAGTAATAGTCAAAGTCAAGTCAAAGTTTTATTTCGTATATGTACATATATAGCAAAATATTCTTGCAAATATATATCATAGTTACCTTCTACTAATGAGGTGGGTTAAAAATTACAAAATATAAAAGTGATAAAACTACTTTCAAGCATAAATGTACAAAATAAACATTAAAATCGGTGTTCATTACAAGAGACATCGACCAGTGTGAGGTTCATGAGTTTGTACCCATGTGATGCGAGCTTTTACTATGCCTATGTCATTAGCATGTAGGCTGATGCCATAGTTTTCCTTAAAATGAGAATCCACTGATTTAAAAAACATTCCTGATTTTAAAACTAACTGAGATAATTTAAAAATAACATTTTGTGAGTTTAAAACTCTTAAATAAAATCTAGCAAGTAAAAGGGAGTGATGATGTTTCAATAAAAACTGATTAAGAGAATTAGCCACCAGATGGCTGCTTGTTGAAATAGCGGCACCGCATAATCTTTTTAATGCATTATTATAAGCAATTTCGAAAGTTTAAAAAATCTGTATTATATATTGCTTTACAGTCCCACATTTCAAGTCCATACCCTGGAAGACAGTAAGAGTTGAACAAAAAATTAAGAATATTAACTGATACATTTTTTTAAATAAATTTCTAAAAACATAATTAAATTGTGAATAAAATTTGCGCAATCGCAGCTCAACATCTAAAATGTCCGACAAATTTCTACAATCACTACAATCTGAAATTCATCCTGACATAGTTTCATGACATCACCATGATTTGGATACCTGCCTTTATCAAATATTACACATTTCGATTTTACCTTATTAATTCCAATTTTTAATCTTTTAAGTGCATTAGCAATATTCTGGTATAATAACTAAATAGTAGTAGTAGTATCTAATAGTAGTAGTAGTAGTAGTAGTAAAAATATTGTATACCACTACTACTACTACACAGCGCGCCAAAGTATTGTTCGCGACATCATAACAAAGCGCTTCCATACGGGAATTCAGAAAATGTACTCTATGGCAGCCTACTGACTTCCGAGAGAGATATCTTACATATGGCAGCTTGTTTAAGGCACGGGCAGTCCATCAAGACCGTTGAGGAATGTTCAGATGCCACTTGTCAATTATAGATGAAGCATTTAAAAAAGCATCGCCTTCCTTCCCGCGAGTAATTTGAACAGACGCGCATTGGTATAACTATCATTATTTTCATAATGAGTGGCAAGAAAGACCTAACAAAGGAGCAAATTAAAGTTATTGTATCTCTACACAAGGCAGAGAGGCCAGTGGAAGAAATATCAAGGATTGTGGATGTTACGAGGAGATGTGTGCATAAGTGAGTGGAAAGTTTCACGGTGGGTTGGCGGGGTGGCGACAGCCGCGACACCAGAACATTATAAGTGGCCAGGGCGAGGATGTAAAACATCAGCAAGCACCCTAAATGTCATGAAACGTCAAGTGGATGCCCATCCTCGATTAAGAGCAAGAAAAATATTGCGATATGACTTTTACATCCTCGCCCTGGCCACTTATAATGTTCGTGTCACGGCTGTCGCTACCCTGCCAACCCATCGTGAAACTTTCCACCCACTTATGCACACATCTCCTCGTAACATCCACAATCCTTGATTTTCTTCCACTGGCCTCTCTGCCTTGTGTAGAGATACAATAACTTTAATTTGCTCCTTTGTTAGGTCTTTCTTGCCACTCACTATGAAAATAATGATAGTTATACCAATGCACGTCTGCTCAAATTACTCGCGGGAAGGAAGGCAATACTTTTTTAAATGCTTCGTCTATAATTGACAAGTGGCATCTGAACATTCCTCAACGGTCTTGATGGACTGCCCGTGCCTTAAACAAGCTGCCATATGTAAGATCTCTCTCTCGGAAGTCAGTAGGCTGCCATAGAGTACATTTTCTGAATTCCCGTATGGAAGCGCTTTGTTATGATGTCGCGAACAATACTTTGGCGCGCTGTGTACTACTACTACTACTACTACTACTACTACTACTAATAATAATAATAATGATAATAGTAATAATAATAATGCAGATTTAAGTACGTAGAGAGAGAGAGAGAGAGAGAGAGAGAGAGAGAGAGAGCAAAACGATCATTATTATTATTATTATTATGAAAGAACTGACTATTTTTTTGCCATCTATAATTAGAGAAAAAAATGGAATTAGTTTGAAGTCATTAAGATAGTAATAGTAATTATATTATTAACTAATTAATTATTATATTATTAACTATACCAACTTTTATAAGAAATTATAGATTGTTAAAAAAAAAAATATAATTATATACATTATTTACATAGAAAAAAAAGTTTCAATTATAATTAAGAGAAAAATTATTTTTATTATTATTATTATTATTATTATTATCATTATGAGAAAAAAAGACGAAGAGGAAAAAAAAAAAATAGAATATATAAAAACAAAAAGAAAATTTGACCTATAGAAGTTTTAAAAATTTGAAAAAAAAAAAAGTGGTCTGAAAAATTTTGTAAAAAATTTAAAAAAATATAGAAAAATTGAAAAAATGAAAAATTTCTCGCATTTTTTCCAATTTTTGTGTTACGTAAAACTGTGTGATACGGGGCATGTGTTACGCTATGGGGTGTGTTACGGAACCCCTGGTGGCTCTGTTTGTTGCATAAATAAACAGTTACGTCACAAGGCAAAGGAAATAACGCCATACGTTTGTGTCACCAATCCCGTGTTAACCCCTTCACGCCCAGATCTTTCCTTTGCTATATAAAATCATCTGTTGTTAGCCATAGAATAACAAAAAGTCACTGAATATACCACATGAGTTAGAGGCCAAGGATACTAAACAGTTCATAGCTATAAAAGTCACTTTCACAGGCTTTCTAGGGGGGGGGGGAGAGAGAGGGTGTAGAGTTAGTTACAGAGAGAGAGTGTGTGTGTTGGAGTGAGAGAATAAAAGTGTGTGGGTTAGAGAAAAGAGAGAGAGAGAGAGAGAGAGAGAGAGAGAGAGAGAGTGTGTTTGAGTTAGTTACAGAGAGAGAGAGAGTGTGTGTGTGTTGGAGTGAGAGAATAAAGTCACTCAGCTTATAGTCACTAAAAATCATCTAATGGCACCCAAATTACAATGGAAATTACACACTGGGCCTCAAGGGGTTCAAGTGCTACGGTTTGTTACGTAAGACTGGTAAATGTGTTACAAAGTTTTTATAAGTAACGATTGTGACTGATTCGGAAAGCATAGACAAAAATTGATCTCCAGTGTTACGTTACGGAGTATTTTGTGTTGCGTGGACTTTTACGTATTGAGATAGACGTAACACACACAACACTACAAGGCCAGAAATGCGTTACGTCAATAGGCGTTACTTTTAAGAATGCGTTGAATATTGTTACGGATATTTTTTTTTTTTAATTCTTTGGGTTTTACGAGAATAAAGTTTTGCCATCCGACTGTTTTTTGCTTCAGACGACGATTTTGGAATTTTTTGGATTTATGGAATATTGGGCTATAAGCTGTATAGACCATTTAAGCTGATACAATATAGGCATGGTTGAGTAATATTGGGCTATAAGCTGTAGTGTACTTTTGTTCTTTTGACAGTGGTGTGTGTGCAGTGTTCAGTATTGACAAGAGTAATGCTGGACTAACTTTTGTACATTGCAAGTTCAGTACAAACCGCACGAATGTACGTAAGTATGGGAGCTCCTGTATTTGCCTTGATGATTACTTTTGTTCAGGTGTAACAACTCCAACTGTTATTAATTCTACTCATGGTGCTTTATCTATAACTATTTCCATCGTGTTTGAGTTCCTATTGACCCATTGCCATAATGACACGGCTACACCATTTTTAGGCAATTTTCTGCCTTATTGTATTAATGCCTTCATATTTAGGGGAATGTTCACACTAGTATACCATGTTTCATCTTTCCAGGATACTTGGATCATTCTATGCAAAAACCTGCATGAAATAGACACAGGTGTAAATATTTATAGCCTCGTTTTTTTTCTAGCTTCGTCGCATCGTCTTGTATATTTGTAGACAATTTGGACTTGTCTTTTAATGCAGTTGTCATCACTTTTCCTGCCGCTAACCAATGATGAAGAGACAGAGTAAGGTTTATGCGATATACATATATGTGACCAGCAGAAAATAGGAGTGTAACTTATGCGTGGAAAGACTGTTTTTTATGGCAATCAGCAGAGAAACCTTTAAAACCCTGGATACATTTATTGAAAGTCACACCTGCACTGCCAACCCAACAACTGCTGGGGCCATTATTCCCTCACAGAACACAAGGGCACGGCTGCCACCACACATGTAACACACTGCCCACCACCACCACCACCCATTGCCACACAGGACACACTCCCACAGGCACGGGTACAGCCACACTTGTCCACACAACACACCACCTCAAAAGTGGATCTTCATGTGCTGGGCAATATCACCCTTTGTCTTGAAACACTTGCTACAAATATCACACTTGAACTCCCGCAAGCCAGTGTGTCTAAAGGTGTGTTTGTTGAGTTCCTTAGTGGTATAAAACCTTTTCCCACACTCTAGGCATTCATGATTCTTAACACCACTGTGTTTCAGGGTGTGTATGGTGAGTTCTCTCTTTGTAGCAAATCTTTTTCCACACTCTAAACATACATAATTTTTAACACCACTGTGTATCAGGGTGTGTGTGGTGAGGTCACTCTTTCTACCAAATCTTTTTCCACACTCTAAACATTTATAATTCTTAACACCACTGTGTGTCAGGGTGTGTGGGGTGAGGCTACCCTTTCTAGTAAATCGTTTCCCACACTCTAAACATTCATAATTCTTAACACCACTGTGTGTCAGGGTGTGTTCGGTGAGGTGACTCATTCTAGTAAATCTTTTCCCACACTCTAAACATTCATAATTCTTAACACCACTGTGTGTCAGGGTGTGTGTGGTGAGGTGACTCATTGTAGTAAATTTTTTTCCACACTCTAAACATTCATAATTCTTAACACCACTGTGTGTCAGGGCGTGTGTGGTGAGGCCACTCTTTCTAGCAAATCGTTTCCCACACTCTAAACATTCATAATTCTTAACACCACTGTGTGTCAGGGTGTGTTCGGTGAGGGAACTCTTTGTAGCAAGTCTTTTCCCACACTCTAAACATTCATAATTCTTAACACCACTGTGTGTCAAGGAATGTCTCTCAAGCGTTCTCTTGTATTTGAATGTTTTGTCACACTGCTGGCACTTCAGCTCACTGTGTGCCTTGTGGCCTGAGCTGCCTGCCTCCAGGTGATTCTTGCCATCACCCCGGTGCCTCCCCACCCCTGAGGCAGACTGATCCTGCTGCTCACGGCCACTCATGCTGCTGCCCGGCCCCACAGCCTCCACTACAGCAAGACTCTCGTCAGCACACGCGACGGCCGGTCCTGCGGGAACCCTCGGGGATGTCGCAGCGAGCCGGGTCCTGGACTGTGACCTCAGCACCTGCAACAGTGGTGACAGTCAGCACACAGAGAGCCACGCGCTGCCCTGACACTTTGCTCCTGCCTGCAGGGCCCACACCCTGCTTCCTGCCTCACTCACACCACACTTGTCAAGACCTCCTCTCCCTCCTCCTCCTGAAAGGGGAGGTGAATAACGGGACTAATATGGTGAATAAAGGACGTGTTGATGAAATTGAATGATGAGGAGGAAGAGACAAGACTTGAAGATGAAGTGGAAGAAGTAGTAAGATTGGGACCTTATGCAGAAGGAAGAGATAGACCCATCAAACTAAGATTGAAATGGCAGACTGCAACCCAGGAGATCCTGGAGAGAGCTTTTAGGCCGAGGTCAACGGATGATGACAGGGAGGTGGATGCAAAACAAGCCGTGAAGGAAGAGGAAATGAAATGAAAGAGGAAGTAAGGCAGAAAAATGAAGGGAGAACGGAGGAAGAGAAAGCAACATGTTTTTTTAAGGTAGGATTAGATGAATGGCTGAGAAAATTATATATAAAGAAAAAAAGACTAAAGGGAAATGGTGTGAGGAAATATGTTGTAAAAAAAGGAATGGCAGTGACGTACACGAACACAGATGTGATGATGCCAAGCAGGCTGGAACTAAGATATTATTTATTAACTAATGATCCAGACGTGGTGTGTCTAACAGTATTAGAAGACCAAGTGGTGATAAGTAATAACTACAACATGTGGAGAAGGGACAGAAGTGGCAGAACAGGTGGTGGAGTTATGATAAGGACAAAATATAAGGGTGAAAGTATAAACAAAAGTGGAGTATGGAGAAGGAAGAGCTGCAATAGTGAGTGTACCAATAGAAGTCACAACTAGAGAAACACAGACTATAGTGGCGACCTCTGTACCACCCAAAACAAAGACTTGGAGGAAGGAACAACAGGAGAAAGTACTAGAGGATACCTTGAGAAGTACTGAAGGGTACATTTCTAGTGTTTGCCCAGACTCTCCCACTTCCCCCAAACAAGCTTGGGGACCTGTGGGAATGCGGGGTTTTCGGGTG